>JASPKZ010003795.1:0-600000 GCA_030220185.1 Diploptera punctata | reverse complement strand
AAATCTTCATACTTGGGAACTACGGCATGAAGTCCCTCCGGAAGGACTTGTTCCTTGGATTTATCCATCCTAAAACAATCCGTCGACCCCGGCTCCATCCATATAACCTTCAATTGTTTTCCGTAACTTGTATTTTTCAATTATATATCCCTCATATTTTCAAAAATATGTGACATAATATATAATGACATTTTTCATGCAAGTATATTACACACAGAGAAACAAAAATGTACCGGAATCTTTCCTGTAAATAAAGTAAAGTAAAGTAAAAGTAAAGTGATCCCACAACAGGCCCGAAGGCCCTTGGGGTAGTAGGAAGTTAAGGCTCCCACTTTTTCTAGACAATCGGCACTTTATGTCAGCCGGGTTGTCAGCCCTGCGTGACGGCCGCATTTACCCCCAGAACAAGCGTCTGGTACTCATTTCCGTTAGAGGCTGAGTCGACCCCAGGGCCATAGTGCCGCCAGAGGGTTTGGGTCAGTTTAAAAATCCTGACCCTAACGGGACTTGAACCCTCGACCCTCCGGCTTGTAGCTCAGTGCCTTAACCACTACGCTACGGCGTGCCCCCATCTTTCCTGTAAATAATTACTTAATCTAAAAAAAATAATTTTCCCAAAAAGTTAAAAAATCTAGTATTTGTATTATATATATGCACTCACTGGCTCTATAGAACCCATAGGTTAATGGCATCGCGGACAAAAGCTCTCCATACATCCCTATCCTCAGCTAATGTTTTCCAATCATCCTCTGTATAATCTATTTTCCCTCAAATCATGGATAATATTATTCTCCCACCCCATTCTTGGTCTATCAACTGGGCGTTTTCCCTCTGGTTTTCTTACAAGAAGCTCCCGTGCACCTCTTTCATTCCCCATACGTGCTATACATCCTGCCCATCGTAGTCTACGAGATTTAACTGTTCTTATTATATCTGGCTTCGTATACATACCATGTAGCTCAATTTTGTGCAATTTTCTCCTTTCACCTGAAATATATATATTTATCCTGTAATTATCATACTTAAGAAAATCTCGTACTTTTTTGTAGATACATGGTTTAAAAACAGAACAGAAAAGGAATCCATGAAGAATATTCAGAATTGTGAAAATTATCTGGAAAATTCTAGTGAAATGCATTATTCTTAGGTGTAATTTTGAATGTAAAATTTACATAGTGCCAACTGTTTTATAATATAAAAAATATTGTATCATAAAGAAGAAGTTGTGATAATTTCGTCTTACTAATACATGATTTGATTGAGTTTCAAATTGTTGAAAAAAAAAGTATCTAATCTACGGTGTTCGAATGTACTTCTGCCCTCTTAAATCGTATCTAGTGAGAAAACTAGTCTTTCTCACTTGCTTCACTCATGTACTGATTAACGATCTCAGAAAGGAAGTATCATTGTTTTTCAATTTTTTTTTGGTTGAAACTATTATTTTTCTAGCTGTAACACTTCGTACGTTTTCATATGTACCAAGATATTAAATATAAAATTGGTGGCTGGTAAGTCAGTCGTCCTCAACTGAATCATTAAACTTCATCTAGTAGTTCCAATATGGAGGCCTTTCAAAAACAATGTTTCATCTTCTGCATTTTAACTGGTACTGATGTTGTATAAGTTGTACAACGGGTTTATGTCTGCAGGTGTGTTCTCATTGAGAACGTCTATATTCTTCGCTTCTTTTAGAATTTCTATATCTTCAAGGATGATAATCTTGTTGTTGTTATACTCTATGTGGTAGTACTGACATTGTATTATTATCCGTTTAAGAAATAAGCGCAGTTGTTGACGGAGGGCACTGCAGTCGTGTTTATGCAGGAATAGAACACGTGACACTGCTATCTATGAGTGCAGAGGGGAATGGGATGTGGGACGCTGACAGTGAACACTGCCTTAGATGACGTCACGTGTAGCAACAAAGAGAGCTTCGAAATTCTTCCGCCTGCAGAGATATTTTGAACGACTAATATCGATTTTGTCGAACTGATGACAAATGTCTAGTACGTGTTTGGAAAAACTTGATTTTTCTTCGTTAGAAAAATCAGGTTTTGCCAAACACGTACTAGAAACGGGCCATCAGTTCGACAAAATCGATAATACTATGTCAGTATTACATAGGTTATAACATCAACAAGATTATCATCCTTGAAGATATAGAAATTCTAAAAGAAGCGAAGAATATAGACCTTCTCAATGAGAACACACCCGCATATCTAAACTCTTTGTACAACTTATACATCAGTACGAGTTAAAATGCAGAAGAGGCAACATTGTTTTTGAAAGGCCTCCATATTGGAACTACTAGATGGAGTTTAATAATTTAGTTGAGGACTAACCTACCAGGTACCAATTTTATATTTAATATATTTTACATAACCTCAACGGTGCTTTAATAATATGAATTTTAAAAGTGGTGATGTACCAACATATTGTGATACCAACTCACGTAACGAAGTGTAGTGTTGGCCCAATATGGCAGGCGCAATCAAACGAGTTATGTTTTATCGGGAGAATGACATGACGACTCCAGATATGGAATTATTTCCTTCCGTCAACCTGCGACGCATTCACTTTAACTGGATCAGACCACCAGTACTCCATCCATCGTAAAATTATGAACTCAGTATATTTTCAGTTATTAGTATTACTAACTCTATACGACTTTCCAGATGCTTTACCAGACTACGATCAAGATATTATAAAATAAACCCATTTTTAGTTTCATTGCCATTTTACTTTTTCTGATGGTGATGTACCTGATGATAAAAATGTTAGACATTTTTCTTTAGCATATGAGACTTCATATGGAACTACTCTCATTCCTGATTGTTATAATAATAATAATAATAATAATAATAATAATAATAATAATAATAATAATAATAATAATAATAATAATAATAATAATAATAATCTTGTATCTTGTAAACCCATGTTTTCCTTGACAGAGATTTAGGCACTCTCCCCCTACAGGGAAGAATTTGAATCATACTAATATAGTTACACATGTTTTCGTACAGATGTTATTTGAGTAGTCCGTGGTCAGCGTTCCACCTCATACTGACATCAAGGAAACCAAGGTAGTACTAGGACGGGAAAATTCGGTAAATTTTGCTTAGAGGCCTTTTCATTCAGGCTTAAGGATCTTTTACGAGCCTGAAAATCTTCAAACTCGGGACCCACGGCTAAAAGTCCCTCCTGAAGGACTTGCTCCTTGGATTTTTCTATCCTAAAAAAATCCATCGACCCCGGCCGGGTTTGAACCCGCGACCCTCGGGACAGAGGCAAGGAGCATAACCTCTAGTCCACCGCAGCCGACCAATAATAATAATAATAATAATAATAATAATAATAATAATAATAATAATAATAATAATAATAATAATAATAATAATAATAATAATAATAATAATCATAACCATAATAATAATCATAATAATCATAATAATGACGACGATGATAATGATAATAGTGATAATGATAACAATAATAATAATATTAATAATAATAATAATAGTAGTAATAATGCTAATAATAATGCTAATAATAATAATAATAATAATAATAATGATAATATTAATAGTAATAATGATAATAATAATATTCATAATGATAATAATAATCATACTAATAATTATCATAATAATGACGACGACGATGATAATGATAATAATAATGATAATAACCATAATAATAATGACGACGATGATAATGAAAATAATAATGATGATAATAATAGTAATAATAATCATAATACTGACAATAATAGTAATAATAATGCTATTATTATATTATATTATTATACTATTAATAATGATAATAATAATCATCATAATAATCATTAATAATAATCATCATTCACAAAGTAGGCCTTTGTATAACTGTTTCGGCCCTATCAGCAGCCTTTTAAGAGTTCTTCTTGATCGTTAATGTTCTTTGGGTTTATATTGCATCATAATTTTTGGTATTCTTGAATTATTCATTCTTTTTACATGGTCTAGCCAGTTAAATTATATCTGTTGAACTTTTATTCTACTGATCTCTACTTATATTTGTTCTAAAATGTCTTCATTCGTTTTTCGGTCTAAAAGAGTGAATCCTGCTGTCCTCCTGGGAAATTTAATTTCCGTTGTTTTGATTCTACTCCTGTATCTTTTTCTTAATGTTCAAATCTCACCTCGATATAAAAGGGAGGATAAAGCTAAAATATTATATATTTTTATTCTTGTGGATTTATGTACTAACGTAGCTCTTAATGTATTACTTATAATAATAATAATAATAATAATAATAATAATAATAATAATAATAATAATAATAATAATAATAGTAGTAATGTCCCGCGCCGTACCCGAGTGGTTAAACAAGGAAAAATACAATAACTTGCAATGTCCAGTATTGTTAGTTTGGCTCTTAAATAATTAGTGAAGATTCACTTAAACTTTAAAAAAAATATTTTTCTCTAAACTTAGATAATGGTGCATATCCGATTGATGCATAACGCTGTCCAATACAGTCCGCTTTAAAACATAACTAATTGTTCTATCCTCATTGTGATCTGGACATTACGAATTGGCCGATTACAGCTTTTACCTGGACTGTGTGTGTATATTCATCCACAGTAATTCTGCCCGAAGGCAGGTCCTTCACTTCAATCATTGCATTTTCATGCTATGCTTGCAGCTTTACTGGGGAATTGTAGGTGTGGTAGCTTCCAGTTGCTTTCCACACCGATGAAGGATGATTATGATGATGATGGCCATATGATTTCGGGGACCGTTTGGGCCTTAAAGTTTTCCTGACATTTGTCTTACAGGTGAGAAAAAACCCCGATAAAAACCTCACCTAGAAAAACTGCCCCGACCGGGGATCGAACCCGGGCCCGCTGCGTGGCAAGGCAGCACGCTACCTCGAGACCACAGCGGTGTTTGTGTGTGTGTGTGTGTGTGTGTGTGTATATATATATATATATATATATATATATATATATATTACATTCAGATAAATCTTGTAACTACAATAAATAATATTATTTGTAAGGTACAGTGTGTAGTTTATTCATACAGTGGTTAAAATGAAATATTATCTATCCCATTACTTGTAAAAGTGTTACTTTAATAAGTTGATTGCAATTTTACGATTGGATCGCAAGAAATTGTATTTCCATTTTTATTAATAGTTTTTGATAAGCTTATTAAACAAGCATTCGTGCTCCATGTTGGACACAGGATCTGTTCTTTACATGAAATTGTAACATCATCTACATTGATATGTAGTCATTTACTATTCGTCTCGTGGAACAGATCTTAATATTTGGATAATGAAAGAAACCCTTGTTGTGGCTGCACTTAACCTCATTTCCGTGCCATTACTCATGCTGTAACTTTTTAATCCTTTATCAAAATGCTCACTGTTAATCTGTAACTGGAATTTATCACTATCATGAATCAAGTACTCAGTGATTCATTGTACAAACAGAGAATAAGGTTTCTCCACTAAATACTGCTTGTTCATGTCTTTAATTTACTGCTCTTGTAAGTCGAACATTCCAGAAATTTAGTTTTACTCTATCCTATTGGCCTAATTTATTTTCGTATGTTTAATAGAGTTAACCCTTAAATTTTAAATATGGCGGGCGCAGTGAAATCTGAATCTTGTATAATGCTATTATTAAGTATATTGTATAACTACACACACGTTTAAGTGGTTTATTTTTTGTTCGTTTCTTCTGGTTCATTTAAAATATTAAATTAATTAATTTAGGATCTATCTTAGATAAAAGTGAGAATTCAACTACAGAAATAGAAAGAAGAATAACTGATGGAAGAAGAATCATTGGTATGTTTAACTCAGTGCTTTCGAATAGAAATATAATATGCAGAACGAAGAAAACTATATGCTAAGTTCTGTTACAAAGCATTTTATTATATGGGTCCGAAACCTGGACAGTGAGTAGAAAACTAGCCAACAAGATGTTAGCAGTAGAAATGAATTTTTGGAGGCGATCGACAAGAATTTCAAGAAGGGATAAGTTCACAAACAGCACAATAAGGGATATTGTGCAAGTTTAAAAAAAAAACATATTAGGAAAAATAGAAGAAAAACGTTTGAAATGGTATGGACACCTCATAAGAATGGAAGAAGAGAGAATACCAAAGAATATCCTTAATTGGATAGCTAATGGAAGAAGTGAAAGAGGCAGGCCTAGAGAACGATGGATGGATGGAGTGATGAGTGAAGTATGGAAACTACAGATTTGAGGGAGAAAGATGCTTACGACGGGAATCTCTGGCGACAAATCACTTTGGGTTGAAGGAGAAACACTGTATTGTGGAATATTCCTAAATAAAAAAATAATTAAACCATCTGATATATCCTATAGGATACATATGAATTTAAGGGTTAAAAAGTAAAGTAAAGTATTCCCACGACAGGCCTCAGGAGGCCCTTGGGGTAGTACGAGGTTAAGGCTCCCACTTTTTCTAGACAATCGGCACTTGATGTCAGCCGGGTTGTCAACCCTGCGTGACAGCCGCCTTTACCCCCAGAACAAGCGTATGGTACTCATTTCCGTTAGAGGCTGAGTCGACCCCAGGGCCATAGTGCCGCCAGAAGGTTTGGGTCAGTTTAAAAATCCTGACCCCACCGGGACTTGAACCCTCGACCTTCCGGCTTGTAGCGCAGTGCCTTAACCACTACGTTATGGCGTGCCCCATGAATTTAAGGGTTAATTTTATATATATATATATATATATATATATTCCATGTGCCAATTTTCAAAATCCTTTTTCTGAACTCTAATCGTCCTAGGGTGTTTTTCCGAGGCATGATGTTTGGTTTTTTAGCACTTTTTTCTTTTTTATGATGAACGAGGAGCTCCTAGGGTGTTTTTCCGAGGCATGATGTTTGGCTTTTTAGCATTTGTTTTCTTTTGATAGTCCAGTATCTTACTGCAAGGCTGCAGCGCTAGTTTTGGTCCGCCCTGGGTTTTTTATTTCCCGAGTACCCGCCATAGCTGGTGATCATTCCCCTATCCGCCACATGGGGAGGCGCCCGATGAGAGCTTGGCGACTCCACACAGAACAGAATACAATAAATAAATGCATTAAACTCTGTTTGGTGGAAACATAAATATTACAGAAAATATAAAATTAAAAATATATCAAACCATAGTTTAGAGTGTTTTAACATATGATACTGAAGTTTGGAAAATTCCTACCACGGAAATGAAAAAAAAAAATTAAGTACAGAAATGGATGTTTTAAGACGATCAGCTAGAAAATCTAGAATGGATAGAATACGAAATAAAGAAATAAGGGAAATTATGGGTGTACAAGAGGAGCCGGACATCATAGATATTATATAAACTATTACAGTGGTATGGCCATGTCAAAAGAATGCCAGAGCAAAGATTGCCTAAAATTATTATGAATGTATCCCAATTGAAAGGAGGAAGAAAGGAAACCAAAGAAAGCCTGGATAGAAGGTGTGCAAGCGGATATGATTATCAGAGGATTGGAGGAAGATCAGTGAATTGACAGAGAGGAATGGCGTTTGGTTTCCGGAAGACGGAGGTGAGCTGCCATGATACCGGATGATGTATACATATATATATCGTGTGAGTGGAGAAAACGGCGCTGGAAACGGGAAGGATGCAGAAAATCAAACCTCTTGGGAGGCCTCGCATTAGCACGGATGCAGAAACAACGAAGAGAATTGTGCAGGCGTTCGACGCTAGCCCACAAAAATCAACCCGCCAAGCTGCACATGAGCAGTGATTTGTTTTGTTTTGTACTATTGTAATTTGAAGGATTCCCTTTCCAATGATAACATCATATTTCTTTAATAAAAATATTTTCGTCACAAAATGCGATGAAACGTATAGCCATATTTCTGAATCACTATGTAAAAGAAATTACGATATAAATGTATAATTATTTTCCCCTCTACCTATCCAACTAAAGATAACTTACGTTTAATTTATTTACGCGTAGTACCGTAGCCGGGTATTACCTAGTATTTATATAAATACCGTTCTTGTTTAAACCCACACTAAACGTATTTCCGGAACTCTTGATTATAAAAATACTTATCCAGATATGAATGTTAAATAAAATACACTTGTTCAAACTACGTGGGTAGTAATAACGCCATATTGAAGGTTTTACCAATCATATGGCTGCTGAAATATTGACAGAGCCTTATCACTTCGACATGGCATCTTTTGTAAGCAACTTAAATTCATATGTGAGTGAGAAAGACCGCTATGAGATGCCTGTGCCTTCTAGATCTTATCATCCGTATCGAAGATACAGTTTCGGCAACAAAGATAAGGTGAGATCACATTATGATTATATGTATAATAAAAAAATTAAAATTTATATGGGGGCACGCCGTAGCGTAGTGGTTAAGGCACTGAGCTACAAGCCGGAGAGTCGAGGGTTCAAGTCCCGTTGGGGTCAGGATTTTTAAACTAACCCAAACTGGCGGCACTATGGCCCTGGGGTCGACTCAGCCTCTAACGGAAATGAGTACCAGACGCTTGTTTTGGGGGTAAAGGCTGACAACCCGGCTGACATAAAGTGCCGATTGTCTAGAAAAAGTGGGAGCCTTAACCTCCTACTACCCCAAGGGCTTCCGGGTCTGTTGTGGGATCACTTTACTTACTTTTCACTTTACTTTATGGGTTCATATTTTCTAGTAGTGGAGGAACTTCGGATAATTTGGACCCCCGTTTTGAATTTGTTGTTCATCGTTGACTTATCTTTAATTACAGTGATTATCATTAGTGTTGTAACTATGAAATAGCATTGTTATTTTATTCAAATATGGAAACATCTTCATAATTTATAAACTTTTTTTACATTAAAAGAAAGGTCCACCTTAACCTCCATATTCGGATAAAGTAGACCCCAGAGTCCACCTTGTCTAATTTTAAGTTTATTAACTATATTAATTTATACAGACAGGCACAGATTAATCTGAAAATGTTTATGACTGACCATAATTAAAAAGCGTTGATATTTATTTAATGTTTTGAAAAATTATTGTTGATTATAAGATTCACACGTCATTCAACTGCAGAAAGCGACGGTCTTTGGGTTTAATAAAATTACAAGGATATTAAATAAAATTAATTAAGTGAATGGTTTTTACAGATAGCATCCTCATTGATAAAATATACGTATTCGTGTAAAGTGGACCCAGGTCCTCGTGAGGGGCCCAAATTAACCGAATTTCTTTGTTATATTTAATTATTTTATACAGCCACCATGTCACATAATATGAAACCAAACCTATCAGTATATTAAAACAGCGTCTACATAATATAATATATTTAGGGATTTTTACATCATTTGTAATATTCAATAGCAGAAATTAAGAATTAATTCTTAGCTTAAAAAAAAAACTTTTAAATGGCCATTTTCATAAATATCACAAATAAACTCATCTTTGCACAAGGAATAAAAGAAAGTGGACTTGAACTCGTCAAAGTTGATGAGGGGAAGAAGTTAAAATATTTTCTGTTTGAGTGCAGCACCAATTAAAGAAGATATTTACTGAGTCCACTCAAACAGAAGGGGGTCCACATTACCAGGTAGATAGATGGATGGATGGATGGATGGATGGATGGATGAGTGATGGATAGGTGGATGGATGGGTGGTGGATGGGTGGTGGATAGGTGGTGGATAGATGGTGGATAGATGGTGGATAGATGATGGATAGATAGGCAGATCATCGGTTGATTAATGCTTTTGACATCCTCCGATTCCCAATAGTCAATTTTGTCGGTCCATCCAATATCCTGGTTGTAGATGTTTCTCCTTCATGTATAAACATATTCCCTGACTCCAGGAGGTTTTAGATCTTCCTCTGCCTCGTCTTCCGTCAGGTTTTCATTCCAAAACAGGTTTTGGTAGCCGATCTTCTTCCATTCGCTGCGTTTTAATATAATCTAAAATAGTGTTTTCAATCTTCATTTTTTCCCTTATAACTGACTTCCTAATTTTTTCTCTTCTTAAAATTCTTGCTGCCCTTCGTATAAAATCCATTTCCGTTGCCAAAGTATACCTATTTATTTTTGTTGTTAATGGCCAAAGTTCTGCTCCATAAGTAATTATGCGTTTAACAATTGTATGATATATATTCATTTTATTTTTGTTACTTATATCTTTATTCCACAATATTCCATTGAGGCAAGCAATTACAAATTTTCCTTTAAAGAACTTCCCTATATTTATAGTCCACCGCTGTGGTCTCGAGGAAGCGTGCTGCTTGTTACGCAGCGGGCACGGGTTCGATCCCCGGTCGGGGCAGTTTTACGGGGTGAGGTTTTAATCGGGGTTTTTCCTCACCTGTAAGACAAATGTCAGGAAAACTTTAAGGCCCAAACGGTCCCCGAAATCATATGGCCATCATCATCATCATATGGCCATCATCGTCATCCGGTGTGGAAAGCAATGGGAAGCTACCACACCTACAATTCCCTAGTAAAGCTGCAAGCATAGCATGAAAATGCAATGATTGCAGTGAAGGACCTGCCTTCGGGCAGAATTACTGTGGATGGATATATATATATATATATCACCGTAGTAGTAATAATCCTGGTCACGTCACTGGCCTTGATAAAAAGCTCGCCAACGAATTCTGTTGTTGGCCAATGCCTTAATTTCATTCTAACTGATCCCTGCTTGCTCAGCTTCATCCCTGATGGTATTATTCCATGTTGCCCTAGGTCTTCTTCTTCGCCTTCTCAATCCTTGGGGGTTCTAATCAAATGCCTTTTTTTTTCTCTCCTTAACACACGATCAACCCATTTCCATTTTCTAAATATAATTTTACTAGTATTGATAAATATAATTTCTTTATAATTTCTTTACAAATTTAATTTTAATTCGTTTTTCTTCTTTATTTGTTACAATTTCTGGCCATCATATACCCAAGATATTTTTCAGGTAACGATTTACAAAGATTTGCAATGTTTTTGCAATTTATTTTGTTGCCTTAGATCACCGTTGAAGTTGTTGATAAAGTTTTAAAACTCGCACCTGTTGTATCTTTTACAGTTTATCTTGCTACAACATAGATTTTTATTCTACCCTATGTTAGAGACTGCTAAACTATATTATAAAAATCAAGATTTCCTAAGCATATAATATAACAGAAACATATAATCGGATAGCAAGTGAACTTGCAAACTTTAGGCGGTAATTCAAAGCTAAACAAAAGTTTCCTACGGTTTAATGTATTAATGTCATAACTGTTCAAGTTCGATGAGTATTTCAAAAGATTCTCTCGAAATTCCAGTAGAGAAGAGAGATTTTTAATTATTTCAATTAAAGAGGGTCTATTAGAAGAATCTAAAAGGAATAAACAGTTCTTTTAGGAAGCGGTTATCAAATTTGGTTCCAAGGAGAGATATATGGATTTTGAATTCCGCTGATCTTGGGGAGATAAAATTCGTCAAAGTCTCAAGAGCTAATTTTATTTTATGTAATTTTTCTTTCTTACTGGTAGTTTTAATAGATATTTATTGATATAATAGGCTAAAATATTGTAATATATTATATTACAATAATATATATTATAATAATATATAATTTATCCATCCATATTAATTCTGCCCGAAGGTAGGTCCTTCACTGCAATCATAGCATTTTCATGCTATGCTTGCAGCTTTACTAGGGAATTGTAGGTGTGGTAGCTTGCCGTTGCTTTCCACACCGGTGGAGGATGATGATGATAAGAATGATGATGATGGCCATATGATTTCGGGGACCGTTTGGGCCTTAAAATGTTCCTGACATTTGTCTTACAGGTGAGGAAAAACCCCGTTATAATATATATATAATGAAAAATTAATGTCTGAACCGGAATGTAGTAGTAGTAGGACTTTATTAGACAAAAAGTAAGATATTTACAATATTATTTACAAATATGGGTCGCACGGGCAGTAAGCCGTACGTGCTGTTGACAGTCCGTTACAATAAAGTAATAATTGGTACTAGTGTAAAGAAAAATAAACAACAAAAACAGCAATAACATTACAATTACATAAAGAAAACACAATAATAATATTACAATTAAATAATAACACAGTAGCATTATACACTAAAACATTAACATTACAATTACATAAAGAAAACACAATAATATTACAATTAAGTAATAACACAATAGCATTATACACTAAAAAACATTAACATTACAATTACATAAAGAAAACACATTAATATTACAATTAAATAATAATACAACAGCATTATACACTAATTAATTTATATATAATTGTTAATAATTAATGGTATTGCATTTTGATAACATATATTTATTCATGAATGAGTGTTGTCCTTATTTTTCGCGTTTTGTCCAGAAATTTACCGAGGTTTATCCAATTTTCTGGATTTACCAATAATTCGTAGCATGCCAATCTTTCCCGATTTGAATTTAGAAATCTTTCCGGTAATAACTGACGTCTCCAATATTCTAAATCATTACATTTTCCTAATATATGTATCTCATCTTCAAAGTTCCCGCACATTGGACATATTCGCATATCGTGATCGTCGCTAATTTTTAGAAATTTCCATGCCCCTAGCCTAAACCAAGCAAGCCCTGATCTCTCCTTAAATCCTAGGTTGAGTATATACGATTCTTTTCCCCAGACGTGTTTTAGGTCTCTTTGTAAACACAGTGAGCGTTTTCCTGCACATTCGGCGAAAGCATCTTGTTGGTTTATATCTAAGTACCTCCTCCTTATTTTTCTCCACACACCGGAATGTAAACCCCGGACCTCAAACTCTGTACGATAGCGCGATGCCATCAAAGCATCTTCTGTCCACCGCTATGGTCTCGAGTTAGCGCGCTGCCTTGTCACGCAGCGGGCCCGGGTTCGAATTCCGGTGGGGACGGGCTTCCTGGGTGAGTTTTTTCTCGGGTTTTTCCTCACCTGTAAGACAAATATCAAATAGGTCTGAGACCCAAAAGGTCTCCGAACATCATCTGGCCATCATCATTATCATCCCCGGTGTGGAAAGCAACGGGAAGCTGCCTCACCTATAATTCCCTAGTAAAACTGCAAAGCATGACATGAAAATGCTATGATTGCAGTGAAGGGCCTGCCCTAGGGCAGAACACTGTAGATGGAATATACAGTTCTCAATCCAAAGAGGCAGTGGTACGCGCCCGCATGCCAACTTACGGCTTCTGTGACAAGAAAGCATTTTAATAAAATATTTTAGTTTATAGCAGTAATTATTTTTTATTTCGATTGTATAATTAAATTTTTACACTTAACAATGAAAGCCAAATATGCAATGAAAATGAAAATTAATCCCTGAATCCGGTTCTCTTACTCTATACGTTTATTTATATATATATATATATATATATATATATATATATATGTGTGTTATAATTAAATTTTTGACATTGAGAAATGCAAGCTTTATATGACATAAGAAAAATAAATGCCTGGACGGGATTCGAACCCGGAACTCTGGGTTGGTACCCCAGCGTGTTAGCCATTACACCACCAGGCGAATCCAATTCAAACACTTATTTTTCTTATATGTATTATATTCTCCATAAGAAAAATAAGTGTTTGAATTGGATTCGCCTGGTGGTGTAATGGATAACACGCTGGGGTACCAACCTAGAGTTCCAGGTTCGAATCCGTCCAGGTATTTATTTTTCTTATCATGCCATATATATATATATATATATATATATATAGGGGGCCTACACACACACCTTTCATGAGTTGTGTTTTTTATTATACCCGCGATTTACTATTGTTCAATTAAAAATCATAGTATGTAATGTTCGGCTATCTGAATGAAGAGAGCACGTCACTGCTGACGTCAAAAATCAAGATCATCTATTTGTGTATGAAATAATTGTAAACATATGAATAAGAAAAAGAGAGGAAGGAAACTGACTGAAAATACCGTTAAATAAACAATATATTATTACTTCTATAACGAATATGGTGTGAAGGAAATAGAGTTATATAATTAACATAAAACTTGCATCATATACTTCCTTAAGTGCTTTTAAAGTAAAATACTGTAAATAAAGCAGTGACTCCCACGCATGAGTATGCGTCAATAGTACGTGTGATGCCTGTCATTTGTTACGTTCAAAAGTTAACTGAATATAGGCAATAACACTTCTGGAACATACAAATACAAATAATAACAATTTACTGCAATTTATTTTAATAAAATATTCTCATACACAAACATCTTAGACTTTAACCCTCTTACTAATAATCCATATATAACTTTTATACAAGGTTTATACACATCTCAGTTGAAAATTGTTACTAATAAACACTGTATTAGCTATGCAGTGTATAAGAGGTGTATCAACTTTACAAAGGAATCGTTATACATGCCTTCAGCCTTGTTTAAGAATTGTATAACAAGATAAAATAGCGGACTGTATGATCAGCTGATTGTCTTCTTATGACATTGATGAACGTTTACTTAAATTTAACGCAAAATGCAATACTTTAACGACTGTTTGATGGGTATACAAGCCATAAATAATATTTATAAGGCTCTTGTTAGGAAAATAGTAATAATAGGTATTATTGCAGCCAATGACCATGTAGAAAGAATTGTTTTCATGTCTTACAGAAGTCTTATCGATGTTCCTATATTTTTACACTGTAATAGGTGATATCGGTCGCAGTACGACCCACATAGTTTGCACTTGCACTTTTCTTCTGGGTTATGGCGCTTCACTGTTGTGCATATCCTGTGGTGGAAACCATGGACCGCGAATCTTGTCATGGAAAATAAAGCATTATAAAATGCCTTTTGTTACATTCATTCTCGATTAATATTATTTTTAAATTGAACACTGATTCACAAAAGAATATGTTCTATAATTGTTGCAGGCCCAGCCTCGTGGGCTAGAGGTCAGCGTTACTACTACTGTTCAGGGGTTCCCGGGTTCGATTCCCGGTGAGACCTTAGGCATTTTTTCTTAAAGTTCTATGGTTGCCCATGGTCTGGAATTTGGGTTAAGTTTAGGTTAAAAACTCTCCTGACACTTCATTATCATTTATCATCCATCATTTCATCGGGGTAACGTAACTCCTCCTTTCAGGAGCCTCAACCTAAGAAATGGATTACAATTCTGCCAATGCCAGAGGAGAAAGCCAGAAATGTCATAAAAGACAACCTGGTGGCATTAGACAAAACGACAAGTTTTACATCGGTAGAACAACAAGAAATTTTAACTCAAGATACACTGAACATTTTCAAAAATCTATTAATAACGAAGAAAAATCATGTTTTGCAAAACATATACTAGAAACGGGTCAGCAGTTTGTCAAAATCGATAATACTAGGTCAATATTACACAAAGAGAATAACAATAAGATTAGCATCCTAGAAGACATATACATTTTAAAAGAAGCTGAGAATACAGACTTGCTCAACAAGAACACGCCCGCAGACCTGAACCCGTTGTACAACTTATTCAACAACATTAGTATCAGTTGAAATGCAGAAGATGAAACATGGGTTAAGGTCTTCATAATGACGAAGTTTTCAAACAGAACTTTATTTTACTTGTGGACTGCTGTTTTATCAGGTACTAATTTTATATTTTAATATTAAATTAGTAAAATTAAAAAAAAAATGTCAAGTGTCAATTAAGAATGTCCGGGAAGTAGCACCCAGAAAAGAGGTGATTTATTTTCCTACAGTAGGAACAATAAATTACCCACATATTGTTTTTCCTGTACCGAGAAATATTAAATCATATTAAAATGGTATAGAAATACACGAACATGCTAAACGTATTCTCATATTTTGTTTTTTTTTGTACGTGTAGGCTTGTTGGTTCTAAATGTTTTGTTCAGGAGAATATTAAATATTGCAGATTAAAATATTTGAGGTATTATTTAAACTGTAAACCAGTTATTAATATTAATTAATAAATGTTTCACTCCTGTTTGTGTATTGTTTTATATTTTCGATTCCTCCTGTTATAAGCGTTCATGACAATGGTAGACTTTCGTACAGGTCCCGCCGGAGAAGTAGGAAGGGGAACGAATACATGCTCCAGAGTTAGAACCGCGCCTCTGCACAGAACTTCGAAGTCTGAACTATGACATGTCTGTTCTAAAACACACGAAATCAATAATTGCAATTTAAAATAGTTTTGTTACATATGGATGATGTATTTGAGTCATTCTTCAGTCGATTCTGATGTAAGAAAATGGCTGAAGGTGTTGAGTCTTCTGTTGCTGTGTCGCTATCTAAATTTTTGAAATACAAGTCTGATAAACTTTTGACTAGTTAAAAACAGATATTTTAAATGTATTTCACAAATTCATTGAAAAATCTCACCAACGTTTTTGTAATCTACCGCATTCACCGATCACATCTCTTATATACTTCACAAGTGCTCCCTGGTCAATGTGACAGTAATTGTGACGCGAATGGCGGAAGGATACAATAAGCGTTTGTTTATGTTAGGAACATTCTAAGAGCGCAGCGCAGTTTAAATTGATTGTAAACTGTCTGTTTTTTTTTCTAGCTGTAGGAAGTCAGTCAGTCATAAAATACAGTTTCGTTGTGTCAATGAACCTGGATGAAATAAAATTTCTTCTAGTCCTATTATTATCAGCATATATACTCGGGATATATTTCGGTATACATAATAAATTATTTGAAAATTCATAAAGACAATTTATAAAAATAAGCGTTTTTGTAAAGTCATTTTATCAGGCATTCAAGTCATCATGAGTTTGCAACAGGATACTGGTAAAACTGTATGGTTTCCTGCTGTTTTCTTCCTCTGTCTCCTACGCTATTATATAAATTACGCAGTTAAAAATTGGATGTGCGATGTTTACTATATCTCAAAATAATAATAATAATAATAATAATAATAATAATAATAATAATAATAATTAATAATAATAATTAATAATAATAATTAATAATAATAATTAATAATAATAATTAATAATAATAATTAATAATAATAATTAATAATAATTAATAATAATAATAACAATAATAATAATAATAAATAAATTATATGTATATGTATATATATATATATATTAGTGTTATAACTTTTTGGACTTTTGTGAAATAGAACATTTTCTGTGCAATGAATTGATGAACTTTTACTTACAACCATTGGAAAAAAGGCATTCATTTCAAGGAGCTTAAAGAAAAGGTCACCCCCAAGTATATTTATATGTCAATATTTAATATTGATTTGGGGGTGACCTTTTCTTGAAGCTCAGTGAAATGAAGGCCTTTTTCAATGGTTTTAAAGTAAAAATTCACCCATTCATTGCACAGGAAATACTTTATTAAAAATAACACTCCAAAAAGTTATAACCCTCTAGGTTACAACTTTTTGGGCTTTTGTGAAATCAAATATTTCCTGTGCAATGGATGGATGAACTTTTACTTAAAACCATTGAAAAAGGCCTTCATTTCACTGAGCTTCAAGAAAAGGTCATCCACAAGTATATTTATATATCAATATTCAGTATTAATTTGGGGGTGACCTTTTCTTAAAGCTGAGTGAAATGAAGGCTTTTTTCAATGGTTTTAACCAAAAGTTCATCCATTCATTGTACAGGAAATATTTTACTTCACAAAAGTCAAAAAAGTTATAACCCTAATATATAGTGTCCACCGCTGTGGTCTGGAGGTAGCGTGCTGCCTTGTTACGGGTTCGATTTTCGGTCTGGACAGCTCCTGGGTGAGGTTTTTTTTTCGGGGTTTTTCCTCATCTATAAGACAAATATCTGAAAGCTTAGGGTCCAACGGTCACCGAAAATCATTCGGTCAACATCATTCATCATCATCATCCTTCACCGGTGTGGAAAGCAACGAGAAGCTACCACACCTGTAATTCCCTAGTAAAGCTGCAAAGCATAGCATGGAATTGCTATGGTTGCAGTGAAAGACCTGCCCTCGGGCAGAATTACTATATATATATATATATATATATATATATATATATAATTCTTCTTACTTGTATTTGTCACTGAACTCCTCCTAAACGACTGGATCAATTTTTATGAATATTTGTGTGTGTCTGATTGGGTTCCTCGATGGTTTAGATTGACAATTTATTGGGCTCTCTAAAACCATTAGGTGTAGATAATAATAATAATAATAATAATAATAGCTTTATTTTACCTGGCAGAGTTAAGGCCTTAAGGCCTTGTCTACCACTCAACCAGGTTAAAAAAATACAAACAAAAAAATAGTCTTAAATCTAAATTACAATATATATATATATATATATATATATATATATATATATATAATATATATATAAACGATTACAAGTTATGAATACAATACAATTAATATTTATAATGTATTTTGATTTACTCTAAATTTAACGAATTAAATATATAATATGTACAATATATATAAAAAACAGGAAAAGATTAATGACATAGTATAAAATTAAATAAATAGAGAAAAATTAATTATTAGACAACAGGTAACTGTATAAGCGTGACTTAAAGGTACCAAGTGTGCGGCAACCCCTGATATCTTGAGGAAGGAGATTCCAGGAGCGGGCAGAGGCTACTGTGAAGGAAGTAGAATAGGAGGAAGTGCTATGAAGAGGAATTGTTAGCAGACTGCTATCTTGTGATCTAGTGTCAATATTGTGGTAAGAGGATAACTTCTCAAATCTTGACGCCAGGTAAGTAGGGATGTAGGAATTCAGAAGCTTGAAAAGTAGTGAAAGAGAGTGCAATTTACATCTGTCAGTAAGACGGAGCCAAGAGAGGTTATTAAAGTGTTCGGAAATATGGTCATAACGGCGGATATTGAAAATGAATCGAACGCAAGCATTATGAACACGCTGCAGTCTCTGCGACAAGTCATAGTTTAGATCATTATATATAATGTCACAGGGTCCCCCTGAAGTGAAAATTTAAAAATCGCTCTAGTGGTCACATTTTTTTATGTTTCACAACGAAACTCAGTACATCCGAGATAAGTATTATCTAAAAATAAGCGAAATCCGACAAATAGAAGTGGAGATTTACTTAAAACACGAAATTAAAAAAAAAAAAAAAAAAGCCTAAGCGATTGGACCGATTTTGATTAAATTTATTTGTGTGTGTTCGAATGGGTCCCCCTGGATATTTTAGATTCACAATTGGTCTCGGTAGGTGGCGCTGCGATCGGGTTATAGAACACTTTGTCAGATGTGTAGTCATCTGCATTATCAACATATTCAGTGCGAAAACAATGTGAGGTCATCATGCACTTCTTAAGCCACAACAGATGATAGTGAGGAGTTTTCTTGCAAATTTATTTAATATCTAAATACATATTAATTAATGACATCTAGTAAAAAAGTAACATATTAATATCGTCCGGCCATGACACGAGAATTAAACGTTCGTGCAGGACTTCTGCCGGGTCCGCTAGTATGTATGTGTTGCAAAATAACAGAGACAACGGAGGTGAGGTAGTATATTGCGATATGTTAATCATTTTTAATAAGATACCAATGTCCGGATATTATCCGTTTTCACACTATGAGTAGCTAACTTCTCAAGTGTTCCGTTAGTTGGATTTCAAGAATCAATACTTGATAATACTGTCACAGTCACATCAAGTTTACAAAATATCCAACTCCCATCTCATTGCAGAGCGTTCATCGGCGGTATAGTGATTGGCTCACACGTTCGAATACGCCTGGCCTCGTTTGAATTATTTCTGTAGCAGCGTGGATTCGGGCTATAAGATCCATACGTGGTACTACTGGAGTCTGATAAACAGATTGTTTCATGTCGCCCCACAAGAAGTAGCCGAGAGGGTTAAGATCAGGTTATCTCGGAGGCAATGGGACTGGCCCCCCTCTGCCAATCCATCGACTTGGACACGTGGTATCCAAACGTCTCCTCACATTGGCATCGAAGTGAGCTGGAGCTCCGTTGTGTTGCAGCCACATTCCGTTGCGGAAACGTATTACAGGTTCCGTACATGTGAGGTGCTGTCAAGTAATGAGTCTTCAAAGCCTTCAAACTAACACTGATCTTGAGACATAATTAACTAGTCATTGTGTGAAAACGCATAATTTCCGGACATTGGTACCATTATTAAAAAATAGTCAACTTATCTCAATATACTACCTCACATCCCCGTTGTCGTTTTTTTTTTCAACACCATATGTATGTATAGTCCACCGCTGTGGTTTCGAGGTAGCGTGCTGCCTTGTCACGCAGCGGACCCGGGTTCGATCCCTGGTCGGGGCAGTTTTTCTGGGTGAAGTTTTTATCGGGGTTTTTCCTCACCTGTAAGACAAATGTCACGAAACCTTTAAGGCCGAAACGGTCCCCGAAATCATATGGTCATCATCATCATCATCATCATCCTTATCATTATCACCATCACCACCATCCTTCACCGGTGTGGAAAGCAACGGGAATCTACTGCACCTACAATTCCGTAGTAAAGCTGCAAGCATAGCATGAAAGTGCTATGATTGCAGGGAAGGATGGATGTATATATATATATATATATTCAATATCACATTTTAGTCTGCAAATTTTGAAGATCTTATGCAAACTTACAATGGGGAATTGAATTAAATGTTCCCTTGTTGAATTTAATTGCGGCGCTTTTAAGGTGATAACGCATTGTATATAGTTTATAAGATGTGTTGATTTAATACAGGGAACACGAAGTCCGCACAAGGTCTGTAAACATTTATGTCGTGTAGATTTTACAAAAGTATTTTTTATGTGTTATATTTTATTTTCTTGTGTTTACAGGTAATTTTCCACTTCATTTATGGATACATATGGAAGTTGAGACTATTGGTTCCTTGCATCCTTCTTTGTAGGTGGTAAGTGCTTTCGTCAATATTATAGTTGTCTAAAGAAATAACTCAAATCACTGTCCTTTTTTGTGCAATTTATACTTTAATAACTTAGTAAGTACCGGGTGTACATAAAAATATATAGCGATTTTAAATGTGTTGAATTATTAACTAAGATAAAAACAAAACTCATGTTAAATGAAAGAGTAACATCTCCAGTGTACATTATAAGTTCATAGGTGTTCAATGTGAGCCCCATTTGTTACATGACACACATCCAACCTGTAGTCTAATTCTTCCCATACATTAATAAGCATGCCTGGATTGATGGCAGCAACGTTTTCTCGAATCTTGTCTCTTAACCCATTCGCTTCAGGTTTAAATGCTCAGTACATTTCCCCAGAAACCGGATTTAAGTATCCGTAAATAATGTTGTCTATATTTAAAACAAACAAAAGATAACAGTACTTGAGAACACAATAAGGGTGAAGGCCAAAACAGATTCTTCTATTATTCATATACTTTAACAAAAGATTATCCTGCCAAGGGATATACAAAATATTGCAAAATATGTAACAGCAGAGTTAAGCAAGTGTATCTCGTCTTCTGAGTTGAAGGCCATTTAACTACCGGTGAGTCTACATCGTCTATTGAGGCGATAGGGTTAACTCGGGAAGGTAGGAGGTAATGAAGGCATTTAGACTCTGTCCTTTAGAAAACCCCAAAGGAGAAAATCGCGTGGAGTGAGATCCGGTGATATAGGAGGCCACTGGAGATAAGCCTGTCATGACGGCTAATCCAGTAATGACAGTGTGGAAGGTCTTACGAAAATTCTTACATATGCATCCCTACCGTTTACAATTTTTCAGGTTCTAAAGCCTACTGATTACGCTGATTTGCGCTTGAAATGTTGCAGCAGCAACATTCTCCTCAGACACTCTTGTTCGTCCCACTCGTTTGCCTTTACACAGACAACATGTAATTGCGAACTGATTATGCCATCGAAGGATGTTGTTGCCATTGGGGGGATCACGATTAAACTGCCTCCAAAACGCACGTTGAACTGTCACAACTGATATACAACTCTCAAACTGCAAAACACAAAACGCTTTCTGTTGAGGAGATGCCATCTTTGTCATTATTATTGTCATAGGAACAAGACAAAAAGAAAGCTTATTATACTTTTTTCAAATTATTTTTCACTGAGAGTAATTAATATTATAATTACAAAGAAATAAACGTTATCTCAGTCAAAGCATAAATTTATTGTGTCGACGTTTCAATCTCCTGTTGTGAGATTATTTTCAAAACAACCATGTCTTGAAAATGATCTCACATAAGGAGACAGAAACGTAGACACAATAAATTTATGCTTTGACTGAGATAACGTTTATTTCTTTGTAATTATAAAAAAGAAAGCTATTCGCTCACTCACACAACTAAAACTATCTTCTTTCCTGTTTCATTTCAGTCTACACACTACTTTCTACGCCTCATCTGAGTGATAATATTATTACTTAATACTATTATATTCTTTTATGTACACACTGTAGGTGTATTCGTATGCCTTTCATTTTGATGATTAGGAAGTCATGATGCAGGATGTGCCCTGATTCCCCTTGATTATTTCCTTTGTGGACATCTAAAGTCACTTGTGTTTGAGACTCAAATGGAAATGGACATAGAATTGGATGTCAGGATTTTAGTTACCTCTGATGTGATTCGAAACACACTAGGAATATTTGTCAGGGTCGCGGCCGAATCTTATATGTTGATGTTATGCTTTCATTAAGGTTGGTGGCTGTCAATTTGAGCAACCATTGTAAGATACAACATGGTACGTTAAGGGGGGTGACAGGTGAAATTTCTATTTTCTACATTTTTCGGGTTAGAGACTTGATTTTTTGTACAAAAATATTCACTGCATGATAAATAATGATGTGTTTAAGTTTCATTTTTGTGAGACATTTATTTTATGAGTTATTAAATATTATATTCAAAAAATTTGCATATATTATAATTAAATGGGTTCCTCAATTTTTTAGTAAAATGTCTGATTTTTTATAAGACCCCTAAAATATTTAGAAAACCATCATGCATTAGAATTCTCATAATGTGAATACAAAGGGAGAAAAAATGTTGTACCTCATGCGGAATTACAAAAAAATAATAATTGCATACATTTTCTTTTTTATTTCTTCAAATACTACTTCAATCATGAAACCCATACACTATTTTGTTACTCATTGTTTTTAGGACATGCAGTAAAAATTTGAACCTTCTAGGACAAAATTTGTGAATTCAATTCAATTTTGAATGTACAAAAATGCAGTGAAAATGAAAATGTGAAAAAACAAGTTTAAAGATTTGCATGCAGTTTAAATACAGTATGTAACATACTGGCCTAATCAGCACTTTAGGGCACTTAGAAGCGTCATAGGTCTCTGAAACTTTGCCAACATATACATTAGAGTACAGGCTATTTCTTTGTGCAAAAACAAAAAAAAAATCCAATTTTCATCTCAAATGGTAAATTTTTCACCCATCACCCCTTAATCGTCTCAGTCATGCTACTTGCAATTAACTGACAAATAATGTAAATAAAAAAGACTATACAGTAATATGAAAGACATGTTTACCCCATATCTCCTTAAACTGGCTTCATGGACTCTAGGTTCCCGATCTCAAATTTTACACAGTAGCATCTTAGGAAAATTTTTAGACCAGACAGATGAACAGACCGGTGAATGGAGAAGACTGCTTAACAATGAATTACATGGTATGTATAGGAAGCCAGATACAATGAGAACAGTTAAGTCTCGTAGACTGCGATGGGCAGGACATGTGGCACGCATGGGGAATGAAAGCCGTGCATGTAAGCTTCTTGTAGGAAAACCAGAGGGAAAGCTCCCAGTTGGTAGACCAAGAATGAGGTGTGAGAATAACTTAAACTATGATTTGAGGGAAGTAGATTATACAGGGGATGATTGGAAAACATTGGCTCAGGATAGGGATGTATGGAGAGCTTATGTCCGCGCGGCCATGAACCTACGGGTTCGATAGTTCCAGTGAGTTAGTTAGTTAGCATCCCCCGTGTAGACCTGCTGTTTAATTTTTGCATGCTGTTACAGAATCACTCTGTGGCTAGTTTTCTTAACTTAAAGCTGCTAAATATTGCAGCTGCATTAATTCCTACGAAGCTGGAAAGTAAGACGTTTTAATCAAAGGTCTAATTGCACTAAGTAAATCGTATTTAAAATCTAACTATCTCACTCACTAGCTCTATCGAACCTGTTAGCTTATGGCCGCATGGACAAAACTCTCCATACATATCTATTCTGAGCTAACGTTTTCCAATAATCTCCTGTATAATCTACTTTCTGACATCGTGGTTAATATTATTCTCACACCTCATTATTGGTCTACCAACTGGGCATTTTCCCTGTAGTATTCCTACAAGAAGCTTCCATGCCCCTCTTCCATTCCCCATTCGAGCCACATCTCCTGTCCATTGCAGTCTACGAGACGTAAATTTTATTATGTCTGGTTTGCTATAAAGATCATGAAGCTCACTGTTTAGTAGTCTTCTCTAATCTCCCTTTAGTCCAAACATTTTCCTAAGGGCCTTAATCTCAAATACTCTTAATTTTTACTCCTCCCTTAAAGTAAGAGTCTATGTTGCACATCCATGTAATATGACTGGCAGAATAACACATTTATATATTTTTAATTTAACGTATTTTTTTGAGAAGCGGGAAATGAACTCTTACCAAAAATATTCAAAATTATGAAAATAAGCAGAATAAGGTTTTTTTATTATATAAAACTTTCCTCATTAGAGGATTGCCTCAAGGACAAAGTGATACAGACAATTTTTGTAATTGATGAAATACATTTTGTAAATATATTTTAAAAAATTCAACTTGTAGGCCTAATTGAAGTATACATACTATAAAGTAATTTTGTAAATATGGTTTCTTAAAATTGAAATTGATCCTCTAATGGCAGCGATGGCAATTCTAGAAACATACATCCTGTCCAAATCTAAGGAATTCCAAAATTTGGCTAAGAATCCTGGTATAGTACCACTGTAATGTATAATAACATGCATTTTCAGAATTGAGCCAATGTTTAATTTCTTTCTGCATCCCATTCCTATTTGTAATTGCTGTTCCTAGGTATTTATTGCAGATATAGGCCTATTTAATTGATTTCTATTTTTTTTTATTTCATCCGATTTTGTATGTTCTAATAATGAAGCATAATTGATAAAGAAAGTGAATAATGTAGGATATTTTCTGCCATATACTTGAGGTCAACAACTCGAGTTCTTTAAAATGAAAGGATCATACTTCAACTTTGAATAATTAAGCAGTAAGTGAGGTTGGGCGTGCACAGGTGTGGTTAGGGGGGGGGCATAGAACCTCCCTTCGCATGTAGATGTAATCATATTATCTAAAGTACGCCTTCAGCTAACATACAGTGTGTTCCAAATGTTTAATTACTTTAACATGCTATACTGAGAAACCATAGTGAATATTACTTACTATTGATTTTACTGCCCTTTGACTCCATCCATAGTTTCCCTTTAGTTATAGCCTAGTGAAAGACAAATCTTAAAATATGTTCTTTCCAGCGCTCCCTTTCCACTAACTAAACCCATCTCACACCCTTGTAAGCACGTGGCGAAAAATTTGACAGAGTTGCCGTCTTTCGTAGTATACAAACAAATACTGACAAATTTTGAAGAAGTACAGTGTGATTCAGAAATATGGCTATGCGTTTGATCGCATTTTGTGACGAAAATATTATTATTAAAGGAAATATGATATCATTGGAAAGGGAATCCTTCAAATTACAACAATAGAACAAAACAAATCACTTACAACAACACTAAGCAAGTCACTTTATTGCTTTGCATGTTATGATACATGTTTAGAGGAATAGCTCTAATTTTCCGTTTCCAGCAGTCGTTTTCTCCACTTCCCCACTGTCGACGGCTGCAATGCTACATTAAACTCACGTCTTGCCCGTCTTGCGGCCTCACGGTCATTAGCATACATTATTGTCCATACAGCAATTGTAATTTGCTGTTTCATATTCAACGTCATTTTGATAATGACGTAAGTTCTACAGTGATTTGTTTTATTCCACTGTTGTAATTTGAGTAATTGCCTTTCCAGTGGTAATTTCATATTTCCTGTAAAGGTAATATTTTCATCACACAACGCGATCAAACGTATATCCAAATTTATGATTCACCCCGTATACTTAAAAGAGAAACGATGACAAGCTCGAAAAATGTCAGTAACTGAAACTAATTAGGTTTTTTCCGGTATAACGCCTTGATTCAATGATACTCCCATTAGGGGTGGCTTGAGTAGATAGATTTATGACAGCTTAGAAGAAGATATGTTAAGATTTGTCCAAAGTATAAACGTTTCTAGACCCTGCTAATTTAATGATAATTAGCTTTTCTATTTTGTTTTATTTTACCTCGCATAGTTAAGTCCTTGTCTACCACTCAAAAGGAAAAAAATACAAAAAAAATATTCTTACATGTAAATTACAATAAACAAAATTATTACATGGTATAACTACATTGTAATTGAACGGTATTTTGCATCAACCGTTTATGCGCCATTATGTAAGTTTCGAGAAAAATACGTTTAAAGTTTGTCAATCTTCACTATTTATTGTTGCGCCAAACTAATACTGGATATTTCAAGTTATTTTCGTTGTTTGACAGTTGTGCAATCAACAATCTAAGAGTGGGAATATATGGCGCTTAGCTGAATGATCGAACATTTATATTAGTATTTATGAAGATCTGGTTTCATAGCCGTTTGTTGCAAAATGTAGAATGTTTGATAGGACTGATTGCGTGTACATTTTTCTTTAATAATAGGACTATATTTAAAGATTTGGCGCTAAAAGTGTGCGTAATCTTACATCATGAATCAGTGCAACAAATGGCATCAAAATGTCGATTTAAAATAACGGCGCTTAGCGGTTGATGCATAAAATCGTACAATTATTTTTTATTCTTCTTCGTTGGTGCTACGGTTCTTGCAGTCTTACCTTGACTTCGTTTTTAACAACCATCCATTTACTTCGATCACTTGTTTTTCAATAATTATTATTTACAGTACATAATTTAGTTAGGCCTATGTTTATTTCCCTACAGATGTGTTCAACATACTGATCTAATGAGATATCCAGTGGGAACTAAGGTGTTACTAGAACTATAAGATCGGTAAATGTTGCTTATAGGCCTCTCAATTCAGGCTTAAGGTTCTTTCATGAGCTGAAAATCTCCAGACTCGGAACCCGTGGCTTAAATTATCTCCCGGAGGGCTCGTTTCTTGGATTTTTCCATCCTAAATAATACATCGGCCCCGGCCGGCTTTGAACCGCGACCTTCGGGACCAAAAGCCAGGACCGTAACCACTAATCCTTGAAAATACTATTATTAAATAGAATTAGCATTATCGGGGTCAACCGTTGTGGTATAAAGGTAAAGTCTTTGCTTCAGACACAACGGAAACAGGTTAGATCCCCGGTCGGGACACGTTTCCTCACATGTAAAACAAATTTCAGGAAATTTTAAAACCAAAATAGCCTCCGGACACGATTTCGCTACCATTTATATAAGTTTATATACGTATATATATATATATATATATATATATATATATATATATATATATAGTACCAATGGCTTTTTCTTCTTCTTCACTTCACGGGCTAGTCAAAATGCATGTTCCGCCTCACAGTTGTTCTGTCCATCTTTTCACTGGCCTTCCTACATTGCTTGAACCTCTTGCCTCGTAGTTAAATGCTGCTTTTGGTAATCTTCTTACGTTCATTCTTTCTACATGTCTAAACCACTTTTCTCTATATCCTTTGATTTTATCATTTAATGGATATATTTTAAACTCTGTTCTTATATCTTCATTCTTGAACCGATCCATTCTAGTGCATTCTTTTTTGTTCTTCTAAGGAAGTTCATTTCTACACTTTGTATTCTACTTTATAATTTTTTGGTCATTATCCAAGTTTCACTCCCATAAAGTAATGCAGGAACTGCCAATGTTTTATAAAACTTCAATCTAGTATCTCTTCTTGTTTTCTTCTTTAATGTTTTATGTATAGTTCCGCATATCATTTGAAATCTTGACAGTTTCACATTTACGTCTCTTTCAGTTTTTGTGTTTATAGTAAAATTACAATACAAATAATTAAAATGTGTTACTTGTTCCAGAGGTTTGTTGTCTATTATGATTTTTGATCTTATATGTTCACTTCCCCAAAATGCCATTATTTACGTTTTTTCTTTGATATTTTAAAATTATATTCTTGTCACATCTGATTTAATTGATACAATGGCGTCTTGTATTAATTATTCGTGTTTTCGCCAATTACATTTTTAACCTTGCTGGGTAATGAATCCGTACCCGCTAGTCAGAAATCAGACACTCTATCACCTTAGCCAGCACGGCGGATGTTCTTCAGCATTTATCAGACTGTCCGTCTCTCACAACATTATTTATACAGAGTGATTCAGAAATATGGCTATACATTTGATCGCATTTTGTGACGAAAACATTATTATTAAAGAAAATATATCATTGGAAAGGGAATCCTTCAAATTACAACAATAGAACAAAACAAAACAAATCACTGCTCACGTGCAGCTTGGCGGGTTGATTTTTGTGGGCTAGCGTCGAACGCCTTCACAATTCTCTTCCTTGTTTCTGCATCCGTGCTAATACGAGGCCTTCCAGAAGGTTTGATTTTCTGCATCCTTCCCGTTTCTAGTAGTCGTTTTCTCCACTTCCCCACAGTCGACGGCTGTCATGCTACGTTAACTCACGTCTTGCGGCCTCACGATCATTAGCATACGTTACTGCCATGCAGCAATTGTAATTTGCTGTTGCATATTCAACGCCATTTTGACTAATTACGTAAGTTCTACACTATTTTGTTTTATTCCATTGTTTTAATTTGAATAATTGCCTTTCCAACGGTAATTTCGTATTTCCTGTAATGGTAATATTTTCATCACACAACGCGATCAAACGTATAGCCATATTTATGATTCACCCCGTATAATGCACAATTATTTTCTTTTACAATGGATGTGTTGAGATGTATGGTAATAGCTGTTGTCCAAACCTTGTTTAGTATGTGAAGAGTAGGTGCCTTAAAATTGGTTTTGTTGCTGTGTTACTTAACTTGTAGGTCATTGTTCAAGTTTGGATTCGGGGCGTAGTTGAGATATGCGGTTATTTATATAGGTGTGATACCAGTTTGTGTCGTGTGTTTATTTACATGTGTACAGTTACTGCTCTGCCTTATTGGCACGTGTTCATACGCTCCACAGTTTGTGTCAAGGTCACTTGAAAGACCAATATATTGCTTTGCACTTTCATATTATGACTTGAACTTTATTCTTCTTGTAATCTTCTAAGCCAATGTTTCTCTTAACAGAGATTTAGGCGCTCTCCCCCTACAGGGAACAATTTTAACTATACTAATTTAGTTACACTTGTTTTCGTATAGATGTCACTTGAGTGGTCCGTGGTCAGCGTTCCGCCTCATACTGACATCTAGGAAACCAAGGTAGTACTACGACGGGAAAATTAGGTAAATTTTGCTTAGAGGTCTTTTCATTCAGGCTTAAGGATCTTTTACGAGTCTGAAAATCTTCAGACTCGGGACCCACGGCTTAAAGTCCATCCCGGAGGACTTGCTCCTTGAATTTTTCCACTCGCTTAAAGTAAGAGTCGATGTTTCGCATCCATATAATGTAACTGGTAGATTAACAGTTTTATATATTTTCAGATTAACGTTTTTTTTTAAGAGTTGGGACATGAAGAGTTTCTAAATGCATAATAATAGAATTGAGTCTGTGTTAATTAAATACTAATTACAATAATTTTTAAATTTTATTAAAATATAGACTGAGCAAAGCACAATGCAGGTGTGGTCTAATATCAGCTGACACTGGCAAAACATGGAATATAAATAAAATAAAATAAATTAGAATTTAAGAACGTTTGAGTATGATAATATAGTTTACACAATTTGAGAATAATACAGCTTACATAGTAAAAGCGGTGAATGAATTTGCATGCAGATCTTAGACACGACAATTTTGCATGTTTCGTTATTTGAAATACAGTTGTTGATACTTGAAATATACGAAGATTAATGGAAAATAATTTTACACTTTAATTTTGATTTATTTAGCGAGATTATTTTTGAAAATTTGATGATGATGATGATGATGATAATAAACATGCTCAATTTACGCATTGCCGCATAACAAAAGATAACACTTCCGCGTGGATTTTGTTTTTTTAATAAATGACCGTTTCTGAATAACAATTTTACACTGATTGCAAAAATGAAATCCGTTTTCGCGTACCTCGTCAGAATTTTTTACAATTCAGAATTCTATGTTTTGAATGGTGTTCGTAATATACGTACTGTAGTAATATTACAGTGGGCTTATCGTTTGTTAGAAAGGCGCAATAGTTTATAATTTCGACTTTGTTACTTAAAAAGTGAAATAATATAAGTATTATTATGTTTATATTTTAAATTATGCTTATAATTATCAAAATCTACTAACTATATCCGCTCTAGGTCCGTACAAAATTTGTGGTTGTGTAAATGATCCAAATCTGTTTTGCTATAATTATATGTGGGTCATATAGTTTAGTAAAACAAAGAATATATCTGCTTTTGTAGAGAAAACTTAATTTCAATACATTGACATTAAGTTAGGAGACCAGGATAAATCGTGGTGCCCTCACAAAGTGTGTGTCGTAGTTGTGTTGCAGAGTTGAGGAGTTGGAAAAATGGATAAAAGAAGTCATTGTCCTTTGGTATCCCTATGATTTGGTGGGAACATACAAATCATGGAGACGGTTGCTATTTTTGCACAGTTAAGGTAGCAGGATATAATGCTAAAAACAAGAAAAATATTGTATATCCTAACATTCCCTCTGCCATTCAGCCTGTACCTTACTCATGGTGCTAATATTCCAGTTCCCTTACACCCTGAACAGATATATTGCCGTCTGCATCCAGTAGCACTGAAACTGAACCTCCTGTGGATGATGAACCATATAATTCTGAACATGATAGATGTTTTAATCGAAGCGAGCTTAATGATTTAGTGAGTGATTTAAATGTGCCTAAAGAATCAGCAGAACTGTTAGGCTCTAAGTTAAAAGAAAATAAAATATTGACTGAGAGTAAATATTTTTCATGTTACAGGCATCGTGAGAAGGAACTTGTTCCTTTTTTGCTGAAGAAGAAAATTTAGTGTATTGCCAAGACATCCCTGCTGTCCTAAAATGTTATAACAAACTATAATTCCAAAGAGTGGAGGTTATTCATAGATTCTTCTAAAAAAAGTCTTAAAGGTGTTTTGCTTCATAATGGAAACATTCATCCATCCATTCCTGTGACCCACTCTTGTTTTAAAGGAGACATATGAAAATGTAAAGTTTCTGTTACAAAAACTGCAGTACTAAAACCATCTATGCTAGTCTGTGGAGATTTCATGATTATTGGACTATTAGTTGGTCAGCAAGCTGGTTTCACAAAATACCCTTGTTTGGTATGTGAATGAGATAGCAGGGCTAGGTCAGAACACTGGGAAAGGGAACAATAGCCACGTAGGACTAATTTAATACTGGGCGAAACAAAAAAAAAAGTGCACCTCTTATTGATCCCTCAAAAGTGTTGTTGCCACCTCTCCTTGTAAAATTAGGTTCAATGAAACAATTTGTGAAAACCCTAGATAAAGACAGTGAGTGCTTTAAATACCTTTGAGCTACATTTCCTTCATTATCCTATGAAAAAATGAAGCTGTTGTAATCGTTGGCCCACAAATTCGAAAACTGATGATGGACAGTCAGTTCGAGAATGCTATGAGTCGAAAACTGAAATATGCCTGGAATGCTGATAATTATTAATTATTATTATTAGGTACATGCTTAATTAGTGGAAAATAAACAAATTCTGACATAGTTTCCACACAAGAATTCTTGTTGAAAGTAATTTTTATTACGTCTTACAGAGCTATAATTTAATTTCAAGTTATTCATGAATATTTTTAAAACCTGACGTGATTGGAGAAAATGTAGATCATTTTCGAATTCAGCACAAAAATCCGTTTAGAATCAGCTATGAGATCTTAAAAAAACAAAAAAAATAAGTTTTAAAATGCAGGACGGTGTAATAGGTTAATAGGTCTCTTTAATTCCTGCTGTTCACTATTTCAACACTTTCACTAAATTATACTATAGAGTGACAGAGATGTCTTTATCTATTGATTGGTAATGTAGTTCACACGAAACGGTATATACACCTGATTTCATAATAGTATTGTAACTCCTGAATCAATAAAGTACAATAGATTTCACAATAAGCTCTCTTTCTCATTCCAATCGTGAAGTTTATCGATCAAATGATGACATTTTTTATTAAGCTAGTAACACCTACTTCTGAAGTATCGTATATTTCCGAATGTAAGACGCACTTTTAACCAAATTATTGGGTCTCTAAAATCGGACTGCGTCTTACATTAGCATACAAATGATAAACTTTTAGGTTATAGTATGTCTCCATCATCGGACATTTGTTTTTTCAATATTTATCGGCTTTTCGGAAAAATGGTACTTTACCTTTCCCAATATATTTTCTAAGTCCTACAGAATAACAGTGCGCATGCACATGAGTTTATAGTGCTGTCGCTAGATGGAACTACATATTTTTGAAGTCCTACAGAATGTTTATAGAGGTGTCGCTAGATGACAGCACATGCGCAATGACCAACCTCCGAAATAAGTCCACGAATGTTTATTAGAAATGGATGTACACTGACTTCTCTCTTCCTAACCTAACAAAATAATAACTTGTATATTATTTACTGAAGCGTACACAATCTGAGTACACTAACTAACACTAACCTAAAAAAATAGTACTGGCCTAACAAAAATACGTGTAATTGAATTGTTGATGTTGGCAACATTCGAAGATGAGGGAAAATAGCTAGTGGATTTCACAATATTGCCTAAAATGTCGTAATGTTTCTCGTAAATAAATAAATACCTAAAAATTGTAAAATAATGTTATAAGTATCGTTCAAAAAGTTTAAAATGTTACAAATTGTTAGTAAAGAAAGAAGAAGTATGTACAGTAACAGTATTACAAGGATATACAATAAAAACTCCTTATTCGTGGGGGATATGTTCCGTAAATATGCCCCGAATACAGAAACCGCGAATTTATCCATAGTAATTCTGCTCGAGGGCAAGTCTTTCACGGCAATCATAGCATTTTCATGCTATGCTTTGCACCTTTAGTAGGGAATTATAGGTGTGGTAGCTTCCCGTTGCTTTCCACACCGTGACGGATGATGATGATAATGATAAGGATGATGATCGGATGATTTTCGGGGACCGTTGGGCCCTAAACATCCTGACATTTGTCTTACAAGTGAGGAAAAACGCCGAAAAAACCTCACTCAGGAGCCTGTCCCGACCGGGAATCGAACCCGGGACCGCTCCGTGACAAGTCAGCACGCTACCTCGAGACCACAGCGGTGGACAAACCACGAATACGGAATGGTAATTTGTATGGGTATATAGGGGATAAATTCCAAGGTTCCAAATAAAATCAATTAATGAGAGATTATGAACAATTTCTATAGAGATTACTGTCAGCTTTAGGCAAGGACTTAAAGAACTTGGTAATTTTGTCCTGTTTTGCCGCTTTTATAAGGTCTTTCAATTCAGATTGATATTCAGCTGTGATGCTCTTGTAGAGGATTTCCGGGCTGTTGGCCGTGGTCTTGAGGCTTGTAGTTCCCCGACGTTTCGCCAGAGACTGCATCCGGCATCCTCAAGGGTTGTTTTGAGTTGTAGTTCCCCGACGTTTCTCCAGAGACTGCGTCCGGCATCCTCAAGGGTTGTCTTGAGTCTCAAAACAATCCTTGAGGATGCTGGACGCAGTCTCTGGCGAAAGGTCGGGGAACTACAAGCCTCAAGACCACGGTCAACAGCCCGGAAATCTTCTACAAGATCAGCATAGTAACTCCAGCCGTGAAAGCCTAAGTCAATTATTCAGCTGTGAATACAGCGATAGAATTGCTTATTTGTCCCGGATCTCTTTGATGAATTGTACAGTTGATTCATTAACATTGAAACAACGTGATAGAGATGCAAACGAGTCACCAGTACGTAACGGCCAAACACTTATAATTTTATTTTAAGCGCCAACACTACTTTTTCAGCTTCGGAACTGATTTTCTTTCCTTTTACTCGACATTGTAAATTGGCAACAAAGCAGAAGAGATACATGTTATTCAATTAAAAGTATTGCAACGAATGGCAAGTTGAAACGATAAAACATCGATCGTGGCGAGGGCGGCATTTAACAACGGACATAGCGACACGTGAATTACGGCGGCGGTGGCTTTTAACAACGAACTTTAGACTTAGTGACAATAAGGTTTGTTTTTCTTGGATATTAATTCGTCCATTTTGTTTGTAAAAGTCGCCTTTGCACGTGCCAGTTGCCGAGCATTAATAAAGGAGACTAATCCTTCTAACGTACCGACCGACTGGATCCGCGAATATAGACATTTTTAGCCGCGAATACAGGAACTGTGTCGCAATTTTTTAACCCGCGAATAATGATATTTTACTGTATGGAAAATGAAGGGAAAGGTAATATACTGTTGAGCCTAACTTTTCTTTTAAGTTCGCATCGAAATGCATTCACTTGGTTAATATACTCTCCATTACAAGTAACTTAAATATAAACTTAACGTTACGTACTCACCTCTGGCTTCTTACTAATTTTTCATTTTTATTATTAGCTTTCGTAGATATTGAAAAAGCCTTTGATAAGGTGATAAGAAGAAAATTGTGGGAAATAATGAAGGCAAGAGGGTACACGACTCAACTTATAGAAGGAATAAAACGTATTTATAATGGCACGAAAATTATCCTTAATTTAGATAATTATTCCAGTGAAGAAATTTTAATAAAACAAGGAGTTCAACAAGGGTGTACATTATCACCTACATTGTTTAATATATATTTTAACGAGTTTATACGAAATGGAAAATACAAGTCCAATACGATTACAAATTAATAAGGAAATGTATATGAATATTTTAATGTGTGCAGATGATCTGGTAATTATACAGAAGTCAGAGGATGATTTACAAAGAGCCATTTACATGTTGAATCAGTTAGGACTCTATTATACTCTCAAAGTCTCAACTTCAAAAACTAAAATTATGGCTTTTCAGAGCAAAGTGCCAGTCAGAGCAAAAATAGTAATCAATAACGAAATAATAGAACAGATAGCACACTTTAACTATCTTTGGTTCAGATATAACATATAGCTACGAATGGGATATACATAATAAATTAAACCGATATCAAATGATGTGTGGCAACCATAAGAAGAACCCTCCGAAAGACTCGAAGAGAAACTCAGCTCAGGTTTTATAAAATTATGGCTGTTCATGTTCTTTTATATGGATCTGAATCTTGGGTACTTACAAAAAAAAAGATATCTCACACATTCAAGCGACTGAAATGAATTTTTTTAGATCCGTAAAAGGATGTACCGCATGGATACATTACACAATGAATCAATAAGAAATGAAGTGGAGATATTTTCAATAGTCGATAAACTAGAAGAGCACAAATACCAATGGAAAGAACATTTAAACAGAATGGACAATACAAGATTACCCAAAAAGATCAACACCTGCAAAACACATGGAAAAAGATCTTTGGGACGGCCAAGGAAACGATAGACTTGAGACCGGAACAGGTCGCATTGACTTAATCCTGGAAAGGAACAAGAAAAAGAAGAAGTTACCAGTAACATACTTCTTATTGTTGTTCTCAGGATGTAGTTCCAATAATACATGCTTGATAGAGACCTTAAAAACAGTATAGCCAACAGACATATTTTCGCGATCTGATCTTAACTCTCTGCATTTCTGTCATTTGTATCTGATTTTAAGGTTAACCTTATTTTCGATTTTTTAAATGTTCCTTTCTTACAAATTGAATTTGGTGTGCGCCTTACATTCGGACATATAGCCTAAGGTACATTGGATATTACAGTGGTATTCTATCTGGCGTATGCGATGAGTTTTTAGTGGGTATGTAAGCTTGCATGTTTTGTGAATTATTAAAGTCATTTCTGCAAGAGACGATTAATGGCACAGTCTGTTTCCGAGAATCTCTCTCTCTCTTTATGGCATGATTTTCCTTTTTATATGAAAACTGGTTTATTTAATGAGTGACAATTTCGATATAATTTATTTCCTACTAGCTAATACTCGGTGTCCCCTGCTACGCCTAAATAAATGAAAATTAATGTTATTTTATGTTTAGTTGAATAAGTAAAAGGAAAAAAAAATATAAATTTATATTTTTTAGATACCCCGTGCTGATTACCCGGCGTTGTCCGGGAATCTACTTATTCGGATCTTCTTGACATAAATGAGCTGAAAGACAAAATTAATGTAGGCTACTTCTTATGTTTAGTTGAATAAGTAAAATGAAAAATAATTATAAATGTATATCGTAATTATTTTAAGATTCCCCGTGCTGATTTTATCTCGATCTTCTTAGCATAAATGAGCTAAAAACAAAATTCGTTATTGTGATTTATCCGTAAAAGAATACCCGCAATGTGCTGCTATGATGCACAGGAATCTACGTACTTGTCTTGATCTTCTTGGCATCAATGAAAGACAAAAATAGTTATTGTGAGTTATCCGTAAGAGATAAACATATGCTGTCGCGGACTTTTTTGTAGAGCTGTTTGAGATATTCAATTCTGTGTACATTAATTTTGTGCATTTATTATGGTTTAGGCAGCGTAAGCCATTTAAGCGTCCAAGGAGCTACTTTTTTCACGTTTTCCACTACAAAGGGCTATTTTTAAGGGTGTACGAGTTGGGTATCGCAACTCTTTTATTTATAGCTTATGTTCATCCCGGGAATCTCCCGAACATTTGCAAAAAGCCCCATCATAATCGGACCAACGGTATGGCCGCGTACAAAGTACGAACAAACAAACATTCATTTTTATATATTATAGTTATGTATAGTCTAGACAAACATGCTTGAGCCTTTAGGGGTGTTCGGAGAAAACAAACAATATCACTACAGAGTTGACTAGTCTTTTATTTATCGAGTTTTTTGTATCTTTGATTCTACGAGTTATCTATATTCCGATTGATTGAGGGTCTTTCCACTTTTCAGCGGTTACCCTTTTACCAGCCGGCTGCTGGCCCTTCACATCCACATGTGTCAATCACAGAGGTAGATCAACAGCCAGTGTAGGGGTGATATGTGGTTAGCATGTCGAGTCCCCCAGCCGTTATAGCTGGTTCCTCAACCTGGAGCCGCTATTTATTGTAGCTACCCAATTGCCTCACGATGCTGGGTGGGCACCGGTCCCATACTGGCCGAAATACCATGAGAAAATTTCTTCCCCCATGGAGACTCGAACCAGCGCAAGTACCGTAGCTCTGCGCCAAGGCTTCCTACCTTAACCGCTCGGCTACGGCGCGGGACCGAGTTATCTGTATGTACAATTGCAATAATTGAGGAACACAGTGGTAAAACTCTGCGCCAAGGCTTCCTACCTTAACCGCTCGGCTACGGCGCGGGACCGAGTTATCTGTATGTACAATTGCAATAATTGAGGAACACAGTGGTAAAACTCTGCGCCAAGGCTTCCTACCTTAACCGCTCGGCTACGGCGCGGGACCGAGTTATCTGTATGTACAATTGCAATAATTGAGGAACACAGTGGTAAAACTCTGCGCCAAGGCTTCCTACCTTAACCGCTCGGCTACGGCGCGGGACCGAGTTATCTGTATGTACAATTGCAATAATTGAGGAACACAGTGGTAAAACTCTGCGCCAAGGCTTCCTACCTTAACCGCTCGGCTACGGCGCGAGACCGAGTTATCTGTATGTACAATTGCAATAATTGAGGAACACAGTGGTAAAACTCTGCGCCAAGGCTTCCTACCTTAACCGCTCGGCTACGGCGCGGGACCGAGTTATCTGTATGTACAATTGCAATAATTGAGGAACACAGTGGTAAAACTCTGCGCCAAGGCTTCCTACCTTAACCGCTCGGCTACGGCGCGGGACCGAGTTATCTGTATGTACAATTGCAATAATTGAGGAACACAGTGGTAAAACTCTGCGCCAAGGCTTCCTACCTTAACCGCTCGGCTACGGCGCGGGACCGAGTTATCTGTATGTACAATTGCAATAATTGAGGAACACAGTGGTAAAACTCTGCGCCAAGGCTTCCTACCTTAACCGCTCGGCTACGGCGCGGGACCGAGTTATCTGTATGTACAATTGCAATAATTGAGGAACACAGTGGTAAAACTCTGCGCCAAGGCTTCCTACCTTAACCGCTCGGCTACGGCGCGGGACCGAGTTATCTGTATGTACAATTGCAATAATTGAGGAACACAGTGGTAAAACTCTGCGCCAAGGCTTCCTACCTTAACCGCTCGGCTACGGCGCGGGACCGAGTTATCTGTATGTACAATTGCAATAATTGAGGAACACAGTGGTAAAACTCTGCGCCAAGGCTTCCTACCTTAACCGCTCGGCTACGGCGCGGGACCGAGTTATCTGTATGTACAATTGCAATAATTGAGGAACACAGTGGTAAAACTCTGCGCCAAGGCTTCCTACCTTAACCGCTCGGCTACGGCGCGGGACCGAGTTATCTGTATGTACAATTGCAATAATTGAGGAACACAGTGGTAAAACTCTGCGCCAAGGCTTCCTACCTTAACCGCTCGGCTACGGCGCGGGACCGAGTTATCTGTATGTACAATTGCAATAATTGAGGAACACAGTGGTAAAACTCTGCGCCAAGGCTTCCTACCTTAACCGCTCGGCTACGGCGCGGGACCGAGTTATCTGTATGTACAATTGCAATAATTGAGGAACACAGTGGTAAAACTCTGCGCCAAGGCTTCCTACCTTAACCGCTCGGCTACGGCGCGGGACCGAGTTATCTGTATGTACAATTGCAATAATTGAGGAACACAGTGGTAAAACTCTGCGCCAAGGCTTCCTACCTTAACCGCTCGGCTACGGCGCGGGACCGAGTTATCTGTATGTACATTGCAATAATTGAGGAACACAGTGGTAAAACTCTGCGCCAAGGCTTCCTACCTTAACCGCTCGGCTACGGCGCGGGACCGAGTTATCTGTATGTACAATTGCAATAATTGAGGAACACAGTGGTAAAACTCTGCGCCAAGGCTTCCTACCTTAACCGCTCGGCTACGGCGCGGGACCGAGTTATCTGTATGTACAATTGCAATAATTGAGGAACACAGTGGTAAAACTCTGCGCCAAGGCTTCCTACCTTAACCGCTCGGCTACGGCGCGGGACCGAGTTATCTGTATGTACAATTGCAATAATTGAGGAACACAGTGGTAAAACTCTGCGCCAAGGCTTCCTACCTTAACCGCTCGGCTACGGCGCGGGACCGAGTTATCTGTATTACAATTGCAATAATTGAGGAACACAGTGGTAAAACTCTGCGCCAAGCTTCCTACCTTAACCGCTCGGCTACGGCGCGGGACCGAGTTATCTGTATGTACAATTGCAATAATTGAGGAACACAGTGGTAAAACTCTGCGCCAAGGCTTCCTACCTTAACCGCTCGCTACGGCGCGGGACCGAGTTATCTGTATGTACAATTGCAATAATTGAGGAACACAGTGGTAAAACTCTGCGCCAAGGCTTCCTACCTTAACCGCTCGGCTACGGCGCGAGACCGAGTTATCTGTATGTACAATTGCAATAATTGAGGAACACAGTGGTAAAACTCTGCGCCAAGGCTTCCTACCTTAACCGCTCGGCTACGGCGCGGGACCGAGTTATCTGTATGTACAATTGCAATAATTGAGGAACACAGTGGTAAAACTCTGCGCCAAGGCTTCCTACCTTAACCGCTCGGCTACGGCGCGGGACCGAGTTATCTGTATGTACAATTGCAATAATTGAGGAACAGTGGTAAAACTCTGCGCCAAGGCTTCCTACCTTAACCGCTCGGCTACGGCGCGGGACCGAGTTATCTGTATGTACAATTGCAATAATTGAGGAACACAGTGGTAAAACTCTGCGCCAAGGCTTCCTACCTTAACCGCTCGGCTACGGCGCGGGACCGAGTTATCTGTATGTACAATTGCAATAATTGAGGAACACAGTGGTAAAACTCTGCGCCAAGGCTTCCTACCTTAACCGCTCGGCTACGGCGCGGGACCGAGTTATCTGTATGTACAATTGCAATAATTGAGGAACACAGTGGTAAAACTCTGCGCCAAGGCTTCCTACCTTAACCGCTCGGCTACGGCGCGGGACCGAGTTATCTGTATGTACAATTGCAATAATTGAGGAACACAGTGGTAAAACTCTGCGCCAAGGCTTCCTACCTTAACCGCTCGGCTACGGCGCGGGACCGAGTTATCTGTATGTACAATTGCAATAATTGAGGAACACAGTGGTAAAACTCTGCGCCAAGGCTTCCTACCTTAACCGCTCGGCTACGGCGCGGGACCGAGTTATCTGTATGTACAATTGCAATAATTGAGGAACACAGTGGTAAAACTCTGCGCCAAGGCTTCCTACCTTAACCGCTCGGCTACGGCGCGGGACCGAGTTATCTGTATGTACAATTGCAATAATTGAGGAACACAGTGGTAAAACTCTGCGCCAAGGCTTCCTACCTTAACCGCTCGGCTACGGCGCGGGACCGAGTTATCTGTATGTACAATTGCAATAATGAGGAACACAGTGGTAAAACTCTGCGCCAAGGCTTCCTACCTTAACCGCTCGGCTACGGCGCGGGACCGAGTTATCTGTATGTACAATTGCAATAATTGAGGAACACAGTGGTAAAACTCTGCGCCAAGGCTTCCTACCTTAACCGCTCGGCTACGGCGCGGGACCGAGTTATCTGTATGTACAATTGCAATAATTGAGGAACACAGTGGTAAAACTCTGCGCCAAGGCTTCCTACCTTAACCGCTCGGCTACGGCGCGGGACCGAGTTATCTGTATGTACAATTGCAATAATTGAGGAACACAGTGGTAAAACTCTGCGCCAAGGCTTCCTACCTTAACCGCTCGGCTACGGCGCGGGACCGAGTTATCTGTATGTACAATTGCAATAATTGAGGAACACAGTGGTAAAACTCTGCGCCAAGGCTTCCTACCTTAACCGCTCGGCTACGGCGCGGGACCGAGTTATCTGTATGTACAATTGCAATAATTGAGGAACACAGTGGTAAAACTCTGCGCCAAGGCTTCCTACCTATAACCGCTCGGCTACGGCGCGGGACCGAGTTATCTGTATGTACAATTGCAATAATTGAGGAACACAGTGGTAAAACTCTGCGCCAAGGCTTCCTACCTTAACCGCTCGGCTACGGCGCGGGACCGAGTTATCTGTATGTACAATTGCAATAATTGAGGAACACAGTGGTAAAACAAAGGAACTACAAAATACAATTTTTGAGAAATCGATTAAGTTTTGATGAGTATTTAACACTTGCCCCAAATAGGAGTTAATGACCAATCATATTTCTATGAATTTTGATTTACAACCAATGGACAGTCGTGTTTCACTCATTCTTTATCAAATCCTCTTTATCGCCTCCTGTTTTTGTGATCAAGAAAGCTCCTTTTTTTTAATATTCTGAAAAGGTCTGAGCATTATTTTTCAGTGACTCACTCTGCAACAAATACTTTGAATATAGCAAATAATGAACAGATTCCTTCGAACTACACATTTGATATTGTTTCATGGCCATTATTTTTTTTATATTCCCCTTAATGTGAACAATCTTGCTCTTTGGGGTCTTTAAAGAAATAAATAAATAAAAATTTGTTTTTAAATAATGATTTTACGGAGTTGTTTACTAAAAAAATAAATTGAGGGGGTGATGAGTGAAATTTTTATTTTGTATATTTTTTGAGCTAGAGACTTGAAGTTTTATACAAACATGATACATAATGATGTGTTTAAGTTTCATTCTTTTGAGACATTTATTTTACGAGTTATTAAATATTATATTTTTTAAAAGTTGCATATATTATAATTAAATGGGTTCCACAATTTTTTTAGTGAAATGTCTGATTTTTTACAAGGCCTCTAAAATATTTAGGATTGAATAACACATCTCTTGTGCTTTGTTCCCAGTTTATAATGTCGAGTAAAAGGAGGGAAAAAAATTAGTACCGAAGAAAAAAATATGTTGCCGCTTAAAGTAAAAATAGAAATGCTTGACCGTTTATACGCGTTAGCGAGTCGTTTGTGTCTGTATCACGCTGTTTCAATGTTAATGAATCAAGAAATCCGAAGACAAAATAAGGAATTCTATCGCAGAATTCACAGCTGAATATGAATCTTAATTGAAAGACCTCTTAAAAGCGGCAAAACAGGACAAAAAATTACTAAGTTCTTTAAGTCTTTGCCTAAATCATACAGTAGTAATTAATAAAAATTGTTAAAAATCTCTCATTATTTTATTTTGATAATTTTTATTTTATTTCAGAACCTTGGAACGTTTCCCCTATATACCCATACAAATTACCATTTATATTCGCGGTTTCTGTATTTGTGGAACATATCCCCCGCGAATAAGGAGCTTTTACTATATTATAATATTATAATGATATTGTGAAAAGAAAAATTAATGTCTGAACCAGGAATCGAACCGTTTGCCTCTCTTTCTCCGTAGGAGTGTGCAGCCTACACCATTCTAGACTTGGTACAAACAATAATAATTCATTCCACATATACAAATCTATTATTCTCGTTTCGTCTACTGCCAGGTAGGTGTCACTACCATCGCCAACGGCCGGCTTCGTTTAGAAGTATCTATATTCGAGAATTTTCACCACCACTTTTATAAGCAGTAAACGATGTTATTTAAAATTTTCCAATACTGTTATTTTAACACATTTCCAATAATGGATCATGTTATAATATTATAATGATATTGTGAAAAGAAAAATTAATGTCTGAACCAGGAATCGAACCGTGGACCTCTCCTTCCCCGTAGGAGTGTGCAGCCTATACACCATTCTAGACTTGGTACAAACAATAATAATTCTTTCCACATATACAAATCTATTATTCTCGTTTCGTCTGCTGCCAGGTATGTGTCACTACCATCGCCAACGGCCGACTTCGTTTAGAAGTATCTATATTCGAGAATTTTCATTCACCACCACTTTTATAAGCAGTAAACGATGTTATTTAACATTTTCCAATACTGTTATTTTAACACAGTTTCAATAATGGATCATATTATAATATTATAATGATATTTGAAAACAAAAGTTAATGTCTGAACCTTTTACCATATTGAGTTAAACTTTAAACTATTTCTCTCGAAACTTACGTAATGGCGCATAGTTGGTTGATGCATAACGCCGTCCAATTTCTTGATAAATTTGTTTTGAAATTTGTTTTAGTGGGAAGTAATGGAATATGTAAATGTAAACAAGTAATTACAGATGCTTTTTTTCTTTCCTTAAAGTTAGCTGACGGTTAAACGATGTTAATTTGGGTGGAGATCGTAATTTATGCCTAAATGTCAATAAATTTCGCACGGCTAGTTTGTCATGAATAAAAGAAACTATTTTGCATTTTGTTTGATTAATTTTAAGAGTTTCTAGCAGCTGGGTAAATTGTAAGATTCATATTATTAAATTTTACGATTTTCTGTAAAATGTAGCGTAGAGAGAAATGTTTTCTGAGTCCAACACAAATAGCCCAAGAGCAAAACAACTTTCTGTGGGAACTGTATAATCATCATAAATTCTACAACCTCACAACATTACTAGTTTAGAACATTCATAATTGTACAGTCGCCTGTCTCTGGGTTTCCTGTTAACCGCACAAATTTTAATTTTAGAATTAAATTATATACACTCTGCCTGCAAAAATAATAATTAGAGACGAAATTATTGAACAAGTATCCCACTTTAAATATTTAGGATGTGATATCAGCTGTGGATATGATAAAGATATTGAACATAAAACTCATCAGTTTCAAGGTATTTGTAGCACAATAAATAGAACATTGAATAATGAAGCCCGTAAACAAATAAAATTAAAATTTTATAAAACAGTGGTGGTAAACATTATTAATTTTACATTGAATCAGACTCTCAAATTATTATATTTGCACGATTATTTGATTAATTATAAAAATAGTAGTCTATGCTTACTCTGAGGTAGGCAGGAGTGGGAACGTTCCTAAAGAATATTCCTTCAATTTATTTTAATGTGGAGAATATGTTGTCCTATATATTAACAAATATGTAGGTTAATGTATCGAATTTCAATTAAGACTCCTTAACTGAAATTATTGTGGCATATATATATATATATATATATCCATCCATCCATAGTAATTCTGCCAGAAGGCAGGTCTTTCACTGCAATCATAGCATTTCCATGCTATGCTTGCAGCTTTACTAGGGAATTGTAGGTGTGGTAGCTTCCCGTTGCTTTCCACACCGGTGAAGGATGATGATGATGGCCATATGATTTCGGGGACCGTTTGGACCTTAAAGTTTTCCTGACGTTTGTCTTACAGGTGAGGAAATATCCCGATAAAAACCTCACCCAGAAAAACTGCCCCGACCGGGGATCGAACAAGGGTCCGCTGCGTGACAAGGCAGCACGCTACCTCGAGACCACAGCGGTGACTAATATATATATATATATATATAATATATGTGTGTGTGTGTGTGTGTGTGTGTGTGTGTGTGTGCGTGTGTGTGTGTGACATGAAAAGAAAAATAAATGCCTCAGCCGATATTTGAACCCGGTACCTGTAACTGTCTACATTGGTACTCTAACGTATAGACTTACAGGTTGCGGATTCAAATCCCGGACCAGCCTTTATTTTTCTTTACGTGTCATAATTGGCCTCCATTGCTAAATGAAAAAAAAATAGTTATAACGCCTTATATATATCTACAGTGGGTGTAATTAGTATTAAATAATTAAAATATCCCCAACTCGTGTCCAACTTAGGGATCGGGTCGAGGGATGAGATGATATGAAGCCCCTAAATTTATGGAGGTCTTTGAACTACAAGGGTGCCGACCGACCACTCCTGACACACCATCACAGTGGCGGATGAACGAAATTAAACGGATGAGTATGGAGAAATGGTGGAATGAAATTTGTGGTAGGGGGAAAAACGGGAGAAACCCCGAGAAAAACCTGCCCAAGCTCCGTTTCGTCCACTACGAAGTAACGAATATTAATATACACAATTATTGTTGGGTGATATCTGAATTTTTTGAACAGAAAACACTTACTCAGCGTAATTTTGTAATTTTATTGAACTGTAAAAAGTAAATAATTCAGAATGAACCACCATTTTTTTTTTCTTCTAAGCCCTTGTTTCCCTCAACGAGATATAGGCGCTCTCCCCCAACAGGGAAGAAATTCGAACCATACTAATTTAATTGCTCTTGTTTTCATATAGATGTCATTGGAGTGGCACCTGATCAGCGTTCTGTCTCATAGTGACATCTAGGAAACCAAGGTAGTACTAGGACGGGAAAATTCCGTAAATTTTGCTTAGAGGCCTTTTTATTCAGGCTTAAGGATCTTTCGCGAGACTGAAAATCTTCAGACTCTGGACCCACAGCTTGAAGTCTCTCCCGGAGGACTTGCTCCTTGGATTTTTCCATCCTAAAAAATTCATCGACCCCGGCCGGGTTTGAACCTGCGACTCTCGGAAGCAGGGGCAAGGAGCATAACCATCCACCGAGGCCGATAAAATTTATTTATTTTTTACTTCTATAGATGTTTCATAATCAGTAATCTATTATCTTCATTCATTTGAAATGACTATAGGAATGTTTACGTGTTTCACTTATGACGTAAGATGTAACTTAATTCAAAAGTGTAACATTTTAAATCTACTTGTTTCGACCAGTGTGAATAAAAAGGATACATACTGCTGAACCTGTTTATGTTCTTTCTTCGTAATCAAAATGTAACAGGCAATTCAGTTCTGTATAGTGTAGGTGAATTAAATCTAAACGACTCGTATTTTTAACCAGTGATTCATGCCCGATACTTTATAGATCTCCTGGCTCGAATTCTTTTCATGGTGAGTAACTATGTATTTTAGTACCAACTCTATAAGAATTAAAAGTACTGTACGAAAATTTTCATCCACTTAAATTATGTTGATGAGTAAGCTAATAGATGTAACTTCTTCTTCTTCTCTTCTTAAACTTAATTTGTAGGATTTTCATCCTGTTTATTTCCAAAATCACTCCTCGGAGGAAGACGTATTGGTTGTGCATTCACTGTCTATCCATCTCTTGGCTGGTCTTCCTCGTGTTCTTCTCCCGTTCATTGGTCTATCTACTTTAGCACTTTTTGCAACCCGGTTTTCTTCCATTCTTTCTATATGACCATTCCAATATTTTCGTCTATCTATAATAAATTTGGTTATGTCTTGAATATGGCATTTGTCCCTAATTTCTGTGTTGTATATTTTATCAAATAATGTTTTCCCCTGAATAGTTCTAAAGATTTTTATTTCGCATTTGCTTATTATTTGTTTAGTTTTTGTTGTATCAGTCCTAGTTTCTGCTCCATATACAATAACTGGTCGAACTATCGTTTTGAATATGCCGGTTTTGCTTTCTATTGACATATATTTGTTGCGTCAAATTAAATCTTTCATATATCCTGATATTTGCTAGATATAACTGTGTATCATAAATGAATAGACTTACATTCCGGACATCTTAATAGACACAAATCCATATGCATATTCATTATACTCCATTAGTTAACTAACTCAGTGGCACTATCGAACCCGTAGGTTCATGGCCGCGCGGACATAAGTTCTCCATACATCCCAATCCTGAGCTAATGCTTTCCAATCATTCTCTGTATAATCTACTTCCCTCAAATGATAGTTAATGTTATTCTCCTATCTCACTCTTGGTCTACCAACTGGGAGTTTTCCCTCTGGTTTTCTAACAGAAGCTTTCATGTGCGTCTTTCATTCCCCATTCTTGTCCATCAGTTTTTCTCCTCTTGATTTTATCAATTCTGCTAGGATCTCATCTGAACCTGATGCTTTATACATCTTCATTTTTTCTATCGCCATTTCTACCTCTAATGTACTTGGGTCTGCGACTAGTATTTCTGCTGTTTGTAAGTTTTCCTCTTCAATACCCTGTTCTGTATGTACATTTAATAGCTGACTAAAGTAATTTTTCCATATGTTTAATGTACTCCTGGGATCTGCAATCATATCCCCATTTTCATTTCTAATTATGTTTGTTCTAGCCTGAAATACTTTGTTCTTTATCCTAATTCCCTGATATAATTCTCAAATGTTCCTATTTTTGGCATTCATTCCAAGATCATTAATCTTCTCTCTCAAATATTCCATGTTTTTACTCCTTAGTAACCTGGTGGTTTCCCGTCTAATACTAACCAATTTCTCTAAATTTACCTCATTTGGTTCGTGTAACCATTTCATTTTTGCTAGCTTTCTTTTCTTTACAGTGTCGGCACATTCCTCATCAAACCATTTCTTGTTTTGCCTCTTTTTTTTTAAATAACCAATGCTTTCTCCCATTTTTTTTTTGGGGAGCCTTAACCTCCCACTACCCCAAGGGCCTCCTGAGGCCTGTTGTGGGATCACTTTACCTTTACCAATGCTTTCTGCTACTCCATTAGTTAAATATACTAATGTGTCATTTTTTATACTCAATGCCTATGATGACTATGATGGCCATATGATGTTCAAGGACCGTTTGGGTCTTTTTTAAAGTTTTCTGATATTTGTCTTACAGGTGAGGATAAATCTTGAAAAAAAACTCACCAAAAAAACTTGTCCCGACCGAGACTCGAACTATATTGGGCAGGACATGTGACACAAAAGGGAATAAAATAGAGGCATGGAAGATTGTAGGAAAACCAGAAAAAAAAACGCCCGTTGGTAGGCCAAGAATGAAACGCAGAATAGCATTAACTGTTATTTGAGGAAAGTAGATTATACAGGTCCCGCGCCGTAGCCGAGCGGTTAAGGTACGAAGCCTTGGCGCAGAGCTACGGTACTTGCGCTGGTTCGAGTCTCCATGGGGAAAGAAATTTTCTCATGGTATTTCGGCCAGTATGGGACCGGTGCCCACCCAGCATCGTGAGGCAATTGGGTAGCTACAATAAGTAGCGGCTCCAGGTTGAGGAACCAGCTATAACGGCTGGGGACTCGACATGCTAATCACATGTTACCCGTACACTGGCTGTTGATCATCTACCTCTGTGATTGACACATGTGGATGTGAAGGGCCAGCAGCCTGCTGGTAAAAGGGCAACCGCTGAAAAGTGGAAAGACCCTCAATCGGAGATTATACAGCTGATGATTGAAAAGCATTATCTAGTGATAGGGATTTGTGGAGAGCGTATGTCCGCGCGGCCATGTCAGTGCGTTAGTTGCGATGAAAAGTGACACTGTCTAGAGCTTTTTAATAGTGTATATTTTTTTAGAGAGACTGTTGACTGGAAACTCATTATTTCTATTGGTAACGAATTCCAATAACGGGAAAGTAAGGTAGTGAAAGAAGGCAAACGAAATGTTCTATTATACGGTATGTTTAATATTTGATTGACCTGAGATTTAGTGTTGACTATATGATTATAGGTCCATCGCTGCGGTCTCGAGGTAGCGTGCTGCCTTGTCACGCAGCGGGCCCGGGTTCGATTCCCGGTCGGGACAGTTTTCTGGGTGAGATTTTATCGGAGTTTTTCCTCACCTGTAATTCAAATGTCAGGAAAACTATAAGGCCCAAACGGTCGCCGAAATAATGTGGCCATCATCAACATCCTTCACCGGCGTGGAAAGCAACGGGAAACTACCACACCTACAATTCCCTAGTAAAGCTGCAAGCATAGCATGAAAATGCTATGATTGCAGTGAAGAACCTGCCTTCGGGCAGAATTACTATGGATGGATTTGATTAGAGATTAAAAGTGAAAGCGAGCTGACATATATCTCTGAGTTGAGCACCAGTTAAATGTATTTCCGTAGTCCTATTTACGAATATTAAAGTGTGGAAACATGGTTGCTATAAGAACTTTGAAATTCTATGGCTTGACCTCATTGACCGTTAAAGATGTCCTGGGGGGCAATCAATGACCATAGAATGACGTAGGTGCATGCAGTGTATTTCATTGTAATAAAATCGTAGTCTGTTGTGGACAATCGTCTGTTGTCTTGAAGGGGAGGCATTTCCTGTCCTGGCGTAACTGTTGACACTCAATTAAATTGGAGTACTGGGCGTAAATAGGATGGTACAGTCCCCCCAGCTACAATGGAAACGAAAGTTTCTAATCATAAAAAGTTCATTACCCTTAATATCTGTTCAATACTTTGCTCGAATTTTAATTATTTGTGCTTTCCTTTCGGCAATGACCGAAATTTCACACTAAAATACAATGATTCAATTATCTTTGTGGCACAATTAAACGAACTTTATTGAATAAGACTAGAAAATAAACTATTTTGAAGTTTTACAAAGTATTGACAGTTCCATCTCTTATCTATGGATATGAAACTGGACATTAATAAAGGCAGATAGTAAACAAATAGAGGCTGCTGAAATGAAGATGTTGAGAGCAATAGCAGGATACCAAAGGACCGATAAAAAGAAAAACGAAGATATAAGAACAGAACTTATTATATTTAATCTCTGTGAAAGAATAAAATATTATCAAAATGCTTATCTTCAGCACGTATTATGAATGAATGAACAGCGCATACCAAGAAGAATGTATAATTATAAACCAAAAGGGAGACAATTTTTGGAAGACCATTGAATAGATGGAAGGACCAATTCGATCTGTAATGAGATCGGAACAGGCTATTGGGCTTAATCTTTATTGTTGATGACGATGATGATACTTTGCTCTAATAAGATCCTTATTACAGTTTGGTACAATATAATGAGATGTGCATTTGACAGCACTCTAATTATCTAACAAAGTAACCCATTGGCACAATCGAGATTCATGGCCGCATGGACATAAGCTCTCTACATACCTTCCTGAGCTAATGTATAATCTACGTCCCTCAAATCATGGTTAATGTTATTTCCCTACTCATTCTTGGTCTACAAACTGGACGTTTTCCTTCTGGGTTTGAGCCTTTGGCATGGATTCCTGAAGTAGTCCCCGCCTGGAGAACCGAATGGGGAACTACTTTACCTCCGGAAAATTTTACCCCTGTGGAACCCATGACCGCGATTCTTGACGGTTGCATTTTTACGGCGAAAGATCGTCAGTCTTTCGACCAAAGTACTTGTTTTCTTCTAGGTTATCGTCTTCTACCTGTCAGGCATGAGTAAGACTTCTGGCAGCAATGCTGGCATGGCTCTCAGGATCATATAAGCACGCAAACCATTCCACCACGACAAGGTAAAGATACCATAGAGGGACACTATTCTAATGTCATTTGTATTATTTCAGAAAACGAAACCAAAAATTGAATTATTATATCTAATGAGTATCGATCATAAGTAATATCACAAGTGATTTCCAATTTATCTAGAAGATTTGGATATCAAGAGTGGCATTTGTTAGGACCATTTAACGAGTAAAATTAAGCTGTTTACTCACAAATCACTATTTATTTATTATATAAAACTTTCCTCATTAGAGGATTGCCTGAAGGACAAAGTGATACAGACAATTAATTGTTTTTGTAATTGATGAAATACATTTTGTAAATACATTTTAAAAAATTCAAATTGTAGGCCTAATTGAAGTATACATACTATAAAGTAATTTTGTAAATATGGTTTCTTAAAATTGAAATTGATTCTCTAATGACAGCGATGGCAATTCTAGAAAGATACACCCTGTCCAAATCTAAGGAATTCCAAAATTTGGCTATGAATCCTGGTATAGTACCTCTTGCCCCGATCATCAATCCTGTGACAGTTATACTATCTAGTTGGTATTTATCTTTGTAATATAGTTAGCGGTATTTAAAAATATTTACATATTTAATGTAAACGGAGATGTCATCATCATCATCTTCATTCATGGATTAGGTCTGTTGACCCGTTCCGACTTCAGCCCATCTCTTTCTAGGTCTGCCCACATCTCGGGTGCCTTTAGGTTTGTATTTTGTTATTTGTTTTGGATATCTATCTTCATTCATTCTGTCTATGTGTTGCTTCCATTTTTGTCTATATGTATCCATTTTATCAGTTATTGCAAATATTTCAAGTTCCTGTCTTATTTCTGTGTTCTTGATTCTGTCTTCCTTAGTGCACGGAGATGTTTGAAAAGAAATCAGAAATGTGTGGTTATTTATTCACTGCAACTTGATAATATTATTTATTGTCAAATAGGATCGCAATCAGCGATAAACCACTAAGATCGTAATATTGTAAGAATGTATCCTAGTGGAGAAAAAATGAAACACGTGAAACTGTATATTATAACCAACATTATACGTTATTAATTATTTTTAGAAAACAACTCAGTAAAATCATTATTCAAAAACGCAATTATTGAACACACAATTATCAAATGTGTAGTTCTAAGCAATCTGTTCATTACATTGAGCAACAAAAAATCACCTTTTTTTTGTCTCAGAAAGAGAAATATGTGATTATGATAGTATTTTTTCTCCTGAATTCAAATATGATATCGGTTTTCCTCCATCACGCAAGATTTCCGAGAGACAGGCATTTATAATTTCAAACACTTTAATATTTTCTACATTCGTAACTACACAATATTCGAACATTCGGACTCACCTAGAAAGTAAGAAATTGCGATTTTTTGCTATATTTCGCCTGTGGAGCATACCTCGTGATGGTCCAATCGGCCTGCATATTAGGATTCCATTTGCCTTGATATCTCTTTTACAAAGGTGAAACCATTTGAGTTAGCTCATTTGGTTTTATTTTACAATGGACAAATGGACGAAAAAGCGTTTTTTTTTAATATTTATTTAAATCCATTAATTGAAATTGAAATAAAAAAAACTGTGGGTGATGGAGAAATTCCGAATACATATTTGAAAACACGATAAAAAAACTGCATTAAGTACAACTATTGGTACTCATGAGACAAAATTAATGTTGACCAGTGTTATTTGCTGTATTCAACGTATTTGTTGGAGAGTCAGTCACTGGAAAAATAATGCTCTGTCGTGTTCAGGGAGTTAAAAAAAGGAGGAGCTTTGTCTATTTTGGTAAACGGAATTCGATAAATAGCGAGGTGAAACACGACTGCCATTTTTGTAAAACAAAATTCATTGAAACGTGGATGGTCATTGAATTACATTTGGGGGCATGAGTTAAATAGTACATGAAAACTGGGTGATTTAACGCGAGAGAGAGAGAGGGGAGAGGGAGAGAGAGACGGGAGAGAGAGAGAGAGGGAGAGGGAGAGAGGAAGGGCGAGGGAAGAGCGGAGCGGGAGAGGGAGAGAGAGAAAGAAGGAGCCGGGGAGAGAGAGCGGGAGAGGGGAGGAGAGAGGAGGGAAGAGGGAGGTAGAGAGGGAGAGCGGAGAGGGACAAGATGGAGCGGGAGGAGACGAGAGAGGGAGGAAGGGGAGGGCAGTCAGGGAGAGGGGGGGGGCGAGAGAGAGGGAGAGGGGAGAGAGAGAGGGAGAGGGGGAGAAGCGCGGGAGCGGGAGGAAGGGAGGGGAGAGGAGAGAGGGAGGGAGAGGGAGAGGGAGAGGGAGAGGGGAGAGCGAGGGGGAGGGCGAGAGAGCGGGAGAGAGGGGAGAGGGAGAGCGAGCGAGGAGAGGGGAGAGAGGGAGAGAGGGAGAGAGGGAGAGAGGGAGGAAAGGAGAGGAGAGAGGGAGAGGGCGAGAGGGGCGATTGAGTCGATGAGAGGGAGAGGGAGATAGTGGGAGCTAGAGAGCGCTCCTCTTTCTATCTCTCTCTTTCTATCTCTCTCTTCCTATCTCTCTCTTTCTATATCTCTTTCTCTCTCTCTCTCCCCCCTTAGTTTAGTTTAACCTGTCCCATATAGGTAATTTTATGTCCCCCACTCCCCACGAGTCTTACAGGAATTCGATCTGTCGGGCGAGGATTTGAAATTCAGGATCATACACTACTATTTGACCATACAAGGAGTATCAGCGTATGGTAAACCCAGAAAATTGGATAAACTTGGGTAGATTTCTGGACAAAACGCGGAAAATAAGAACAACACTTATTCAGGAATAAATAAATATGTTAACAAATTGCAATGCCATTAATTCTTAATAATTCTACATAACTAAGTTAATGTATAATGTAATTGTATTGATATCTAATTGTAATATTATTGTGTTTTATCTTTTTTGTTTTTTTTGTTTTTGTTTTAAACATCAACTTATTGTAACGGACTGTCAACAGCACGTACGGCTTACTGCCCGTGCGATCCATATTTGTAAATAACATTGTATTTATCTTACTTTTAGTTTAATAAAGTCCTTATGTATGTATTTTTTAATTGAAAGTGTTCAATATTTAAAAAAAAGGTATATATTCTAGTGTCATTCAATTTCATATATAAAAATCTTATTCGTACTCGTATAAACATGAACTCAAAAGATCTAAAATTATGTTTGGCAAAACGAAATGCATTTATGCCAAGAAGATCGGGATGAGTAGATTCCAGGACAACGCCGGGTAAACAGCACGGGGTATCTAAAAATAATTACGATATAAATATTTCCGTGAACTTATTGAATAAAACATAAAACACATTAATTTTCGTATTTTAGCTCAATTATGTGAAGAAGTTCGGGATAAGTAGATTCTCGGGTAACGCCGAGTAAGCAGTAACCCATTAGCTTGATTTAGCTTACTTTTCCTCTATAATTATGTTTTAGTGTATGGTGCACAGGAATTTTTGATATTCTTAGGGGTAGTTTAAATCTACCGAATGTAAATTATTATTGTTAGTAATAGATATGAATAAAATGGGGTATCTAAAAAATTTAAATTTATAATTATTTTTTCTCATACTTATTCAACTAAACATAAGAGCGCATTAATTTTCATTTATTTAATCCTAGCAGCGCACGCCGGGTATTAGCTAGTAATAAATATAATAATAATAATAATAATAATAATAATAATAATAATAATAATAATAACAAACGGTTAAAATGGTATGGTTATGTAATAAGAATGACAGAATTCAGATTCCCAAGAAGAATACAAGAATGGGTGTCACTTGATAGAAGAAAAAGAGGACGACCAAAAAAAAAGTGTATTGATGATATTTTGAGTAGCAGGAGAAAAAATAATAGGATGATGGAGATTGGGATGACAGATATGTGGAGAAGAATGACAGAAGATCAGCAGAACGCAGGAAGATGTTGTGAAACATTGTGGAACCGTTAAATAAATAAATAATAATCTACAACAGCTATAATAGGTCAAATGGCCCGACCCGCCTTCAAGTTTCTTCTATTTGCTCCGCGATAAAAATAAGTTTGGGCGGCTCTGGTTTAAAGTGATCGACATAAAAATGACACGAGAGAACAGAATTCGATTTTCCAGCAAGCTTCTTAATTGTGCATAATCAGCAAGATTCGGATATTTGAAAACCTCTTGTTTGAATATCTGATCATAAGCACTCGAGATTAGGAATTTTAGATATCTTAAGGCTATACAGTCGTTATCCGGGTCAAAAAGTGCATGAAAATTTGGTCCCAAATAGGTGGTCATATATTATGTCCTTTTAATGATATCACACTGGCAATTTTTATGGAAGCAAAGGGGGACGAAAGTTATTGTGCTGGGAGATCCTAAATGTGAATTTTTAAGGTTAGAGCATGTAATTAATTTTCTTTTCTTTTTCTCCGAAAGTTACATTTTTCATCGCATTGGTACACTTTTCTCAAAAACCATTTAACCTAGAGTCATGAAATTTGCAGAGCATGTTAACAAGTGTGTGTGTGTGTGTGTGTATGAACCAACCATGCAGGATTGTAAATAAAATTTTAGAAAATTTCATATTATTAAATTTTTTACATATATAATAAGTCATTAATTTATTGACGCATACTACCTAGAGCCATACGACCATAAAAATGCATATATTAAAGTAATACAGCGTGGTTACATTTTCACATACAGTGATAATGAGCAGTTAATGTTTCATTGCCATCAGAATTACAGGATATGAGTAAAGTGTACCAATGTAAGGCAATGTAACGTCACATTTTTAAAAAAGCTTTAAATTAAAAAAAAAAAACAAATAATCCCTACTTCATAACAAAGTGTATGTTAACCATTCTAGGCTAAATCCAAAGCAGTGAGTCCCCAGATATACCATAAAATGTTCTGTGTGATATCATTAAATGGACATAATATATGACCACCTGTTTGGGACCAAATTTTCATGCATTTTTTTTTTTACCCGGATAACGGCTATCTTGCCTTGAGTGATTCAGAAATATGGCTATACGTTTTATCGCATTTTGTGACGAAAATATTATCATGAACGGAAATATAATATCATTGGAAAGGGAATCCTTCAAATTACAACAATAGAACAAAACAAAACAAATCACTGCTCAAGTGCAGATTGGCGGGTTGATTTTTGTGGGCTAGCGTCGAACGCCTCCACAATTCTCTTCGTTGTTTCTGCATCCGTGCTAATGCGAGACCTTCCAGGAGGTTTGATTTTCTGCATCCTTCCCGTTTCTAGCAGTCGTTTTCTCCACTTCCGCACAGTCGACGGCTGCAATGCTACGTTAAACTCACGTGTTGCCCGTCATGCGGCCTCATGATCATTAGCATACGTTACTGCCCATGCAGCAATTGTAATTTTCTGTTGCATATTCAACGGCATTTTAACTAATGGCGTAAGTTCTACACTATTTTATTTTACCATTGTTGTAATTTGAATAATTGCCTTTCTAACGGTAATTTCATATTTTCTGTAATGATAATATTTTCATCACACAACGCGATCAAACGTATAGCCATATTTATGATTCACCCTGTATTCGAATTGTGGACAGCCTGATAATTTATTTCAATGATTGAACTACAACCAATTCTGAGAAGACATAGAATTTTACTAATCAAAATGGCCTTTAGAAACGTATTAAGAAACCATTGCAAACCTTAAGAAGATGCAAAACAGTGTGTCTTAACGTATGGCTCATGCTCAAAGAAGGATGTCTGGTAATCTACGCATCTATGCCATTGACGTCATTTGGAGTGAGGATTGAATCTGCAATTATTCCGATGTTAGAGAAATGAGACAATCACATCATCAGCACAGACAAAACAATAAGGATAAATTTAACTTGGAGGATTTGAAGCAGAAATGTTTTATAATCTCTGCACTATTCCTTATTTTGATGCGTCATATAAGATTATTTTTTTAGTAAAAGGAAGTAGAATTCTGTAACAAGGAAACCATGCAAAATGAGGAATGGGGAGTTTTTGAAAAAGATTCAAATTATTTTTATTGTTGCTTATAGCTAATGTATGTATATGTGTGTGTTTATGCATTCGTATAGAGGATATATTATATATATATATATATATTATATATATATATATAAATAAATAAATCTTTGTTTGTTTGTTTTTTCGTATTCTATGCGCGGCCATACCGTTGATCCGATTTTGATGGGTTTTTTGCAAGTTGTTCAGAAGATTCCCGGGATGAACATAGGCTATAAGAGAGTTGTGATATTCAACCCCTTCACCCCTAAAAATCACCCTTTGTACTGAAAAACGTGAAATAATGTCCTTATGTTGACGCTTAAATGGCTTACGCTGCCTAAACCAAAACAAATACACCAAATCAATGTACACAGAATTGAACATCAACACCTCGACAAAAAGTCCCAGACAGCATATGTTTATCTTCTATATAACTCATAATAACCATTTTTGTCTTTCATTGTTGCCAAGAACATCGGGATATGCAGATTCCCGAACAGTGTACGGCTGGTGGTAAAAACATATTACCATTTATTTATGAGTAGCAGCGCACGCCGGGTGTTAGCTAGTATATCTAATTATATATGTCGGCGCGTGGACTAATGGTTATGTTCCTTGCCTCTGGTTCCGAGAATTGCGGGTCGATGGATTTTTTAGGATAGAAAAATCCAAAGAGCAACTCCTCCGGATAGACTTCAAGTCATGGGTCCCGAGTCTGAAGATTTTCAGGCTCATAAAATATCCTTAGGCATGAATAAAAAGGTCTCTAAGCAAAAATGTACCGACCTAATTATTCGAGTAATATCCTAATTGCCTGCTAGGTGTCTCATTGGGTCGGTATGTTGACTGCATACGATTCATGACATCTGTGGACAAATTAGCTTAACTAAATAAACGTGGTCTAGTAACTCCTAACATAGGAGAGGCTAAGGCTCAATATTGGGCAATGCCATTACATATACATATATATGTATGTGTACATATATATATATGTGTGTGTGTGTGTGTGTGTATGTGTGTTATAATTAAATTTTTAACATTGAGCAATGCAAACTTAATATGACATGATAAGAAGAATAAATCCTCGGACGGGACTTCAACCCAGACCTCTGGATTCATACCCCAGTGCGCTACCAATTACACTATTGAGCAAGTCTAGTACAAACGTTCATGTTTCTTATATATATATATATATATATATATATATATATATATATATATATACTCTCTTATTATTATGAGATGTAGCGAGAACTCGGTCTCCACTGACATCTTACTCGTTATTTTTTTAAAGATTTGTTAAACACACTGTGTACATTATAATACACTTACTGGAAGTTTTTTATCATCAGCATAGAATTTTAAAGGCTTACTTCTTGCTATGCAGTCAATAAGGTGATATTGTTGACATTTTTGGTCACATACCTTGCAGAGGCATTGGTTCGATGCGAGGTGGAATCCTTTTATGGTACATATTCTGTAGTGGAATCCATGTGTGGCGGTCCTCGTGAACACGTGTCTTAGGGAGAAGTTTGGTTCCTTCCATTCTTCGGTGTTCATCGCTGGGGTCAGGAAGAATCCGCGGTCTATATCCTCTGTTTTTTCTTCTCTCTCTCTCTCTCTCTCTCTCTCTCTCTCTCTCTCTCTCTCTCTCTCTCTCTCTCTCTCTCTCTCTCTCTCTCTCTCTCTCTCTTATGTGTGCTTCGTAGGCCGGGGTGTGTGGCAGGTTATATTTTAACGCTATTTCTCTGATGAAGTCAGTCTTGGTTAGATGGTATATGAGTCGGGAGCTCGTTGACCTTGATACCCTAAGTACTCTCCGGAGGTAGGCAATTTTGATCATATCCAGTCTTTTCAGATTTGCTATGGTTAACCGGTCCGAGTCAGATGTGGTGATTGCATAGCACGCTATTGGTGATATCTTAATATGAAATAATCTTATAGCTGTTTCTATGTCTTACTTGTTATAGGAGCAGCTACTAGATGGCAGCGGAGACCGAGTTCTCGCTAAATCTCGTAATAATATATAAGAAAAATTGTTTGTACTAGACTTGCTCAATAGCATAATCGGTAGCGCACTGGAGTATCAATCCAGAGGACCGGGTTCAAGTCCCGTTCGAGCATTTATTTTTCTTGCGTCATATATTATATATATATATATATATAGTAATATAATTTGAATTTAATAAACTCTTTTTGTGATACCTTAGCAGCATGTAGTACGTAGATATAAGGAATGAAAATTGAAAATGTTAATGAATATATGGATAAATAGTTCTGATTAAAGGTTTCTAACATTTTTTTTCTAAAACTCTCCCTGTACCGTAAATCCCCACTGGGACAAGGGAAGAGGTACTTGTATCTCCCTTTCATGCACTCATGCGCTGTATGCATGTGTATACATATTTTTATATCCTCTCTAGTAGTAATGAATCTTATTCGACATCTCGAGGATTATTGTCTTCTTTTTTCGTGAAAAGTGTACCGAAAATATATGTCTGTCTTCATAACATAGAGACACTATGTATCTGAATATTTTATCTTCTTCTTCTTCCTTTCCAGGATTAGGTCAATGCGACCTGTTCCGGTCTCAAGTTAATCGTTTCCTTGGCCGTCCCAAAGATCTTTTTCCATGTGGTTATAGGTGTTGATCTTTTTGGTAATTTGTATTGTCCATTCTGTCTAATGTTCTTTCCCATTGGTATTTGTGCACTTCTAGTTTATCAACTATTGAAAATATCTCCAGTTAATTTCTTATTGATTCATTCTGTAATCTATCCATGCGTTTACATCCTTTTACGGATCTTAAAAATATCATTCCAGTGGCTTGAATGTTCTTTTTTGTAAGTACCCAAGATTCAGACCATATAAAAGAACAGGAACAGCCATAATTTTATAAAACCTGAGCTGAGTTTCTCTTCGAGTCTTTCGGTGGGTTCTTCTTATGGTGCCACACGTCATTTGATATCGGTTTAATGTATTATGTATATCCCAATCATAGCTATATGTTATATCTGAGCCAATATAGTTAAAGTGTGCTATCTGTTCTATTATTTCATTACTGATCACTATTTTTTGCTCTGACTGGTACTTTGCCCTGAAAAACCATAATTTTAGTTTTTGAAGTTGAGACTTTGAGATTATAATAGTCATAATTGATTCAACATGTAAATGGCTTTTTGTAAATCATCCTCTACTTCTGTATAATTACCAGATCGTGAATATTTTATCAGATATTTTATTAATATTAAGTATAGATTTTTTAGGAGTAACTAACGATCAACGTCTTGTGCGGGACTTTGTATTAGTGATGAATGATGATAGTTCAATGTTCATGAATTTATAACTGAACATCTTCATTCCCATGATTCATTCAATAGCATATGCCTCACTTCATATACGTCAACGGATGTACCGCATAATCTATTTGTTATTCAATTACCTCATTTCAAAATGATCGTTGAGGAAATCATAATCATTTATTTCTTCCGCGTTTGAAAAAAAAATATATATAAGTGAATATTTATAGTGCATCTAAATATGTTCACGAAAAGTGAACTCGCTATATGGAGGATATGAATAAAGTCTTAAAAATAGTCAATGGAGAATGTTGGATTGTAGTTATCCTTTCAACAACTCACTCGTGATTTATTTCATTATATTACATTACATTATATTATATTATATTATATTATATTATATTATATTATATTATATTGTATTGTATTGTATTGTATTGTATTGTATTGCATTGCATTGCATTGCATTGCATTGCATTACATTGCATTACATTACATTACATTACATTACATTACATTACATTACATTACATTACATTACATTACATTACATTACATTATATTACATTATGGTCCACCGCTGTGGTCTCGAGGTAGCGTGCTGCCTTGTCACGCAGCGGGCCCGGGTACGATCCCCGGTCGGGGCAGTTTTTCTGGGTGAGGTTTTTATCGGGGTTTTTCCTCACCTGTAAGACAAATGTCAGGAAATCTTTAAGACCCAAACGATCCCCGAAATCATATGGCCATCGTCATTCTTATCATTATCATCATCATCATCATCCATTACCGGTGTGGAAAGCAACGGGAAGCTACCACACCTACAATTCCCTAGTAAAGCTGCAAGCATAGCATGAAAATGCTATGATTGCAGTGAAGGACCTACCTTCGGGCAGAATTACTATGGATGGATATTATAAATAAAAATTAGCAACTCAGTTATAGGAGAAAAAATTAAGATCGAAGGCACTATTTTAGATTATATAAAAACTCAGCAATTAAGATAATACGGACATGTTCAGCCAATGAAGAGGATCGGCTACCAAAATGTGTTTTGGAATGGAAACCTGAGGGAAGATGAGGCAGAGGAAGACCTAAAACCTACTGGAGTCAGGGAATATATTTATACATGAAGGAGAAACATCAACAATCAGGAGATTGGATGGCACTATCGAACCCATAGGTTCATGGCCGCATGGACCTTTTTCTCTCCATATATCCCTATCCTGAGCTAATGTTTTCCAATCATTCCCTGTATAATCTACTTCCCTCAAATCATAGTTAATGTTATTCGCCCATCTTTATCAATCTTGGTCTTTATAACATCTGACTTCCTGTAAAGCGACTATATCCAAGTGTGATTTATCTAATTCCCGCGTTAATACCTCTAGCGTCCCGCTATTGTATAAAGCCACAACATTCCATGTTCCTAGGAACATGTCCCTGTGTTTGAGCCTTTGGCAGAAGTAGAACCGAATGCGGGACTATTTGACCTCCGAAAAAATTTACTCCAGTGGTACCCATGTTCGCATTGCTTGACGGTTGTATTTTTTCGGTGAAAAATCGTCACGTTCTCGACCAAGGTACTTTTTTTCGTCTGACTCATTACCTTCGACCAGTCCGGCATGGGTAACCATATCGGCAGCAATGCTACCGCCGGCATAGCTCTCGGAATCATTTAAGCACACAAGCCACTCCACTAATGCAAGGTAAAGATACCATAGATGGGAGCCAGTGAGTTATAATAATAATAATAATAATAATAATAATAATAATAATAATAATATAATAATAATCCCTCCATGGTATCTTTACCTTGTCGTGGTGGAGTGGCTTGCGTGCTTAAATGATCCTGAGAGCCATGTCGGCGGTAGCATTGCTGCCGATAGGGTTACCCATGCCGGACTGGTCGAAGTTGATAAGCCAGACGAAAAAAGTACCTTGGGCGAAAGGGTGACAATCTTTCACCGTAAAAATACAACCGTCAAGAAATGCGGACATGGGTTCAACTGGGGTAAAATTTTCCGGAGGTCAAATAGTCCCCCATTCGGTTCTCCGGGCGGGGACTACTTCAGGGAACTCATGCCAAAGGGAAGTAGATTATACAGGGAATGATTGGAAAACATTAGCTCAGGATAGGGATGTATGGAGAGCTTATGTCCGCGCGGCCATGAACCTACGGGTTCGATAGTGCCAGTGAGTAAGTAAGTATAATAATAATAATAATAATAATAATTATTATTATTATTATTATAATTAATAATAATAATAATTCACAGAAACAAACAAAGAAATATCGAAATGGATACTTCCTGGAAAAGGGAAACGTGGTACACCAAAGCCAACGAGGATAAAGGGAATTCTTCTTCTTCGGCTTTCCCCCATTTATAGGTTTGCTGTCTTCAGTTTCAATTTATTTCTATCATTCCAATCTCCCTCTTCCAAATTCCTATCATCCATTATAGTTTTGACGTAGATTTTCTTCCAGGGGATGACCAATGGTATATATTTTTTGGCCATCTTTCATTTTCCATTCTTTGTACATGGCCATACCATTTAAGCGTTTGATTTTCAATCCTCTTAACAATCGATGTGGTGACATTCATTTCTCTCCAAAGGAATTCATTTCTTATTTTATCCTGTCTTGTTTTTTTGGAGGCTTCTTCTAAAATCAAATTCAACTGTTCTAATCTTATTTTTTTATACTTCCGTGAAAGACCAAGTTTCTCTTCCATATGACAAAATATTCTGTATTATGTTCTTATAAATTTTCATTTTAGTTTCCTTTGTGTTCCAAATTATTCTATGTAATGTTTTAGTTGCATTTTTTGCCATTGCAATTTTAGTCTGTACATCTCTCTCGCAGATACCTAAACTTGTAATTATTGACCAAGATATTTAAAAAATTAACTTTTTTTTTATTTTCCCTGTTTCGAGTATGACGGAATTCAAGACAACATAAAGAAAAGAAGTATGACAGAAGCAGACACGCAAGACCGGGAAGTGTGGAAGAAAAAAAATTGTATATTTTGGTTAAGGATACCTGTATAATAACAGAAAGAATCCTGAAATAAATAATAATAATAATAATAATTTTATAGTTATTGCTTATTGCTAATGTAATTATTATTGTTGTTCTCAGGAAGTACTTCCAACAATGCAAGCTTGATAAAAAAAAACAGTTTAGCAAACATAAGCCAGAACATTAAACTTCTTACGATATGTGGTAAAATATTTTCGCGATATGATCGTAACTTTTTGCTTCTCTGTCGTACATTACTGATCTTGAGGTTAACCTTGTATTTGACTATTTAACTTGCCCCAAATGCGAGTCAGTGACCAATCACGTTACAATGATTTTTTATTTACAACCAATCACAGTCGTATTTCGCCTAGAATTTACCAACTAAAGTTTATCATAATAAAGAAAGCACCTGCTTTTTAACATTCTGAATAGGTCATAGCATTATTTTGCAGTGACTGGCTCTCTAAGAAGTACGGCTACCAGATTGTATATATAGTGCATGAATGTCAACATATACCGCATGCGGGAGCTAATATTAAAAAAATTATAGCAATTGATTATACCACCAGAAAAAGAAACCACTGTTTGCAACTGCTAAATGTATTTTTCCCAGAAAAATATAATTGTAATATTTACATCATAGGACATTAGAAAGTGATCAGAAGTGAATTAATATACAGTTTGATGTATTTAATTTTTTCTCCACTAGAGTGCATTCTTACAATATTGCGTTCCTTTGTCAATAAATAATATGATCTGGTTGCAGTGACGAACAAAAGAAGCCAATGAAGCGTACCAATTGTTTCTCATTTGTTTTCAAACATCGCAGTTTACATTAAATATATAAATATTTTAAAATAACTATATTTAAATAATGATTTGTGAGGAAATAGATTAATTTTATTCGTTAAATAGTCCTAAAAAATGCCACTCTTGATTTCCAAATTCTCTAGATAAATTCACTCCTCACTTCGTGAGTCGTGAATTTAGCAATAATTTGGAAATCACTCGTGGCATTACTTATGATTATTTTTTTATTTTCTTACCTGTAATATTCGCGTGCGTCTTACATTCTGCCATATATGGTAAAACAATAATAAAGCATGGTTGTGAGGAAACACGTCATAGGATGTTATGTTGAGTCATATTAATAATTTTGTGTTTCCACATTATATAACAGGAATAAAAATGAGTTGGTCACTCGTTGACTCGTTATTCTAATTTTGGCGTGGATGTACTTCAATCATATTACGCTGTTATCGTAAACGGACGACAATGAATTGATAATTAAATTTGCATGCGGGAATTTAAAAACGAAGCACATTGGTGACTAATGTAGGTGTAATGGGCATGACTAAGTACACTTTGTTAGTAAAACATTTTATATAGCATTTCATGTGTGATTATAGTCTTTAGCGAACGTGATAGTAGGGTAAAGTTACCAAATTTCGTCATAGATGTTTTTTTTACATCTTCGTGCAAATGTAATATTGTAGATAATGGTGGCAAAATATGAATACAGGAACGTAGTATGAATATTCCACGAGATTATTTATCGAATTCACTCCAAATCGATGTACTGTTGTTCCAAATTCCCTCATTCTTTTCTCCAAAAGAAATATTCCTATAGTATATTGCGATACTAGTGTGATAAATATTTGATACGGATCGAGGAAAAGTTTAGAAAATGAGGCGTTTGCGCCGGGGTTTTTTAAATTTCCATGATTCCGTTATGTGTTTACCACATGAGTATTGGATACTATTTTTTGCACTATGTGTATTTATTTTAGTAATTAAGATATTAGCTAAAATATTAATAAATATAATTGAAGATAAATGTTAGATTTCAGAAAGTGAATCGGCTATTTGTGTTGTTATGGAGAAATAATAAGTATTGTTGGTCTTGTCGCCATCTTATATTTGTTAAAACTGTAAAACCAATTTGATTTGGGATTTATTTCTGATTATGGAGGAAGTTTTAGTCGATGTGTGCAGTGATGATGAAATTGAAGAGGCGGGGAAAATGGATATGATGATTTAATACCGAAATTAATACAAATTACAGTATCACTATCAATATTTCATAATAAATGCATTTACATACCGCACTAGTGCTTTTGGTCATTTTTAAAGTATTGAGATTACTTGTGTTTTTATAGCAATCAAGATTATATGCGGGAATGTCAAATTACGATGCACATCAACAATTACATAACTATAAAATAGTACTCGTATATTACGATGCGAGGTTGGGAAGTGGTTTTTACAGAAGTGAGGAAAAATGTTTAAAACCTCGCTACCGTTCGGTTTTTAATTTCCAAGATTCTGTAAAACACTTCACAAATGTGCGTTGTACATTATTTTTTGTGTGATGGTGTTTTCAAAATAATAAATAGGCCTACCGGTAATTTTATTTATATACAGAATTTTAATGTTTACACATCTTTCTGTGCCTAAAGTTTTATTTTTCTTCTCCACTCATCTCTCTCCATCCAATCCATGTCCTCCAGTCCTCTTGCTCTCATTCCAGTTCTTATTTCCTGCATCCACGAGTTTCGAGGTCTTCCTCTCCTCCTTCTTCCAGGTGGACACCATTCCAATGTTTTCCTGGGTAATCTTTCTTCTTGCATTCGTCGTACGTGTCCATGCCAATTTAATTGCTTATACCGTTTGCTTATATATTATAATAAATAATAGTAAAATAATAACATCTTTGTTGGAAGTATTTGATTTCATTATGAACAATTGACTAACGTTAACAGTGTGGGCAATGTTTATTAGTTAAAACAACAGGAGACCTTGAGAACAATTATTGATAACATGGCCGCAAGTACGTATTTATTGTTTTATATTGTTTCAAATAAAGTTCAGTTCATTTAAAATGCAGTGATTTGTTTCGTATAATGTATATCAACACTACCTTTTGGATATTTTCTGTATATACATTGTACGTAGTATACATAGAGGGCAGTTGTTTTACTTCCCGCACGTGGGTGTAAATGTAATATTACGTATAGTTATTTAGGTTGGCAACCTCGAAATGTAGGAAGTTCAACTTTCAATCATGGTCGCCATTGCTGTAAGTACCACAAAACGCACTATCGCGCAAAATATTAGTTACATAGTGCAAAAAATACGTGATATGACTCCTAAATAATAATTATTATATTTTAGAGAAATGACAATGAAAAATGAGAGTAAAAATAACTCGATAACTGGTTTCAATCAAATGCTTACTTAGTATATACTTACTTACTTACTTACTTACTCACTGGCACTATCGAACCCGAAGGTTCATGGCCGCGCGGACATAAGCTCTCCATACATTCCCTATCCTGAGCTAATGCTTTCCAATCATTCCCTGTATAATCTACTTCCCTCAAATCATAGTTAATGTTGTTCTCCCACCTCATTCTTGGCCTACCAACTGGGCGTTTTCCCTCTGGCTTTCCTACAAGAAGCTTCCATGCACGTCTTTCATTCCCCATACGTGCAACATGTCCTGCCCATCGCAGTCTACGAGACTTAACTGTTCTTATTATATCTGGCTTCCTATAAAGACCATGTAGTTCATTGTTATGTAGTCTTCTCCATTTCACCTGTCTGTTCATCTCTCTTTGGTCCAAAAATTTTCCTAAGAACTTTATTCTCAAGTACTCGTAATCTCCTTTCCTCCCTTAAAGTAAGAGTCCATGTTTCGCACCCATATAATATAACTGGTAGAATAATAGTTTTATATATTTTCAGCTTAACGTTTTTTGAAAGGAGTTGGGACATCAAAAGTCTCTGCAATGCATAATAGCACGCATTTCCAGAATTGAGCCTATGTTTAATTTCTTTGTGCATCTCATTCCTATTTGTGATTATTGTTCCTAGGTATTTGAATTCAGCCACTTCCTCAAAATTTCCCTCATTTGTCATTAGCTGGCTTGCTTAGTATATAGATTTAATTATTGTAGCCCTGACAACGAATAAAATATATAATTTTAGTACGATTTCTATGTTCTTCTTCTTCTTCCTCTACGCATGAAAGCTTGCAGCTTGTTGCGTGTTCATTCATTATAGGTCCGGAGTATGGTGACGTCCTTCCATCATAGTTGTGGTCTTCCTAAAGGCCTTTTCTGCTGAGGTGTCCAGTCACGTACTTTCTTCACTAATCTACTGTTATCCATTCTATATATGTGATCGTTCCAATTCAGTAGGGCCTATACTTACTTACTTACTTACTCACTGGCACTATCGAACCCGTAGGTTCATGGCCGCACGGACATAAGCTCTCCATACGTCCCTATCCTGAGCTAATGCTTTCCAATCATTCCCTGTATAATCTACTTCCCTCAAATCATAATTAATGTTATTCTTCCACCTCATTCTTGGTCTACCAACTGGGCGTTTTTCCTCTGGCTTTCCTACAAGAAGCTTCCATGCAAGTCTCCCATTCCCCATACGTGCAACATGGCCTGCCCATCGCAGTCTACGAGACTTAACTGTTCTTATTATATCTGGCTTCCTATAAAGACCATGTAGTTCATTGTTATGTAGTCTTCTCCATTCACCTATCTGTTCATCTCTCTTTGGTCCAAAAATTTTCCTAAGTACTTTATTCTCAAATACTTGTAATCTTCTTTCCTCTCTTAAAGTAAGAGTCCATGTTTCGCACCCATATAATATAACTGGTAGGATAATAGTTTTATATATTTTCAGTTTAACGTTTTTTGAAAGGAGTTGGGACATCAAGAGTCTCTGCAATGCATAATAGCATGCATTATCAGAATTGAGCCTATGTTTAATTTCTTTGTGCATCTCATTCCTACTTGTGATTATTGTTCCTAGGTATTTGAATTCAGCCACCTCCTCAAAATGTCCCTCATTTGTCATTAGCTGTCCATTTCCATTATTTAATGAATTTCTACGTGTGACCATATATTTAGTTTTATTGATATTTACTTCCAGTCCAATTCAGTAAATGGAGACAGTAAGAAGAAAATTCTTAAGAATATTATTAAACTTTCATATTAGTCAGAAAACAAATCAATGAAACAACCGAAATTAAAGTTTTAAGGAAAATCGTAGGAAAATCGCTGAGAGCGGAAATTCGCAGCTCTGTTATTAGAGAAGAATGTGAAATTGAACCTATGGACCTCTGGACAAATGATAGAATTCTAATTCAGTATTCTATCATTTATCCAGAGGTCCATAGGTTCAATTTCACATTCTTCCCTAATAACAGAGCTGCGAATTTCCGCTCTCAGCGATTTTCCTACGATTTTCCTTAAAACTTTAATTTCGGTTGTTTCATTGATTTGTTTTCTGACTAATATGAAAGTTTAATAATATTCTTAAGAATTTTCTTCTTACTGTCTCCATTCACAAGGTTAAATGTGAGAGATAGAGGCTTCCGCTCTTTTTATGAGCCTGAAATTCTTCAGACTCGGAACTCATGGCCTAAATTCCCTCCCGGTGGACTTGTTCCTTTGATTTTTTCCAACCTAAAACAATTTACTTATAGTCTTGCTAAATTAATATATTTTTGCGCTATAGTGCGTTTTGTTATACTTACAGCAATGGCGACCATGATTGAAAGTTCAACTCCCTACATTTCGGGGTTGCCAAACTACGTAACTACACTCTAATAAAATAACTATACTGTAATAATCCATCCATCCATAGTAATTCTGCCCGAGGGCAGGTCTTTCAGTGCAATCATAGCATTTTCATGCTATGCTTTGCAGCTTTACTAGGGAATTGTTAGGTGTAGTAGCGTCCCGTTGCTTTCCACACCGGTGAAGGATGATGATGATGATGTTGATAATGATAAGGATGATGATGGCCATATGATTTCGGGGACCGTTTAGGCCTTAAAGTTTTCCTGACATTTGTCTTACAGGTGAGGAAAAACCCCGATAGAAACCTCGCCCAGAAAAACTGTCCCGACCGGGGATCAAACCCGGGCCCGCTGCGTGAGAAGGCAGCACGCTACCTCGAGACCACAGCGGTGGACTACTGTAATAATATTATTACATATTACAAACCACTTGTGGGAAGTAAAACCACTGCCCTCTATGTGTACTACGTACAATATATATACAAAAATACTCAAAAGGTAGTGTTACTATATTTTTACGAAACAATCACTGCTTTTTAAATGAACTGAACTTTATTTGAAACAAGATAAAGCAATAAATACGTACTTGCTGTCATTTTATCATGGATTGGTGTCACGGCCTCCTGCAGTTTCAACTAATAAATATTGCCCACACTGTTAGCGTTAGTCAATTGTTTATAATGAACGCAAATATTTCCACAAAGATGTTATTATTTTACTATTATTTGTTATTTTGAAAACACTATAGTACAAAAAATAATGTAGAACGTACGTTTGTGAAGTGTTTTACAGAATCTAGGAAATTAAACATCTCGTTATTGCTCGGTTTTAAACATTTTCCTCGCTTCTGTAAAAACCACTTCCCAATCTAGCATCGTAATATACTATTGTGTCTCCCAAGATTTACAATCAGGCCTATACATCCAGCAGTATTTTCCATATTTTCACAAATACATGTTCCTAATTTCTAGAGAAAGTAGTAATTATGTGTTTGTTTGGGAATTATTGTTCACTCTGTATATTTAATTAGAAAGAACACGTGCTCCTGTATGTAATAATAATGAAATCGTTTCGCCAAATTACAAGGAACTTACCCTAATTATAAAGAAGTAATAATTATCTGAAATATATCTGCAGTTGAAAAAATATATTTAAAACCACATTATTTCCAATTGTTATGTCCATTTGGGTGCTAATGTAGTAGCCTCAGACGCAGCGGACCCGAGTTCGATTTCCGATCGGGACTAATTTTCTGGGTGAATTTTTCTCGGAACTCTACCTCGCCGCGCCTGTGATACAAATATCAGGAAACTTTAAGGCTAAAATAGACCCCGAATTATATCTGGCCATTGTAAACGTCCATATCACATGCCTTGTTCAGCTTATACGAGTGTCTTAAATGTTTTTGTCTCGAAGATGTATCCGGAATTGTGTTGATCACTCATCCGGAGAGGTCCTCCTTGTCCTTGTGAGGTCATACATCTATGTGTGTATTCCAGAATTAAAATCCTCTCCCGACAGGTCTTGTTCGTGTAAGTCGCAAATGACGTGCCTTTTAAAGGAGAGGTTAAATTTAAAGAAAGAAAGAAATGTAAAAAAAACCTATTATTTTTAGGGATATTCTATATGCCACCCCAGTGAACATATGACGGAGAAAAAGTGACTTTAGCATCGTTTTGACCAATGTGATAACACATGTTGCAGTTAGAGCCAAATGCCAACATGTTTGCTCACATATAAGGAGGTTCTATCCTAAGAGTCCATCCAAATTAGTGGGAAAGTTAGAGTAATAAAATGGGAAAGTTAGTGTTAGTTCGGGCAAGTTAGGATGAGAAGATAGGTGAATTATAGTGAGAAAATGAGCGAATTAGTACATCAGATTAGTTTAGCGTTCATTTGTTATTAGCGGGGTTTTTGTTATAAGCTACAGTGATTGGCAATGACTAATACGCATTTTAAAATGCAAATATGCTGATTTTAGATTAATTTGAGCTCAACTTCATCATCATCATCATCATCATCATCAACAACAAGCATTAAGCCCAATGGCCTGTTCCGATCTCATTATAGGTCGAATTGGTCCTTCCATCTCCTCAATGGTCTTCCCAACATTCTTCTGCCTTTTGGTTTATAATTATACATTCTTCTTGGTATGCGCTGTTCATTCATTCGTAATGCGTGCTGAAGATTAGCATGTTGATAATATTTTATTCTTTCACAGAGATTAAATATATTAAGTTATGTTCTTATATCTTCGTTTTTCTTTTTTATTGGTCCTTTGGTATCCTGATATTGCTCCCAACATCTTCATTTCTGCAGCCTCTATTTGTTTACTATTTGTCTTTGTTAATGTCCAGGTTTCACATCCATAGATAAGAGATGGAACTGCCAATACTTTGTAATACTTGAGCTCAACTTCTGCCTTTATTTTAAGAAATTCTTACATTTTTTATTGGAAAAAATCAATTTGTCTATTTCACTCAGTATTTCGCATACTGCAACAACAATTTGTATAATTTTTCGTTTTTTTATTTGAATCTATGGTGGTGACATGGTGGCATAGAATAATCTTATTTTGGTCGCACATCTTTTAATGGCATAGAAACGTCAAAAACGAGGTTTCTGAAGAGGTCGAAAACGAAATGAAAATATACGAAGTGAACTAAATATATTCAAAGTATTAGATAGAATTACACAATACAGAGATGAATGGATGGACCACATCAATAGAATGGATAACAACAGAATTCCGAAATAGATTCTTCATTACAAACCACGAGGACGAAGGAATGTTGGAAGACTCAGTAAAAGATGGACAGACCAATTCTAGCAGACCTTAAGATCTAATCCTTGATGCTGCTGCTGATGATGGTCTTTTAATGGCACACCCTGTAATACCATGCGTCATTCTTCACGTGACCACTTACATAGCTTATTGTCATTAAATATGTGCGTGAGCGTGGTATGTAAAATTAAGTATTGTCACTGGGATTTATTAATACAGATACAATGGGTAATGCAAGACGAGTGGTGAAAATTTAAATTAAGATGCCACCATGTTAGATTGTATGACGGAAGGCAATAAACATTTTACTTCTATTGCAATACAACCCTTTTGTTACGTCTGTCGCACCTGCGTCATTGTATTTTAATGATATTCACGTAATAAATTACTTGCTGATGTAAATACTTATTTTATTGTTAGAAATAATGTAATTTTATCTGTTACTTTACAGACAGAAAGAATGAGAAAGAAATTTCTGTAAAATCAGATATATGTCTCCATTATAAGAATTATTATGTTTATCAGCGAATTTGGAAGGAATGGGACTATTGAGATTGTTCCATTGAAAATATTGTATAGAACTTTTTACATATATTCATCGTTCCTATCTAGTACGCACCGAAAATGACCATGACAGAAGTTTATACAGAGTTCCCACAAATGTCCTTTCTGTTCTGGAACACGTGTAACTTCCTTTTAAATGAACTTACAAACACGAAACTAGTACCAATGGAAAGAGAAACTCAAAATGTTTTGGTTACAATACCTTACAGATGTTCAATAGCTCCGTTGGTGACACGACACACACTTTTGAGGACTATGTGTAAACGATTCAGTAGTCCGGTTTACAGTTGCCTCACTTACAGCCGGCGTCCAGAAGATTTCCTCCTACATATGCACCCTCCTGTCATGAAATCAGAGTACCACTTAGGAACTGAAGGACCACTGGGTGAATCTTCACCAAATATTGTTCGAAAATATTGTTGAACAACAATTACAGATTGATGAACATGATAATCGAGAACATGCACTTTTCTTCTAAGTTATGGCGCTTCACTGTTGTGCATATCCTGTGTAAAAACATAGGAACATCGATAACAGACTTTTGTAAGACATGAAACAGTTCTTTCTACATGGCCATTGGCTGCAATGATACCTATTATTATAATCGAGAACACAGAACGCTCGCCATTCCTCTATACCAGAAATTTTCTCACTTTCAACAATATGCAATGTTGTATGTAATTATGCCATTGTTGCCAACTGTGATGCTATAACCAAAACTTTTTGATTTTCTCTTTACATTAGTACTAGTTTCGTGTTTATTTAAACGCAAGTTACACGTGTTCGAAACCTGAAAGAGCATTTATAGGAACCCTATGGGAACTAGTGGTCGCTCATTGGTCGACATTCGACCATAAATAACACGTCAGTGCACTTATTATCTCATTTTATATTATATTAGACATTGTAAGTTCTAAAATGAATTTTATTTTGACATTGTACTGGACTTATATTATTATCATATATGTATATAAATAGAAGATCGGTTGACAAACAGATGAGAAAAATATCCTTAATTATCTTGTGAAGGTAGGAAAAAAACTGTTTCCAAAATGTTTTATTGATAACTCTAAATATTTTATACTTTCACAGAGATTAAATATATTAAGTTTTGTTCTTATATCTTCGTTTTTCTTTTTATCGGTTCTTTGGTATCCTGCTATTGCTCTCAACATCTTCATTTCTGCAGCCTCTATTTGTTTACTATCTGCCTTTGTTAATGTCCAGGTTTCACATCCATAGATAAGAGTTGGAACTGTCAATACTTTGTAAAACTTCAAAATAGTATCAAAATGTTTTTTCTTCAGCACGTGTTACGAATGAATGAACAGCGCATACCAAGAAGAATGTATAATTATAAACCAAAAGGGAGAAGAATGTTGGGAAGACCAATGAAGAGATGGAAGGACCAATTCGACCTATAATGAGATCGGAACAGGCCATTGCGCTTAATCCATGTTGTTGATGATAATGATGATGATGATAACTCTAAAGATCGTAAATAGCTACTAAAAATGGCTTAATTGACCATAATCATAACTGAATCAGAAATATTTTATACCTCACAAAATATGTATATTTATGTTGGAGCGTAACTGATGATGGAGGTGATAGTATTCTAAATTAGCACCCAACATCGTGAAGAATTTGGGTAGTTACAATAAGTAGCGACTCCACATTGAGAAAGTCAACTGCAACGATTGGTGGACCCGACATGCTGACCACATGTCACGCCTACACTGGCAGGATGATCATCTACCTCTGATTAACACATGCACATGTATTACTTCCCTATAGTTTAAATAGGTGTTTTGGCGCTGGATTTTAGTACCTTGCAGTTAAAACGACAGATTTTTTTTGGACATCGCCTTTGTATATCACATGCTTCTCTGGAAGAAATTTAACTCCTGCACCATGTAGACTTTCCATAAACATTGCTTCGAAGTTAAAAACGGTAGAATTAACTTTTTTTTCAAAATTTTATTTTTCTGCACTCCTTCTCTATTGTGAACTGTGTTTCAACCATTTCTCTTTGCAAGACTGCATGGAGAAAGCAGATATGGCAGTTAAAAAAGAAGATGGAATCCGAAAATTGCCATCGCTCTCATTAGAGGATCAATTTCAATTTTAAGAAACCATCTTTACAAAATGTTTACTTTATAGTATGTATACTTCAATAACAATTTGAAAAATGTTTTCATGTATTTACAAACTGTATTTCATCAATTTCGAAAATTAATTGTATCACTTTGTCCTTGGGGCAATCCTCTAATGAAGAAAGTTATGTATAATAAATAACTTTAATTATGCCAATTATCACACGCCTCCGTGCGCGCAACGTGATTAAAAATAAGTACAAAGTTTTTTTCTTCACGCCTTAACATATAGATGTAATAGTCAATAATAATAATTTAAAAAATTCGTTTAGTTATTGGTAATAAAATTATAATTGTAACATAAAATTATAGATCCGTCTCCTCAATTTTGAGAACTATTGATTCTCTGTAGGCTTTTCAGGACATGTGCCATCATCAGCAGAAGGGCCAGAAGATAAAGACCTATCTCATGCTCCTTCTACTGATGATGGGACATGTCCCGAAAAGCCTACACGGAATCAATAGTTTTCAAAGTTGAGGAGATGGACCTATCAGGTAACAATTTTATGATTTTATATTATAATTTTAATTATATGTGTATATATAAAGGTGCCCCAAAAATAGAAGTATTTTATTTTTAACGTATACCCACTTAATTTATTTGTATAATGTTAAAACAATTGTACGTTCAATTTGGTGCACGTAGACCCAAGGCAACCCGTGCCGACTTGCTTCGAAACATGTCAGTAGCACATTTTGAAAAGAAAATTTGAACAATATTTTTTTTTTATTGTAAAATGGAAAATAGTTACACGTTTTGGACATATTGATATTTTATTTACTGAATAAACTTTCAGTTCTAGAATCCTTCCATACTAACCCAGTACAAATTTTCATGTCTTATGTTTGGCATGAAATCGGCACGGGTTGTCATGATCCAGTCGCTATAATATTTGTTATCCTATTTATTAAGGTCAAACAGGGGGAAAAAGGGGGTATACGTATTTGATTTTAGGGGGAAAAAACTCCTTTATGTCTTGGGTTACCCTAAAATATATATATATATATATATATATATATATATTATGCATAATACTATGGTTTTCTGTCACCCTCAACAAATTCGTCTTCTCCAGTTGTAGCGATCCTGAACACCCCCATCTGTAAGTTCTAGTTCATTCATACTTCTCATATCACCCATCTTCAGGTCTTCCCTTTCTTAGTTTCCTATCTATTTTCCACTGCAATGTCTTCTTAGGTTTCTATAAGATGTCACTCTCCTAAGATCTCCGGACTATGTTAATCATCTCTCTTCAATTGTCTGCAATTAATTTCTTTCATCTTTCATAATTTTCGTAATTTAAACGTTTATATATTTTTTTCTAATCTGGATTTCCGCGATGATCCTCTTCAGTAATTAATTTCTGTTGCTAATAAATTGTTAGACTGACATCTTTTAATTGTTCGTGTCTCTCATCCATATAGGAAGCTATAGGCCATACTCTCTAAAATAAACGTATTTGTTCTCTAAAGGTGTTTTACTCCATAATACTGAATTCAGCATTCCATTTACAATTTTCCATCTGCAATTTTTTCTATTTATAATTTTCATGAACCTTCTTCTTCTTCTAAGATTAATCCTACATATCTAAATTTTTTACATGTTTAATGATATTCATTCCTGTAAGATATTTGATCATATTGATTGTGATATGTATATATCCATCCATAGTAATTCTGCGCGAGGGCACGCCTTTCACTGCAATCATAGCATTTTCATGCTATGCTTTGCAGCTTTATTAGAGCATTATAGGTGTGATAGCTTTCCGTTGCTTTCCACACCGATGAAGCATGATGAAAATGATAAGGATGATGATGATTGTGGACGGATGATTATCGGGGACCGTTGGGTCCTACGCTTCCTGACATTTATCTTACAGGCGAGAAAAAATCCCGAAAAAACCTTACTCAGGAGCCTGTCCCGACCGGGAATCGAACCCGGGACCGCTGCGCCTCGAGACAATAGCAGTGGATATATATATATATATATATATATATATATATATATATATAACATCTAAATATACAAGCGTTACTGCTATATAGTAAAACATTCTCTTTAAAAATGCTTGTTTGTTATAGGCTAGTAGCCACTAGATGGCAGTTGGAACGATTTCCCGCTGCCTCTCGTTTAAATTGAGAATAATATATATAAAAGAAAAGTAAATGTTTGTATTAGGATTCCTGAGTAGCTCAGTTGGTTAGAGCGCTAAAGTATAAAGTTAGAGATCTCGGGTTCAGATCCCGACTCAGGCATTTATTTTTCTTTTCATATTATATATATGTATATATAGGCCTATATATATATGCTCACAGATTAGGCTTACTGGCTTGTTCCGTCTCAAAGTAGTTATTTACTCCATCACTTCAATGACCGACCTATATTTATTTTTCCTTCAGTGTCTAGCAAATATATAAAATATAGGCCTACATATTTTCAAGATTCTACTGAAGCCATATTGTAATGAAGGCCTACAAACTTTATTATGTGTCTGAAATCTGTTTGGAAGTAGGTCTACGTACTTTACAGTTTCTTCAGATATGCCTATTAGCAGCTATAGCCTATATTTCAAATGTATTGTCTACATGTAGTACAATGACACATTTAAGCATACTTCAGTAGGCTATATTATTTAGGCTTCAAAAAAAGTAAGAAAAGATAATCTCCATATATGTGCATTCCAATGTCATCCAATGCGTCTTTCGTTCTTCATTATCGTGCTAGGCTGACAAAAATATTTCACAAACAAAAGTACGGTCTATAATTTAGATAAAATTTCCCCTAAACTATACAAATATCAAACTATAACGCAATAAGGCACCTTTCTTGACGTCAGTTCTTCTACACGGTCTATCATTTTCAAACAACTGAAAATTAATTAGATGCCCTAAGGCATTCAGCGATTCTTCATAATGTTGCTACTTGCGTCATGATTTCCAAGCACTCGATAATATTTCCTTTTTTTCTAATTCACTGATGATATGTGCCCGGCAATTCCCAGGAAATAATAGTGCAATAATTGGCATTTAGCAACTCTTAAGTTTCATTATGATCTTTACTTTAATCCGGCATTTATTTATTTTCTAAACAAGACCCATCCAGTGTTGGTACTGTGAATCAGTGGTTATCATGTTAAAAATAAAATAATAATAATAATAATAATAATAATAATAATAATAACTTGGGATTTATTGACTTTAAAAAGCCTTTGATAAAGTGAACAGAAGCCTGTTATTTGAAATTTTGATGAAAGATCAGATCCCAAAGCAGATCATATAGCCTATAATATTTATAACATTTATAAGTCAACTCTCATTGGGATAAAAATAAAAGAAAACAACTCAGTGGAAAGAAATCAACTCAGGAGTCAGACAAGGTTGTGGCCTCTCCCCTCTACTTTTTAACATATATATGAATGTCATTGTAAAAGACTTTAGAGAAACAAAACATGGAAGTATCACTATCAATAGCAATTTAAAATTAGATATAATAATGTTTGCAGATGATCTTGTTTTACTAGCAACATCTGAAGATGATCTACAATGGTCAGTACATAATTTAAATTTGATAGCCCAGAAATATTCAATGGAAATATCTACCAATAAAACTAAAATAATGGCCTTTTGTGGAAAATCCCCAATACCAAGCAAAATTTGTTTAAATAACAAAATTTTAGAGAGAGTTAATGAGTTTACTTATTTAGGATATAAACTCTCTTTTGTTGAAAATTTGGATTTATCAGAGAAAATTGTGAAATTCAACAAATCAATGGGAATCATTAATAGAGTTTTAAAACCTTCATTAGTGCAAAAATCAACTCGTACTCGTCTTTATCAAATAATGGCTCGACCAGTCCTATGTTATGGGAGTGAAGCGTGGACTATAAGGACGAGAGATGAAAGCAGACTAACAGCTTGTGAGATGAAATTTATGCGCCGAACAGCTGGCTACACCAAATGGGATCGAAAGAAAAATGTAGAAATCCTTCAAGAACTTAATGTGTCACCAATACTGGACTACATCTCCAGATATCAGCTAAACTGGAAGGAACATGTCTCAAGAATGGCTAGATCCAGGATCCCCAAGGCAATAATGAACTATTGTCCAAATGGGAAACGGTCACTTGGTCGACCTATGAAAAGATGGCACGAAAACCGCTTTCTCAGACCGTAACAGTTCTTCTAGGACTAATACCTGGCAGGATGATGATGATAATAATAATAATAATAATAATAATAATAATAATAATAATAATAATAACTTTATTTACCTGGAAGAATTAAATCTTAAGACATTGTCTTCCACTTAACCAGATTAGAAAATATATATTTTTGGAATATATTAAACAGTACCAACTAAATTGGAAACACCATCTTGAAAGAATGAGTTCAAATCGGATCCCCAAAGCTGTTTATAATTATATACCAAGAGGACGAAGATCACTGGGCCGTCCTATGAAACGCTGGAGGGAAAATTTTCTATAGGATCGTAACAGGCCTTGGCCTAATACTTGGAAGGAAGAAGAAGAAGAAAATATATATAGGCCTATATATATATATATATATATATATATATATATATACATCTCGTGAGGCGTTGTAGTAACGTCGTTTAAACTGCGCGGGCCGGCGAGAGAAACCTCGCATTGGTGGATTGGATTGGTGAATAGCCAATCGCGAATCCAGGTCCATAGATATTTCTCGGCTAACTAGCCAGAGAGTTCTACGAACATCAGTTCCCCCATTCAAGAAACATCGGAAGACGAGAGGATTCCAGTCGAAAGATCTCGTTCATGGACCTGGAAATTTCCGTCTACTCGCCTATAAATATGTGGTGAGAACGGAACGACCCCCATTCTTGTGTTGGAGAGCGAGAGGTTAAATTGTAAGTGAAACTGTGATGAAGTACTGTGTCTGTAGTTTTATGATAAGTGATTATCTGATAAACTTTAAAAGAAGAATAGTTGTAAGATAAAATTGTGATTGAAGATTTAGTGATAATTGTGAGAAGAAAATAAAGTGAAAAGAAACATTTTACATAGCAACTGTGTTATTTATTTAAGTCCCAAATACGTCAAAAGGAACCCATCTACCTCCCTTACTCACTGGCACTATCGAACCCATAGGTTCATGGCCGCACGGACATAAGCTCTCCATACATCCCTATCCTGAGCTAATGCTTTCCAATCATTCCCTGTATAATCTACTTCCCTCAAATCATAGTTAATGTTGTTTCTCCCACCTCAATCTTGGTCTACCAACTGGGCGTTTTCCTTCTGGCTTTCCTACAAGAAGTTTCCATGTACGTCTTTCACTCCCCATACGCGCAACATGTCCTGCCCATCGCAGTCTACGGGACTTAACTGTTCTTATTATATCCTATAAAGACCATGTAGTTCATTGTTATGTACCCTATACCATCGGTGGCAATATATATAGACTATATAAATTAATCTTACATCTAAATTACAATAAACATAAATGATTACCGGTACATACTATATCTACAATATAATTACTATTTACAATATATTTTTATTTTCTCTAGATTTAATGAATGAACTAAAAAATGTACAATATAGAAAAATAAAAGATAAAACTTCTAGTGACAGAATAAATTTAGTTCCGGAGAAAAAATTAATTATTTAAAAAACAAGTAGGGACCTAATTGCATAAGCCTGACTTAAAAGTGACAAGCGTGCGGCACTCCTGATATCTTGAAAGAGTTAAGTCTCGTAGACTGCTATGGCAGGATATGTGGCACGAATGGGGAATAAAATAAGGGCTGGAAGCTTCTTGTAGGAAAACCAGAGGGAAAACGCACAGTTAGTAGACCAAGAATGAGGTGGGAGAATAAAATTAATTATGGTTGGAGGGAGGTGGATTATACGGGAGATGGTAGGAAAACTTTGGCTCGGGATAGGGATGTGTGGAGAACTTATGTCCGTGTGACCATGAATCTACAGGTTTGATAGTGCCGACGAGTTAGAAATGAGAAACAACAATAAAATATAACTTTTTTATTAGGGATATTCCACAGTACAGTGTTTCTCCTTCAACCCAAAGTGATTTGTCGCCAGAGGTTCCTGTCTAAAGCATCTTCTTCCCTGAAATCTCTAGCTTCCATACTTCTCCTTTTTCCATCTGTCCAACGTTCTCTAGGTCTGCCTCTTCCACTTCTTCCATTAGCTTTCCACCTAAGAATCTTCTTTGGTATTCTTTCTTCTTCCATTCTTATGAGGTGTCAATATAATTTCAAGTGTTTTTCTTCTATTTTTCTAATATGTTTTTTTTAAACTTGCATAATAATTAATTTTTCTCTATTTATTTAAATTTATACTATGTCAATAATTTTTTCTTGTTTATTTATATATCCTGTACGTATTATATATTAAATTCGTTAAATCTAGAGTAAATCAAAATACATTATAAATATTAATTGTATTGTATTTATAACATGTAATTGTTTATGTTTATTGTAATTTAGATGTAAGACTATTTTTTTGTATTTTTTAAAAATCTGGTTGAGTGGCAGACAAGGCCTTAAGGCCTTAACTCTGTCAGGTAAAATAAAGCTATTATAAAATAAAGCTATAATAATAATAATAATAATAATAATAATAATAATAATAATAATAATAATGTTTTATTTATTCTGGCAGAGTTAAGGCCATAAAGGCCTTCTCTTCCACTCAACCAGCACAAATACAAATAAATATTTGACAAATATAGATATACACTATACTAATTATAAACAGTCAAAGATACATTAAGTGTACGAGGGCGGATCGGAAAGTAACGCACAATAATTTTTTCTGCCTTGTTATTGCAGCTAGAATGTTGAAATTTTACAGAAATATAGTTTGAAGTTTTCACTACAGATGGTATTTTTTTCTCAGATGCACCTCTTGCGAGAGAAGCTTGAACTATGCAACAAAGATGGCGCGCATGCTACAGTCGTCCACCTGTGAGGGACGGATCGGATCGGAAAGTAACGCACAATAATTTTTTTTTAAAGTTTAATAGTAAAAAAAAAAGGAAAAAATCACAAATGAACTTACATCTTTTACCTACTTTTCGACATAGTCACCAACTTTCTCAACAAATTTTTCCCATCGTGTTACCAGTTTCAATATGCCCTGTTCGTAGAAGTCCGTTTGGTTGGAGTGTAGCCATCTGCGCACTGCTGATGCCTGCTCTGTTTCGGGCGTGTAGTGGTACGCCCACGACTCATCACCTGTGACGATTCCTTCCAGAAAGTCATGTCCTTGTGCGGTGTACCGCGTTAAGTGGTCCAAGCTTGCCATCATTCGCTGGCCCTTGTGGTCGTCTGTCAGGTTCTTAGGCACCCAGCGAGCACTAACTTTAAGGAAGACATTGCTACGGTCCATACGATCATCCCCATACGCGCCACGCATGTCCCTGTGAATTTCACTGGGTTTATGCCCTTTGGCCCACAAAAATCGAACAACACTTATCTGTTCCTCTCAGGTGGACGACTGTAGCATGCGCGCCATCTTTGTTGCATAGTTCAAGCTTCTCTCGCAAGAGGTGCACCTGAGACAAAAATACCATCTGTAGTGAAAACTTCAAACTATATCTCTGTGAAATTTCAACATTCTAGCTGCAATACCAAGGTAGAAAAAAATTATTATTGTGCGTTACTTTCCGATCCGCCCTCGTAGCAATGTAAATTTCATGTACAAACAGCATTTTATACGATAATAACAATAATAATACGATAATAATAATAATATAATAATGTTAATACTATAATGATAATATAATAATATAATAATGATTATAATAATAATAATAGTATGAATACGATAAATTATACGAGAAACACCAATTAATGTATATACCTTACACTGGGTAATGATGAAGTCGAGGTTAGAGCAAATATAAATTTAGATTTCTTTTAAAAGTTGCCAATGTCCGGCAGCCCCTTATTTCTTATGGTAGGGAATTCCAGTTGCGAGAAGTTAAGATAGTATATAACATGGAGTGATGTGATGTCCTATGTTGCAAATTATAAAATAAATAATTTTCCTTATTGCGCTGTTTGTGGCCTTATTCCTTCTTGAAATTCTTGTCGATTGCTTCTAAAAAATCAATTTCTACTGCTAACAGCTTGTTGGCTTGTTTCCTACCTACTGCCCAGGTTTCTGACCCATAAAATAAAATATAATAAAATACAAATAATAAAAAATAAAGATACAATTAATTAATAAATAATAGTTTTAAAAAACTAAAACAACACGCTTTATTAGAAAACCGAAGTAAAAAAATGAAAAATAATTTTAATTTCCAACACGCTTGGGATGAATAATTTTACCATCAAAAGCGTGGGGTGCTCTTTATCAATTAATATATATGATAATAAACAGATATTGGTAAAAGTAAAGGCTCTAAGAAGAAAATGTAAAAATCATACAAAGCAGCCCACGCTTTTGATGGTAAACTTATTTATCCCAAGCGTGTTAGAAATTAAAATTATTTTTCTTTTTTTTTTTTACTTCGGTTTTCTAATAAAGCGTGTTGTTTTAGTTTTTTAAAACTATTATTTATTTTTTATTTTTTAGTTTTAATATTTTACAGAATAAGATAAAAATGTAAATATCTTTAAATTCGATACTATTTTAGTATGAGCTAAAAGTAATACTCTTATAAAAAAACCTCCCAGCCGGATTTGAACCAGCGACCTATAGATTACTGAAGTTATATACCACTAGAGTTCACTGCGCTACCAACTTAGCTGTTACAACGATTGACAAAAAAGTCGACAAGTCCGCAACCTATTATACAAGTTTTCATTTTTTTTATTTTCTGATGATTCTGGCCAGGATTTTAGAAAAGAAATATGACATTATTGTATTGTCACGATTCCTTTACAAGTATACAAAATTTCAAGTCGATCCAATGTTTCTAAGTAGGTGAAAATCGCGTTCAAAAAATCCGTTACGTAGATCCAAAAACACTTTTTTTTTATTTTCTGATGATTCTGGCCATGATTTTAGAAACAAAATATGAAATTATTGTATTGTCGCGGGTCTTTTACAAGTATACAAAATTTCAAGTCGATACAATGATTTTAAGTAGGTGAAAATCGCGTTAAAAGATTCAGTTACATAGATAGATAGATAGATACAGGTCAAGCTAATATAAAGCGTGTAAAAATAAATATGAAATTATTGTATTGTCACGGGTCCTTTACACGTATAGAAAGTTTCAAGTCGATCCAATGTACCTAAGTGGGTGAAAATCGTGTTAAAAAATTCCGTTACATAGATACAAAGACACTTTTTTTTTATTTTCTGATGATTCTGGCCATGATTTTAGTAACAAAATATGAAATTATTGTATTGTCACGGGTCGTTTACAAGTATACAAAGTTTCAAGTCGATCCAATGATTTTAAGTAGGTGAAAATAGCGTTAAAATATTCAGTTATATAGATAGATAGATTAGATACAGATCAAGCTAATATAAAGCGTGTAAAATACAGGCAATATTCTGCAAAAAAATGTAAGTTTGGTTCTGGTCATCGAAGATAATGCGGCGATATTAACCTTTATGAAGCCTACTCATTTTGCATAAGCAGTGTGGGCGAATGTAGTTTGCCTCCCTCCCTATGTCTAATCTATGTACGTTCTTTGGATAATGTGACCTCAGCAGTGAAGTTTACTGATACACCAATTAAAACATTACCCGCGTTTGACGTATATATGAGATTAACTTCATATCAAATATGAGAGAGTGCCAATTTTAATACTGATTATATTTTCCTAAGCAAAATACTTTTTTAACTGTAAATTAGATCGTAAATAAAATGTCATCCATTAGGGTAATGACTTGATAAAACTAGAATGTCTGAATATTTTATCTGACAATGTTTTCATTTTAGTTACGATGTGTATCTTGTAATATGGAGCATTATGCTTGGCACTTTCTCCGCTGTTCACATTCTCAGGTCAGTACCAATTATAAAAACAGCAATTAACACATTTATTATACCAACTATTTAACTCATGCCCTAAAAGGGAGTCAATGACCAATCACATTTCAATTATTTTTTATTTACAACCAATCACAGTCGTGTTTCGCCTAGAATTTACCAACTAAAGTTTATCATAATAAAGAAAGCACCTCTTTTTTAACATTCTGAATAGGTCATAGCATTATTTTGCAGTGACTGACTCTCGAAGAAATACGACTACCAGATTGTATATATAGTGCATGAATGTCAACACATACCGCATGCGGGAGTTAATATAAAAATATTTGTAGCAATTGATTATGCCACCAGAAAATGAAAGCACTGTTTGCACTTTCTTAAACGTATTTTTTCCCCAAAAAAATATAATTGTCATATTTACATCATAGATCATCAGAAACTGATCAGAAATGAATCAATATACAGTTTGATGTATTTCATTTTTTCTCCACTAGAGTGCAATATTGCGTTCCTTTGGCAATAAATAATATGATCTGGTTGCAGTGACGAACAAAAGAAGCAAATGAAGCGTACCAATCGTTTCTCATTTGTTTTCAAACATCGCCGTTTACATTAAATATATAAATATTTTAAAATAACTATATTTAAATAATGATTTGTGAGTAAATAGTTTAATTTTATTCGTTAAATAGTCCTAACAAATGCCACTCTTTATTTCCAAATTCTCTAGATAAATTCACTCCTCACTTTGTGAGTCGTGAATTTATCGATAATTTGGAAATCACTCGGGGGATTACTTATGAATAATTAATCTGATGATGTAGTATTATTGGCCGATAGCGAGGAGATACTAAAGGACAACACGCACACACTATTGAGTAACACTAAGAAATTAGGACTGGAAGTAAATATCAATAAAACTAAATATATGGTAACATGTAGAAATACATTATATAATGGAAATAGACAGCTAATGACAAATGAGGGAAATTTTGAGGAAGTGGCTGAATTCAAATACCTAGGAACAATAATCACAGATAGGAATGAGATGCACAAAGAAATTAAACATAGGCTGAATTCTGGAAATGCGTGCTATTATGCATTACAGAGACTCTTGATGTCCCAACTCCTTTCAAAAAACGTTAAACTGAAAATATATAAAACTATTATATGGGTGCGAAACATGGACTCTTACTTTAAGGGAGGAAAGGAGATTACAAGTATTTGAGAATAAAGTACTTAGGACAATTTTTGGACCAAAGAGAGATGAACATACAGGTGAATGGAGAAGACTACATAACAATGAACTACATGGTCTTTATAGGAAGCCAGATATAATAAGAACAGTTAAGTCTCGTAGACTGCGATGGGCAGGACATGTTGCACGTATGGGGAATGAAAGACTTCCATGGAGGCTTCTTGTAGGAATGCCAGAGGGAAAACGCCCAGTTGGTAGACCAAGAATGAGGTGGGAGAATAACATTAACTATGACTTGAGGGAAGTAGATTATGCAGGGAATGATTGGAAAGCATTAGCTCAGGATAGGGATATATGGAGAGCTTATGTCCGCGCGGCCATGAACCTACGCGTTTGATAGTGCCAGTGAGTGAGTGAGTAATTAATAGAGTCATCATTTTTAACAGGGTGTAAAGAGTATAAGTGTCATTGTTTTAACTGATGATTATTATTCATGTCATCTTCTTCTGAATAAGGCGCTACAGCTTCAATTCTAAAATGTTTTGGCCTTCTCAACGAGTTCTTTCCACACTTTCCTATTCTAGACACATTTGTTCCAATTTTATAAATTTACAATATCATCTTCCCATCTTTTTTTGGGTCGTCCAATATATTTAGCGATTAATGCTTCCATTTGAAGATCTTTTTTACCATTCTTTCATCATCCATTCTATATAAGTGTCCACTCCAGCTTAATATTTGTGCTTTAATGAAGTTAATTATATTTATGTGTTTGATAATTCTGTTTATTTCTTCATTTGCTCGAATTCTTCATGATCGATCCGTCCTGATTACTTATTGCTCCAATGACACTGAGCAACAAAAAAGAAACTTTGTTTTTTGTTTCAGAAAGAAAAATATGTGATTCTGATAGTATTTTTCTCCTGAATTCACATATGATATCGCTTTTCTCCATCACGCAAGGTTTCCGAGAGACAGGCATTTATCATTTCAAACACTTTAATATTTTCTACATTCGTAACTGCACAATATTCGAACATTCGGACTCACCTAGGAAGAATGAAATGACGATTTTCTGCTGTAATCCGCCTGTGGAGCATCCCTCTTGATGGTCCAACAATAATCGGCCAGCATATTAGGATTCCATTTGCCTTGATATCTCTTTTCCATAGCTGAAATCTCCTGATGAAAGTGTTCCCCGTTTTATTTTACAATAGACAAATGGACGAAAAAACGTTTATTAAAAAAATAATTATTTAAATCCATTAATTGAAATTTAAATAAACAAACTGTGGGTGATGGAGGAATTTCGAATACATATTTGAAAACACGATAAAACAACTGCATTAAATACAACTATAGGTACTCATGAGACAAAAATCATGTTGACCAATGTGATTTTTCTTATTACTTTTCTTTCAAAGACAAAAAGCTTTCGCTGTTCTGCTTAATTGTCCAAGTAGTCCAAGTTTCAATAGAATAGGTAACAACTGATCTTATTACTGTAATGTATAGTTCAAGTTTGGAGTTTGTAGAGATTAGTTTACTCTTAAGCAATGGTAAATTTGCTTAAAAAGCTTTGTTACCAAGTACTATTCGATTTTTTATATCTGCTTCAATATAATTTGTTTTATTTACTGTTGTTCCCAGATACTTAAATGAATTCAGTTGTTAGATATTTATTCTATTGTTGTATTATTTCTATTCTTCTTGAGACTCCTAAATATTTTGTTTTTGTTTATTAATTACAAGCCCAAACTGTACTAAGTTAGGGTGTACGTAATATTTTCAATGTGAAAGGGGACATGCACAAAAAATTAAAGGAAAAACCTGGGACATTTAAAAAAAAGGTGTGACATTAACAAAATATAAAAGTAAGTTTCAAAAATTGTATGAAACAAATTATACAAATTTCATATATATGTCATCATCATCATCTGCCTTTCAAGTATTAGGCCCAGTGGCCCGTTACGGTCTCCCGCCATCTCCGAAAAGGTCGACCCACAGATCTTCTGCCTCGAGGAATGTAGTGAAGAATTTGTTTTGGTATTCTGTGACGATCCATGCGCTGAATATGGGCTATCCAATTGTTTCTATATTCTTGGAGGTATTCAGATATAGGTACGATGTTTAACTCTCTGGCTATTGTTGAATTTCATATATGTTATGCATATTTTTTTATTGTCCATTAAAATTACGTACCCATCTACATTATGTCTACTCTATCTACACAGGTAGACTGGTAGATGCATTTGCATTGCTGTACTTCGATGATTTGTGAACTTCATATTTTCTTTTGAAATTTCTATCATAAAATGAAGTACATGATACGTCGTTAAAATGTGTTTTTACCATCAGCAATGACTTTACAGTTTCAACTTTAATTCTGCTTTTTTTTAATTGACCATAGTGCACCGTGTTCACACAAATGGTGCTTTCTAACGTTCATATTTATAATTACGTAATAAAGAACAAAACAAAAGTCGCCATTCATAAATTGACAAAGTATCATCCCAAAAGCGGGACATTTGAGCGTCCCCAAGAAAAACTTTCGGGACAGCGGGACATTTTCCAAAAAAAAATAGGACTGTCCCGGAAAAAATGGCACGAATGGACACCCTATGCTAAGTATTCTTTAAGTTTTAACTATGTTTCTGTTGCTGATTGTTTAGTCCTGAATACACTATCATCAGCGTAGGCTAAACATTGTTTTGTTATCGTAGATATATATTATATTTTATCCAAAATTCATATAATAAAGAATAAAAAAGGTCCTCACAGTTTTACTGGGATATTTAACCAATTATAAAAGTTTACAATTTTGGACATTTGGCAATATTGCTGGATGGAGAGAAGGGTGTTTATTATGTATGGCTGATTAGGGACAGGGAGCAGAAATTAGCTGATTTGTACGTACCATGACTTTTATTTATCTTTCAGACGTTTGAGAGGATTGAATATCTGCCATATTTATCAAGGAATAGATATTAAAAGAAAATATTGAGATGAATATTGTAATATTTTAAGTCCTTCTGAACATGATGCCACATCTCTCATTCCAGATTATTAGCTAATGTAAACATGCATTGTTATTTAATTTAACATAAATGGCATAAATAACATAAACATTTTTCATCATAATCATAGTCCATTCACGAATTTAGGCCATTTGTTGACCTGTTTCAGTCTCAAGAGAAACGCCATCCAAAAGTTTTTGAGTGGACGTTCTGATCTTCTTCTTCTTCCTGCAGGTTTATAGTTTAATATTTGTTTGGATATAAATGTTTTTTACCAATGTAAATGAACTATAGTAAAATCAACTAGGCATTCCAGATAAAATAGGAACACTGTAATCAGGCAGAAAAAGGCCGACATTTAGTATTCGACCACTTAATAGGCCTATAAACAATTAGGAGCATTTTTTATTATTGATTTCGTACATCTCAATGATGGATAAATCATATTTGAAGAGAAAAATTATACGCTCAGACCGGGACTTGAACCCGGGACCCTTGGTTCTCTAGACCAAGTGCTCTACCAACTGAGCTACCTGAGCAAGTACCGATCTAAACGTATGTATACAGAGAAAGATTTGCGTTTAGATCGGTACTTGCTCAGGTAGCTCAGTTGGTAGAGCACTTGGTCTAGAGAACCAAGGGTCCCGGGTTCAAGTCCCGGTCTGAGCGTATAATTTTTCTCTTCAAATTAGGAGCATGTTCATGCCATAAGAATGTCGGAACAGAAATTACATAAAAGTATTTGATTTGACGAAAGATGAAAAGAAGAAAGTAGGCCTACATTCGACCAAAGATACAATGTATAAGAAGATCGGTGGTGGAGAATGGATTACATGAAAGAAATTGGGAAGATAGAAATTAATAGAGGAAAATAATTACATATAAAGTGATATAACTTCCGATACATGTAATACTGTTCAGTAAAAAGTAAAATATTCACCATATAAGCACACAGAGCCGCCCAAACTTGTTTGTATCGCGGGGCAAATGGGAGAAACTTGAAGGTGGAGCGGGCCATACCCCATATTATACCTGTTGTGAATTATTATTATTATTATTATTATTATTATTATTGTTATTATTATTATTATTGTTATTTTAAAGAATAAGAAATACTGTCATACAAGAAAATACGAATATTAGATATTCAATAGCAGATTATATAAGATATAAGCAATTAAATTGGTACGAGTACGTACGACGAATGCAATAAGAAAGGTTATCAAAAAAAAAACATTGGAATGGTGTCCACCTGGAAGAATAAGGGAAGAAAGACCTCGAAACTCGTGGATGCAAGAAATAAGAACTGGAATGAGAACAAGAGGACTGGAGGACGTGGACTGGATGGAGAGAGACGAGTGGAAAAAGAAAATATAACTTTAGGTACAGGAAGATGTGTAAACATTAAAAATCTGTATGTAAATAAAATTACGAATGAATGAACAGCGCATACCAAGAAGAATGTATAATTATAAACCAAAAGAGAGAAGATTGTTGGGAAGACCATTGAAGAGATTGAAGGACCAATTCGACCTATAATGAGATCGGAACAGGCCATCGGGCTTAATCCTTGTTTTTGATGATGATTATTATTATTATTATTATTATTATTATTATTATTTATTATTATTATTATTATTATTATAAGCGTGTGTTAATTTGCTATTTTTCTTGTTATGTTGATATATTTCACAAGTTCTTGTTCCTTTACTGATTGACTAATATTATATGCCATCCTTAGCACATTTTGATTTATTAGAATCCTACAGTTCTGCAGGGACCGGTAAGAAAGTGAAGGAGGGCCTGTAGTTTGGGCTTCCCTGACATAAAAAATAAAATGTATTCACTTATTTCACATTTATGAATCTCAAATTTTCCACCGCTATGGTCTCAAGGTAACGTGCTACCTTGTCACCTAAAAGGTGAGAGATTGTACTAAAGAAGAAGAATATCAAATTAAGTAATTTAATTTTGCTCATAAGCAGAATGTTTTACTGTTATTAAAACAACTAGAATATGACATCCATACTCTCTAAATCAGTAAACAAGTATAAAGTTTAATGTATTTAAAACAATAAAAATAAAACAAAACCTTCATAAACTAGAGTTCGAAAATACTTCCTCTTCCTCATGATAATAATATGTTTAAAAATAAATTTTGTGAACCCCTTGTGTCAGCAGGACGTGATTTGACTGTAATGTTGTATTTAATATGAGAGGATTGTTTACCAAAACAATAGACTCGATACAAGCCATTAAACAACTCCAGAGATTTTCTTTGTCAAAATCTTGACTTGAATAATTCAAGTGAGACCTCATCATGCAGCAGCCACTCGTCATCCTGTCTTTTACAGTAAAAGTTGGCGAATTTCTTGCATGTCAAGAACTTAATTTCCTTTGCTTCATCTTTTCATTTTTCCAATCTTCTATAACTTTTCTCAATAGCTCACATTATTAAAAATTGTTTTTAGTATTTATATATATATATATATATATATATGCAGTTCTCTAATAATAATAATAATAATAATAATAATAATAATAATAATAATAATAATAATAATAGTAATAATAATAATAATAACAATAATCATAATCATAATAATAATAATAATTATAATAATGATGACTGTGATGGTGATGGTGATGATGATAATAGCAATAAATAATAATAATAATAGCAATAAATGATGATGATAATAATAATAGCAATAAATGATGATAATAATAATGTTAGCAATAAATAATAATGATAATAATAATAGCAATAAATAATGATGATAATAGCAATGAATAATGATGATGATAATAATAATAATAATAATAATAATAATAATAATAACAATAATAATCATAATAATAATCATAATCATAATAATAATCATAATAATAATAATAATAATGGTGATGGTGATGATGATAATAGCAATAAATAATAATAATAGCAATAAATGATGATGATAATAATAATAATAATAGCAATAAATGATAATAATAATAGCAATAAATAATAATAATAATAATAATAATAATAATAATAATAGCAATAAATAATGATAATAGCAATGAATAATGATGATGATAATAATAATAATACTTACTTACTTACTCACTTACTCACTGGCACTATCGAACCCGAAGGTTCATGGCCGCACGGACATAAGCTCTCCATACATCCCTATCCTGAGCTAATGCTTTCCAATCATTCCCTGTATAATCTACTTCCCTCAAATCATAGTTAATGCCGTTCTCCCACCTCATTCTTGGCCAATAATAATAATAATAATAATAGCAATAAATAATGATGATTATGATAATAGCAATAAATAATGATGACTATTTAACTCATGCCACAAATACTAGTCAATGACCAATCACGTTTCAATGAATGTTGTTTTACAACCAATGACAGTCGTGTTTCACCTCGCTCTTTATCGATTTATCTTCATCAGCTCCTGCTTTTGTGATAAAGAAAGCTCCTCCTTTTTAATGTTCTGACCAGGTCAAAGCATTATTTTTCTCCAATACATACATTGAATATAGCAAATAATGAAAAGATTCTTTGATTTTACTGAGTTGTTTACTAAAAAAATAAATGAATAACCCGTAATGTTGATTATGAAATATATAGTTTGATGTGTTTCATTATTTCTCCACTTGGGTGCACTCTTACAATATTGCGATCTTATTTGGCAATAAATAATATGATCAAGCAGCAGTGAATGAACATAACCTCACATTTCTGATTTGTTTTCAAACATCGCCGTTTACATTAAATATATAAATATTTTAAAATAACTATAGTTAAGCAATGATTTGTGAGTAAACAACTTAATTTTATTCGTTAAATAGCCGTAACAAATGCCACTCGTGGCATTACTTATCACTATTTAACTCATGCCCCAAATGGGAGTCAATGACCAATCACGTTTCAATGATTTCTGTTTTACAACCAATCACAGTTGTGTTTCACCAAATATTTATGAATAATAAATTTACCATATTAAAGAAAGCTCCTCCTTTTAATATTCTGAACAGTTCTGACCATTATTTTGCAGTGACTGACTCTGTAAGAAATATGGCTACCAGATTGTATATATAGTGCATGAATGTCAACACATAGCGCTTGGAGGAGTTGAAATAAAAACATTTGTAGCAATTGATTATACCACAAAAAAAAAAGAAACCACTGTTTGCACTTTCTTAAATCTATTGTTTCCCAGGTAATAATCCAAAAAAATATAATTGTCATATTTAGTCATATTTACATCATACGACATCAGAAATGAATTAATATACAGTTTGATGTATTTCATTTTTTCTCCACTAGAGAGCATTCATACAATATTGCGTTCCTTTGGCAATAAATAGTATGATCTGGTTGCAGTGATAAACAAAATAAGCAGATGAAGCGTACCAATCGTTTCTCATTTGTTTTCAAACATCGCCGTTTACATTAAATATATAAATATTTTAAAATAACTATAGTTAAATAATAATTTGTGAGTATACAGCTTAATTTTATTCGTTAAATAGTCCTAACAAATGCCACTCTTCATTTCCAAATTCTCTAGATACATTGGAAATCACTCGTGGCATTACTTATGAAAAATGCAGTATAAGAAAATTAAACATAAAAGGAAATTTGATAATTTATGAACACTTGAGCAAATAACCTTGAAATGTGACCTATTAGGTCTTATTTCACTTCTTTTTAAAGAACTTGTGACGCACTCACTTTAAACATGATCCGAGAAGTATAATTTGAAACTATTGTAAGCGCTTCTTATTTTTATATCTTTCAGTTTTCTAAGGTTGAAAGTATCCGGGTAATAAAGTGCTATTACATAGTGGTTATATAACGTGCAGCAGCTAATCCTGCTGTAAGACGCATTTTTAAAATGTAAGGTATTAAAAAATCCACACCATTCCTTCTTTATACACTAAAACTTGTTCAAAGCGGAATCGCATGGAACCAGTTTTTTTCCCCACATTAGACAAAATTCCGCACTGTAAAAAAAACAAATCAATAAAACTAAATATATGGTCACACGTAGAAATCCATTATATAATGGAAATGGACAGCTAATGACAAATGAGGGAAATTTTGAGGAAGTGGCTGAATTCAAATACCTAGGAACAATAATCACAAATAGGAATGAGATGCACAAAGAAATTAAACATACGCTCAATTCTGGAAATGAGTGCTATTATGCATTATGGGGACTCTTGACGTCCCAACTCCTTTCAAAAAACGTTAAACTGAAAAATATATAAAACTATTATTCTACCAGTTATATAACGTGGGTGCGAAATATGGACTCTTACTTTAAAGGAGGAAAGTAGATTACGGGTATTTGAGAGTAAAGTTCTTAGGAACAATTTTGGACCAAATAGAGATGAACAGACAGGTGAATGGAGAAGACTACATAATAATGAACTACATGGTCTTTATAGGAAGCCAGATATAATAAGAACAGTTAAGTCTCATAGACTGAGATGGGCAGGACATGTTGCACGTATGGGGAATGAAAGACTTGCATGGAGGCTTCTTGTAGGAAAGCCAGAGGGAAAACGCCAGTTGGTAGGCCAAGAATGAGGTGGGAGAATAACATTAACTATGTTTTGAGGGAAGTAGATTATACAGGGAATGATTGGAAAGTATTAGCTCAGGATAGGGACGTATGGAGAGCTTATGGCCGCGCGGCCATGACCTACAGGTTCGAAGTGCCAGTGAGTAAGTAAAAAAACAAAATAATTATTAACCAATCTTAGATTATACAGTATCGTATATGTCTTCTTACGTAAAAGTAAAGTAAAGTGATCCCACAACAGGCCCGGAGGTCCTTGGGGTAGTAGGAAGTTAAGGCTCCCACTTTTTCTAGGCAATCGGCACTTTATGTCAGCCGGGTTGTCAGCCCTGCGTGACGGCTGCCTTTACTCCCAGAACAAGCGTCGGGTACTCATTTCCGTTAGAGGCTGAGTCGACCCCAGGGCCATAGTGCCGCCAGAGGGTTTGGGTCAGTTTAAAAATCCTGACCTCAACGGGACTTGAACTCTCGACCCTCCGGCTTGTAGCTCAGTGCTTTAACCACTACGCTACGGCCCCAATTCTTACGTACCTTGGATTAATTGTACTTCCGCTGCGGTTGAAAAGTGAAGTATAGTATGTACGAGCGATTTTGACGGTAACTCACAAAAATCAGTCCCGTTTCGTCAGCGTTAAAAATGTCTCTTAGGCGCGTATCCTGAAATTAAAGTATGCAGTTTCGGTTTCCACTCACTAACTATACTTTCATCCACATCCTTTGATTCCCCGCAAATTTCATTCCACACTACATTGTGTCGTCTTGTGAAACTTACAGCCAACCTGAAGATGCCTTGAAATCGTTATTCTCTAGGAATGTAGCAACAGTTAGAGCTTGACTTTGGAGCATCGGTCCCGAAATTTGGAGATATTTTGGTCGTGCACTTTTAAAATACTCCCACACTACTTCCTTGATTTCTTCATTAATTCTACAGAGTGATTCAGAAATATGGCTATACGCATGTAGTGACGAAAATATTATTATTAAAGGAAATATTATGTTATCATTGGAAAAGGAATCCTTCAAATTACAACAATAGAACAAAACAAAACAAATCACTGCTCACGTGCAGCTTGGCGGGTTGATTTTTGTGGTCTAGCATCGGAAGCCTCCACAATTCTCTTCGTTGTTTCTGCATCCGAGCTAATGCGATACCTTCCAGGAGGTTTGATTTTCTGCATCCTTCCAGTTTCCACCAGTCGCTTTCTCCACTCCCCACAGTCGACGGCTGCAATGCTACGTTAAACTCACGTCTTGTCCGTCTTCTGGCCTCACGATCATTAGCATACGTTATAGCCCATTCAGCAATTGTAATTTGCTGTTGCATATTCAACGCCATTTTGACTAATGACGTAGGTTTAATATTGAGGTAAGATGTCCAGACCAAAAATAATATAATTAAAATAACCTCAAAATATAACTTCCTAAAATTAAATATTAATTACAACTTCTACACTGTTTTGTTTTATTCCATTTTCGTAATTTAAATAATTGCCCTTTCCAACGGTAATTTCATATTTCCTGTAATGCTAATATTTTCATCACACAACGCGATCAAACGTATAGCCATATTTATTTTTCACCCCGTATTTATTTATTACTATTATTTATTTATTTTGCTTTCCTTTTCGTTTGATCATTTCCTTGCATCCATTCATTAATTATTTTTTTCTTTGAGTTTTAAAACCTCATTAACTTGGGTTTTTCCACATTTAAATTTAGTATTTATTTCGCGTACTGAGAGTTTGTGTTTCCTTATCGTCAATCACTTCCACTTTTTTTGTTTAGTGACAATGATACATACGATTTAGCCATCTTTATTCCGGAAATTCAGAACGCTACCTGTGAAAGATACGTACACAATCGGTCTCAGATCTTAAACTAATTTAAGATTTTACAGTGCACTGGTTATTTGTAAGACAGATGTCACACGCCAAATATTTGTTATGCGAACCTGTATTTCGCATAAACGAGTGTACAGCCGAAAGAAAATTTTATATACAGGTAAAAACTCTACTTCACCCGGCGGCAGAAATCATCCCTTATTTATTATTCCGCCTAACGGGAATTCAATTGAGTAGAAACTAATTTATATAAACATTCTTTTTCATGATTTGTGTAGAAATATCCTTCCATTTACGCGTTGGACAGATTACGTTTTATACAAAATAAATACACGTAAAATTACTATTATTTCGCGAGACTAATAAATGTGTTAATATTGGACAGATTTTAGCATTATTCACGTTCCGGATTAAACAAGTTTTACTGTATTTGGGCTAATTGGTCAATTAAGTCTCTTCAGCGTACAAAGATAATATTATTTTAATAAACATGATAACACGATACCAACCCACTAACTCTCTGGTACTATCGAAAACACCTAAGTTCATGGCTGCGAGGACATAAACTCTCCACACATCCCTAATCTGAGCTAATGTTTTCCAATCATCCCCTGTATAATCTAGTATTTTACTTCCGGAAAATTTTACCCGAATGAAACCCATGTTTCTTGACGGTGAAAAATTGTTACTCCTTCGACCAAGGTACTTTTTTCGTCTGGCTTAACGCCTTCGACTTGTCCGGCATGGGTAAACTTTTCGGCGGCAATGCTACGCCGGCAGAGCTCTCGGGGTCATTTAAGCACGCAAGTCATTCCACCACGACAAGGTAAACATACCATGGATAAAATTTTCAATTGTTTTTTTATTATCCGTTCATTGATATTAGTTCTAGTTGAAGTGAACTTTACAAATTATTGAAATCGTATGCCCTGTTTAATAATAATAATAATAATAATAATAATAATAATAATAATAATAATAATAATAATAATAATAATAATAATAATAATAATAATAATAATAATAATATTTTTTATTATTATTTATTATTTATTATTATTTTATTATTATTTTATTTTTATTATTTTATTATTATTATTATTATTATTATTATTATTATTATTATTATTATTATTACTTACTTATTCACTGGCACTATCGAACCCGTAGGTTCATGGCCGAGCGGACATAAGCTCTCCATACATCCCTATCCTGAGCTAATGCTTTCCAATCATTCTCTTTATAATCTACTTCCCTCAAATCTTAGTTAATGTTGTTCTCCCACCTCATTCTTGGTCTACCAACTGGGCGTTTTCCCTCTGGCTTTCCTACAAGAAGCTTCCATGCACGTCTTTCGTTCCCCATACGCGCAACATGTCCTGCCCATCGCAGTCTACGAGACTTAACTGTTGTTATTATATCTGGCTTCCTATAAAGACCATGTAGTTCATTGTTATGTAGTCTTCTCCATCCACCTGTCTGTTCATCTCTCTTTGGTCCAAACATTTTCCTAAGAACTTTATTCTCAAAAACTCGTAATCTCCTTTCCTCCCTTAAAGCAAGAATCCATGTTTCGCATCCATATAATATAACTGGTAGAATAATAGTTTTATATATTTTCAGTTTAACGTTTTTTGAAAGGATTTGGAACATCAAAAGTCTCTGCAATGCGTAATAGCACGCATTTCGCTTTTTAACAAATTATTATTATTATTTATTATTATTATATTATTATTATTATTACTATTGACATCAGGGTTTAGGCCTTCTGGCTCATTCCCTCTCAAATTATTTGTTTACGCCATCTCTTCAAAATCGGCTTCTATTCCTTTTTTCCTATGGATTATAGTGTAGAATAGCTTTCGAACCCATTGATTCCGACATTCGTTTGTTGTGATCTCTCCAATTTGTCCTGTATTTTTTAATTACAGATATTAATTTATTGACAATAATTATATATTATAATAATATAGTAACAATAACGGTGATAATGATGTATTTAATGTGCATTTTTTGTGCTTCAAAATAATATCTTTGTATATTCAATTTTATTGATTAATGATCCATTCAGTGTGTTTAGCAACGGTATAATCTCCTTTTTGAATATTTTAATTTTTTCCAGACCATTTCAGTTCAATTTTCCGTCAGTTCACGATAATTTTAATTTCACTCTTCCGCCAAATGTCATTGTGCATTTTCTTCCAAATTCTTTCCATTCATACTCCTGACTTCATCCATCCATCGGTCTCAAGGGTTTCCTCTCCTTTTACCTTTGGAATTCCTTTCAAATACCATTTTCTGAATTCCTCCTTTCTTCTTTTTTTTTACATGCCCAAATCATCTCATTTTCTTTTCCTCAATTAGCCTATCTCCAAAACATTCTTAACGAATGTTGTAATCTCTCTGTTTCTATTTTTATGTTTTCTCTCCTCTTAATTTCTTTGCTGTTCTGATCCATAAATCCATTTCTGTAGTCAGTAATATGTATCCAGGATTTGGTGCCTTATAACATAACATTTTCGAAAGAAGATTTATAATTTTTTACTGAATTAAGCATATTCTAACTCTATAAGATTTAATTCCACATAATTATTTATCTATCTTTAAATATTCTTGGGTGGATTTCGGGAATCTTAAAAGGAATGCAAGATAATTTTTAAACTTATTGTGGTTTATTTGTTTCTACAATCTCCAACGTTTCACCTTTTTCAGTTTCATTGTAAAGTGTTCAGATTTCTTAAAATTGATATTCTATCCCCATCTCCCATATTCGACTAATTTTCTTCTCTTAATTCTATGAAGCATATTCTTTATCTTGGGTTATTATGACCAGCCTCATGGGCTAGTGGTCAGCGTTCCTTACTACTGTTCATGAGGCCACGGGTTCGATTCCCGGTTAAACCATAGGAATTTTTCCTTAAATGGAATTATACCTTTGGTTGCCCTTAATCTGGGATTTAGGTTAAGAACTCTCCTGGCGTTTCATTGTTATTTATCAACCATCATATCATCGCGGTAACGTAACTCCAATATCAATAAAACTAAATACGAGTATATGGTCACACGTAGAAATACATTATATAATGGAAATGGAAAGCTAATGACAAATTGGGGAAATTTTGAGGAAGTGGCTGAATTCAAATACCTTGGAACAATAATCACGAATAGGAATGAGATACACAAAGAAATTAAACATAGGCCTAGGCTTAATTCTGTCCCGCGCCGTAGCCGAGTGGTTAAGGCAGGAAGCCTTAGCGCAGAGCTACGGGACTTGCGCTGGTTCGAGTCTTCATGGGGGAAGACATTTTCTCACGGTATTTCGGCCAGTATGGGACCGGTGCTCACCCAGTATCGTGAGGCATTTGGGTAGCTACAATAAGTAGCGGCTCCAGGTTGAGAAAACCAGCTATAACGGCTGAGGGACTCGACATGCTGACCACATGTCACCCCATAACTGGTTGATAATCATCTGCCTCTGTGATTGACACATGTGGATGTGAGGCCAGCAGCCGGCTGGTAGGCTAAGGGCCTTCTAGGCCTGTCGCGCCAGGAGTTTTTTAGGCTTAATTCTGGAAAAGCGTGCTATTATGCATTACAGAGACTTTTGATGTCCCAACTCCTTTCAAAAAAAGTTACAATTATGCCAATGCTAGTAGAGAAAGCCTGAAATGTCATAAAAGACAATCTGGTGGCATTAGACAAAGAAAATCTTGGATTATTATAACTTGATCATCTGCGGAAGTAAATGGTATAAGAAATATTGAGACATTATTTAGAAACTTGTAACATTGCTTCTTTGAACCATTTTCTCACATGCGTCAATGTATATTTTAAAACTAATATTTACAAACATTATCCTTGTACTAATCCGCTTGCTTCATAAAATTATTTTGATATGTGGATTCCTATAATTTTAAATTAATGTTTTATATTTGAATGTATGAGTCTTAAAATAACTATTGCAATTTCATTGACTGACGCTTGTCTAATGTCTTTTCATAATAATTTCTTGGAACATTATCGTAAGAACGTAAAATGTAGTATTTCATAAGTAAATTAAAAGTACGATATCAAAGTTGTAAAACTAGTTAGCTTTGACGATACAAATTGAGACTGGTGTTCGGGAAGTACCGTTCTGAGATCCCGGAGCCGGCCAACTTTTGTAGGTTTTTGCAAGTTTTCCTCATTTATTGGTTTTTCAATATAATTTCATCATTAATTATCTTCTTCTTCCTTCCAAGTATTAGGCCAAGACCTGTTACGATCCTATAGAAAATTTTCCCTCCAGCGTTTCATAGGACGGCCCAGTATTCTTCCTCCTCTTGGTACATAATTATAAACAGCGTTGGGGATCCGATTTGAACTCATTCTTTCAAGATGGTGTTTCCAATTTAGTTGGTACTGTTTAATATATTCCAAAATTGGCGTAGTCTTCAATTCTTATAAGATATCGGTGTTCCTTTTCCGATCCCATCTGGTGTAACCCGCTGTTCTGCGCATGAATCTCATTTCACAAGCCGTTATTCTGCTTTCATGTTGTCTTTTTAGTGTCCATGCTTCACTACCATAGGTCAACACTGGTCTAGCCAAAGTGTTATATAAACGTAATCTGGTGTTTTTTTGTACAAGGAATGGTTTCATAACTTCATTAATAATTCCCAAACTTTTTATTATAACTAGTAATTTTTTCAGGGATATCCTTTTCATCCCAGATAGAGAGATAATATCCAAGATATTTAAATTGATTCGATCTCTCTAAAATTTTATTCTGGAGACAGATTTTACTTTGTATGGGATCCTTCCCATGAAATGCCATAATTTTAGTTTTGTTAATTGATATTTCCATATTAAATTTGGCATCTATTTTTTGTAAATTATAAATTGATCGTTGCAAATCATTTTCCGAAAGTGCCAGAAGCGCTAAATCGTCAGCAAAAAGAATAGCATCGAGTTTGAGGTTCCTATTGATGGGTATATATCCTCGTTGTGTTTTCCTCTATTCGTTTATTAATTTATTCATATATATATATATATATATAATGAAAAGCACCGGCGAAAGTCCACATCCCTGTCTTACTCCAGTGTTGATCTTTTCCCAAGAAGATAATCATTAATTATTTAATATTTAATCCCAGGGAATATATAACAATAAAACCTACACAAATTATTTCCAAACAGTTTATCAGAAAATTAAATGCAGCTATTGTGCCGTAGTGGAACCTTCATCCTGCTCGACGGCGAATATGAAACATTTAATGTTACGCTTTTGCGAATTCCCCAGCTGATTGTACTGAATGAAGCGTGCCTATAGGCCTACTCCCGAGAAGATTTTGTTGCATAAATGCGTTTAGTCGACGTCCTTATTGCAATTAAATATATCTTAATAGTCCAACAAATGAAATAATATATTACGATGTGAGGTTAGGAAGTGTTTTTTACAGAATCGAGGAAAATGTTTAAAAACCGAGATTCTGTAAAACACTTCACAAGCGTGCGTTGTACATTATTTTATGGCGATGGTGTTTTCAAAATAATAAATAATAGTAAAATAATATATTTGTTTGAAATATTTGCGTTCATTATAAACAACTGACTAACGATAACAGTGTGAGCAATGTTTATTAGTTGAAACTACAGGAGGCCATGGGATCAGTTACTTGTAAAATGGCGGCAAGTATGTATTTATTGTTTTATATTGATTCAAATAAAGTTCAGTTCATTTAAAATGCAGTGATTTGTTTCGTTTAATGTATATTAACACTACTTTTTGGATATTTTTTTGTATATACATTGTATGTAGTACACATAGAGGGCACTGGTTTTACTTCCCACACGCGGTTTGTAATATGTAATATGACAGTATAGTTATTTTATTACAGTATAGTTATTTAGGTTGGCAACCCCGAAATGTAGGGAGTTGAACTTTCATTGTTGTAAGTATGACAAAACGCAATATCGCGCAAAAAATTGTTTACACATTTCAGCCATTTCTATTGCAACTTTACAATATTTACAATATTATTTTTAAAAAACTGTCAAGCGCTTATCAGAATTTATCTGCGCGATATAAGGTAAATATTCATAAGTTCGCCACTTTTGCTAACATTTATTTTTAACTAGCTGATTACCCAGCGTTGCTCGGGAATGTCTTATCCCGTTCTTCTTAGCATCAATGAGCTGAAAGAAAAAATGGTTATTGTGAGTTATTCGTAACAGATAGACATGTGCTGTCGCGGACTTTTTTGTAGAATTTTTTGAGATATTGAATTGTATGTATATTAATTTGATGTATTTGTTATGGTTTATGCAGCGTAAGCCATTTAAGCGTCCAAAAGCGACTATTTTTGTGCATCGATGCACATTTTGTTTTAGGTCCGGCTCTGTAGTACCCTACGGAGATATGTTTTATACATTGATTCTCCCAAACAAATTACTTAAATTATGGTAAAACCCCATTTAAATCTGTCAAGTAAATTTTGAGTACATAAAGGACAGATATATACACAGACGTTATTTTTATGCATAAAGATGAGAAAAAACTACTATTTTCTCACAAAGACAAACACGGTATCATGAAAGTAGTATGAGTAGGCCTATTCAAAAGCCATATTTAGCTCTGTCATTAATAACCGTGGTAATTTTTTTTCAAACAAAACAAAAAAGAATAACAATACTTGCAACTGGCGAAGTTTGGATGTATGTGTCGCTAAGTTCGCCATCTATGCAAATGTTATAAAATTATAATTAAACTTCAATGACTGTGTAAATTACTGTAAATAATATAAATAAATTAAAGACAGGATTAATTATGTACGTTTTATGCATAATATTGGTGAAAATGATCAAGGAAGCAAAACATGTTACAAATTAAAATTCAAAAGTAACATAATATATAAACTGTGATTTTCTAATGCTACAATTACGTGTAATCAGTGATGTAGACTGCAAATTAAGGAAATACAGGGTGTCCCATTCAAACCTCCCACATTTTAATTAATCATAACTAACAAAGTATGCGGAATTATGAAATGAAGCCGGTATTAAACGAAACAAAAACTCAAAGAATTTCATTGCCACACGTTGATTTGTGTGGACTTCTCTGAAATCCTGCTCTAATTTCTTCAATATTTTCTTCTGAAACACGTGTACGAGCACCTCCTGATTCTTTTTTTTAACGCTTCCAGTCGCCAGGAACTTCTCAAGCCATCAGGTAAATTTTCCCCATATTATCTCCGGCAATTTCTTTGCACTGTAATTATTGACTTCGTTTCTGCATACCAGAAAACAGTTTGTGCTCGTTGCTGAGGAGTCGCCATTTTGTTTTAAGGCATTATTGTCCAACATGCGACGATGAATTAACTGCAACAATGAAAACAAAAATTCTTTGCGTTTTTCTTTCTTTTAATACCAACCTCATTTCATAATTCCGCATACTTTGAGAGTTATGATTAATTAAAATGTGGGAGGTTTTAATGGGACACGGTGTACGATAGAATCTATGATAAAATATAGATATACTACAAGTCCCGGCCACGCGTTGCTGTGGCTAAGGTATATGTTAAAAATTTAAATTAAGTTACTGTCTTTCAGCCAGATTACTTAAAACTAATACTTACACACGAAATTAATAATATTGAAAATAAAATAAGCACTGAACACACTTAAATTATGAAATGATCAATATTTGTAATTCAATTGAAATTCGCGGTTGCAACAAAAAGCACAGCCAACTGGATCTCTCTTTGTTAAATAATAAACCCATTACCTTACACCGCCATCTGTTAGAATCGCATGGAACTCACAGATAATTATAACTCTTTGTTAAATAATAAACAAATAATTTGCAATAAAAAAATAATGCGACTATAAATTTAGTTATAAAGTACCCTAAGTCTCAAGTTGGATCAAACTGCACACAGTGTGCAAAATTTTGTTAAAATGGGTTCAGTAGTTTAGGATTCCATCGCGGACAAACAACGTGACACGAAATTTTTATATATTAAGATATCCGTAAGTTTGTCATAGCACGTGCTCAGTGGAAAATAGCAGCATTTAAAGATTTAAAATAAATACATTATGGAATCGTTAATCATTTCATAAATTGTTTTCTATCTTTCTGGGAAAGTTTGCTGAAAATTTGAGACTATTTAATTATATTTAATGTTGCTGAGTCTTGAGGTTAACGATTCTTGTAAGCAATAACACCGTTTTCATCTGTTTGTACCTCTCCCGGAACTTACAGAATTAGAAATCTGGAGATAGGCGTAATTTACGATTCAAGGTTACTCACTTATCTTAAATTATCATCACAATTACTTTGACAATAGATTCGCATCAACAGGTTCTGCAGAGTTCATAAATTCCCTTGTTGTAAAGATACTGCTCTATCAAGTCACAATTATTTACTTTCGTAGAATGAGTTGGTTCTATTGTAACTATACGCGACTGCCATTTCAGAGAAATAAGAGATAATATTTAATTAGTTTTATTTTTCGGTAATGATTTTTAAGTGTAATAATTCTTTCTCGTCTAATTTTCATGGAATCTAGCATATAATAGCAAATAGAGAAAAAAATATATCCATCGATAGTTATTCTGCCCGAGGGCAGATCTTTCAACTGCAAACATAGCATTTTCATGCTATGCTTTGCAGCTTTACTAGGGAATTGTAGGTATGGTAGCTTCCCGTTGCTTTCCATACCGGTGAAGGATGATGATTATAATGATAAGGATGATGATGGCCGGATGATTTTCGGGGACCATTTGGGCCCTAACCTTCGTAACATTTGTCTTACAGGTGAGGAAACAGCCCGAAAAAAACCTCACCTAGGAGATTGTCTCGGGAATAGAACCCGGGCCCGCTGCGTGACAAGGAAGCACGCTACCTCGAGACCACGGCGGTGGACATATATATTTAATAATGTATTGGAAATAGGACTTATTCTAACAAAATAATTAATGGAATGGAGAATGATTTAATAATGTATTTCCAATTAAAACTTAATATATGTGTATATATATATATATATATATATATATATATATATATATATATGACATGACAAGAAAAATAAATGCCTGGACGGGATTCGAACCCGGAATTCTGAGTCTGTACTTCAGCGTGTTATCCATTACACCACCAGGCGAATCCAATCCAAACACTTATTTTTCTTATATATTATGTATTATATTCTCCATTATTACTAGATGTCGCGAGAACTTATTATTTTTCTTACTATTTTTATCATGCCATATTAAGCTTGCATTGCTCAATGTTAAACATTTAATTATAATATTATATATATATATATATATATATATATATATATATATATGTCCACCGCTGTGGTCTCGAGGTAGCGTGTTGCCTTGTCACGCAGCGGGCCCTGGTTCGATCCCCGGTCGGGGCAGTTTTTCTGGGTGAGGTTTTTATCGGGGTTTTTCCTCACCTGTAAGACAAATGTCAGGAAAACTTGAAGGCCCAAACGGTCCCCGAAATCATATGGCCATCATCATCATCATCATCATCCTTCACCGGTGTGGAAAGCAACGGGAAGCTACCATACCTACAATTCCCTAGTAAGGCTGCAAGAGTAGCATGAAAATGCTATGATTACAGTGAAGGACCTGCCTTCGGGCAGAATTACTATGGATGGATGGATATATATATATATATATATATATGATATGAAAAGAAAAATGAATGCTTGAGTCGGGATTTGAACCCGAGTCTCTAAACTCTGTACGTTTAGCGCTCTAACGACCTGAGCTACCCAAGAATTCCAACACAAACATACATTTTTCTTATACATGTAGTATATATATATATTTTTTTAAAGTTTTAATTGGAGATACATTATTAAATCATTCTCCATTCCATTAATTCTTTTGTTAGAATAAGTCCTATTCCCAGTACATTATTATTTTTTATTTGTATGTGCCATAATTTATGTAAAAATGAAACTGGTCCCAACTTTAAATGTATATATTCTATTTGTATTATTCATGTAACTGAACTGCACCCGAGCACGAGCACTTGCTCATTCGGGTGTCAATACTGTACATAACATTTATTTGTAAATAAAAGTATTCTTATTCTTAAAAAAATCACAGAATAAGTACTGATATCAGAAAGGAATTGAACCAGAACCATTCACAACATTAACAGAAAAATATATAATAAATTGGGATGACTACGTCCTACGAATGCCAAGCACCGAGATGGCAATACCTGTTTTATGTTGTAATCCGAGGGGAACAAGACATATAGGTCGATCTTTAAAGAGATGGCTTGAGAAATTTTGAGTCGGAACAGATCAACATGTCTCATCCTTGAAGACGATGATGATAATGGTGATATTTTAAGTTGGATATGAACAGGAATAAACATAATTTTTAGGGTTCAGATGACATTGGTAATGTATGTAAAACATGGATTTTACTTTTAAAGGAGAAGAGAAGATTACCAGTATTTGAGAATGAGTTCCTTAGGGAAATGTTTTTAACCAAAGAGAGGTAAACAGGCAAGTGAAGGCTGCATTACAGTGACCTATAGGCCTATGATCTTTATGGGAAACCAGATATAATAGAACAGTTAAGTGTCATAGACTACAATGGACTGGGCATGTGGCACGAATGGGGAATGAAAGGCGTGCATGTAAGCGTCTTGCAGGAAAACCAGAGGGGAAACGCCCTGTTGGCAGATCAAGAATGAGGTAGAAGAATAACATTAACTATGATTTGAGGGAAGTAGGTTATACAGGGAATGATTGGAAAACATTAGCTCAGGAAAGGGATGTATGGAGAGCTTATGTCCGCACGGCCATGAACCCACGGGTTCGATAGTGACAGTGAGTTATTTAGTTAATACATTATCGTATACCAATAGCTGATTATTACTGTTAAATTGTATGCTAAAGAAGATAGACCAATGGACGGAAGAAGAACATGAGAAAACCAGCCAAGAGGTTGATAGACAATTGATGCACATTCAATACGACTTCCTCCGAGGAGAGATTTTGGAAATAAACAGGATGAAAATCCTACAAATTATGAATAATAAGAAGAAATTGTATCCAATACATTGCAAATAATAGTAAATACAATCTATAGAGTCTGCATTAAAATTTTCAAATTGTAAAATCTAATATATATAAAGTGAATGTTTGTTTGTTTGTTTGTTTGTTTGTTTGTACTTTATGCGCGGTCATGCCGTTGATCCGATAGTGATGGGGCTTTTTGCAAAATGTTCAGGAGATTCCCGGGATGAACCTAGGCTTTAAGAGAGTTGTGATACTCAACTCCTACACCCTTAAAAATCGCTCTTTGTAGTAGAAAACGTGAAAAATAGTACCTCTTTGGACGCTTAAATGGCTTACGATGCCTAAACCATAATAAATACACAACATTAATGTACACAGAATTCAATATCTCAAAAAGCTCTACAAAAAAGTCTGCAGCAGCGTATGTTTATCTCTTACGGATAACAAACAATAACCATTTTTGTCTTTCATTGATGCCAAGAAGATCGAGACAAGTACGTAGATTCCTATGCAAGCATAGCAGCACATGACGGGTATTCTTTTACGGATAACTCACAATAACGAATTTTGTCTTTTAGCTGATTTATGCCAAGAAGATCAAGATGAGTAGATTCCCGGGCAACACCGGGTAATCAGCACGGTGATCTTAAAATAATTACGATATACATTTATAATTATTTTTACTTACTTATTCAACTAATCATATAATCACATTAATTTTCATTTATTTAGGGTAGCAGCGCAAGCCGGGTTAAGAATGTTGAATACATTATATAGGCTGTTATTAAAAAAATAGTTTTTGTTGTTCTGTTAATTTATAACCTGCGTATGATCTTTGTTCCAGATTGTATAACTACTTCGTAACGAATGTTTGTATGGGGTTTTATCAGATACTTTACGACACACTGTGTCCACACTCTTTGTTTGCTTATTGTTGTGTATGCGCATAAAACTTTTGTCTCTCTCTGCTTTTTCTATTTTCGATTTTAACCTTTCGCTTAGTAGGACTTTCAAACCTATTCTCACGTAGAGAGGAAAACTACTGAATCGCATTTGAGTGTTTCCGGGCTAACTGTGGAGAATTTAAATATTGTAATTTTAATTGATGTACCTCCTGTTCTGTTTATTTATATTTTTGGGCATTGCTGATAATAAAAGGAAATTAAAAATAACTACATAGTAATCGTCATCTCCATCGTTAGGGCTCGGAAGTTGAGGACCTATAAAATGCTTATAAAAGAACTTTAAAAAGACCTAAAGATATCCTTAAAAACCCTAAAAACTGGAAAAGGGGCGTACAAAGTGTTGCAGTTGCTAACTAGTGGATAAAGACAACCTCGCTGCCTTAAACCTCTGCTCGAGGTAATTTTCACAAAGTGGCAACTTCTTAGAAAATGTGAAATCGAAATACAATAGTTCAGGTGGTCATTAGGCTGGTGATTAAAATAACGGGATATGTTGTGAGGCTACAATAGTTTCTCACAGAACAAAAGTGTTTGGAATATGACAAGTCTTTAGAAAGTAAAACTAGATGGTATTTTTAAAATAAGATGGAATTGAAACTAGACTCTGCAGATTATTGAATTGTACAAATGGTGTATACGTAGTCAAACGAAGTTAAAGTTGCAAAAAAAAAATCGTTAAGACCTAAGAAAATGCTACAAAAGGACCAATAGGCCAAAAACGTCGAAAAAGGACAAAAAAGACAGATAAAATCCACTATTATCTGGCCTACCATGACCCATAATGTGTATATATATATATATATATATATATATATATGGTATGATAAGAAAAATAAATGCCTGGACGGGATTCGAACCCGGATCTCTGAGTCTGTACCTCAGCGTGATATCCATTACACTACCAGGCGAATCCAATTCAAACACTTATTTTTCTTATATATGTATTATACTCTCCATTATTACTAGATGTCGCGAGAACACTGTCTTCACTGCCATCTAGTAGCTGACTATAACAAGTAAGCAAATTAAAGAGAATATTTATTTTACTTTATAGCAGTGACGCTTTATCGATGTTATAATTAAATGTTTAACATTGAGCATATATATATATATATATATATATATATATGTGTGTGTGTGTGTGTGTGTTATAAATAAATTTTTGACATTGAGCAATGCGAGCTTAATATATATATATATATATATATATATATATATATATATATATATGTTAAATTGCAGATTTTCGCGGATATAAGTATGATTAAGAAAGTTTTCTTGGGTTTTCCGCGTCATGGATTCAAGTTCGGGCTCTGGCCACTGATTCCGACGTTTCGACATGATCCCTCATGCCATTAATTGCCATTATAATGACATGTGGGATCATGCCGAAACGTCGGAAACAGTGGCCAGAGGCCGAACTTGAATCCATGACGCGGAAAACCCAAGAAGACATTCTTAATTATATATTATATATATATATATATATATATATATATATATAAGAAAAGTCCACCGCTGTGGTCTCGAGGTAGCGTGCTGCCTTGTCACGCAGCAGTCCCGGGTTCCATCCCCGGTCGAGGCAGTTTTTCAGGGTGAGGTTTTTATCGAAGTTTTTCCCTCACCTGTAAGACAAATGTCAGGAAAACTTTAAGGGCCAAACGGTCCCCGAAATCATATGGCCATCATCACCATCCTTATCATCATCATCATCCTTCACCGGTGTGGAAAGCAACGGGAAGCTACCACACCTATAATTCCCTAGTAAAGAATAGCATGAACATATATATATATATATATATATATATATATATATGTCCATAGTAATTCTGCCCGAGGGCAGCTCTTCCACTGCAATCATAGCATTTTCATGCTATGATTTGCAGATTTACTAGGGAATTATAGGTGTGGTAGCTTCCCGTTGCTTTCCACACCGGTGAAGGATGATGATGATAATGATGAATATGATGGTCGGATGATTTTCGGAGACCGTTGGGCCTTAAGGTTCCTGACATTTGTCTTACAGGTGACGAAGAACCCCGAACAAACTTCACCCAGGAGCCTGGGAATCGAACCCGGTCCCGCTGCGTGACAAGGTAGCATCCTACCTCGAGACTACAGAGAGGGCATTATATATATAAGGCGGTCCACCGCTGTGGTCTCGAGATAGCGTGCTGCTTGTCGCGCAGCGGGCCCGGATTCGATTCCCGGTCGGGTGAGGTTTTTTCGAGTTTTTTCCTCGCCTGTAAGACAAATGTCAGGAAGCTTAGGGCCTAACGGTCCCCGAAAATCATCCGGGCATCATCATCATCATCCTTATCATTATCACCATCATTCTTCACCGGTGTGGAAAGCAACGGGAACTACCTGTAAACTCCCTAGTAAAGCTGCAAAGCATAGCATGAAAATGCTATGATTGCAGAATTACTATGGATGGATATAAGGCATACTTTGATTTTTTACCGTAGGCATGACAGAACATACTTCACCATTCTTTATACATTTCAAGCTAAAAAAATATATTTTGAATCTAAAATATTTAAGCTCCCATAGTGCTTTGTTAGGTATCATAATATGCTGTATAAAGTAAAATGAGAGTAACTACGAGTATTACTAATCCTCCTATAAAATCAGTACCGGGAACTTTTCTGGGGACTATTTAACTCATTTCCCCAAATGGGAGTCAATGACCAATCACATTTCAATGATTTTTTATTTATAGCCAATCACAGTAGTGTTTAACCTCCATTTTATCAGTTTCATTATATCACTGTTAAATCAAGCTCCTCCTTTTTAACATTCTGAATAGGTCATAGCTTTATTTCACAGTGACTACATGTGGCTACCAGATTGTATATATAGTGCACGAAACTCGTGGATGCAAGATATAACTGGAATGAGAATAGTGGACTGGAAGGCATGGAGTGGATGGATAGAGACGAATGGAGAAGGAAACTTAAACTTTGGTCACAGAGAGTTATGTAAACATTAAAAATCTGTATATAAATAAATTATTATTATTATTATTATTATTATTATTATTATTATTATTATTATTATTATTATTATATTATTATTATATAAATGTTTTATTCCGGATTGTCAAATCGTTAAATTTACTTTATGGGTCATTAATATATTTGACTGAAACATGTCCCGACAACCGAATAGAATAAACATTCTGTTGAATAATTGTAAATGCCTACTATATAATATCTTAGTTAAATTTCTAGGAATTCCGTGACAGATTTGTCATCTTGATGGTCTAATCTATGCTTTTATCTGTGTATCCCAAGTTCGCAGATTTGTTCACTGCCTATGTCGATAGAAGTTTTCCGGGGAAGATATTTCGGAGAGAAAGCTAAGTGCACCGTCGAATTCATGTCAGAATGAAATTGATATTTTAAACAATCGTTCTGGCATATTCATAAGTAATGCCACGAGCGATTTCCAATTTATCTAGAGAATTTGAAAATCAAGAGTGGCATTTGCTAGGACTATTTAACGAATAAAATTAAGTTCTTTACTAAAAGATAATTATTTGTATATAGTTACCGGTGTTTTAAAATATGTATATAGTTAATATAAACGGCGATGTTTGAAAACAAATTAGAAATGTGAGGTTATATATATTCACTGCAACTCGATCATATTATTTATTGCCAAATAGGATCGCAATATTGTAAGAATGCACTCGAATGGAGAAATAATGAAACACATCAAACTATTATAAATCAACATTATAGGTTAATCATTTATATTTTGAATAAACAACTCAGTAAAATCACTGAATCTATTCATTATTTGCTATATTCAATGTATTTGTTGGAGAAAAATAATGGTCTAACCTGTTCAGAATATTAAAAAAGGAGGAGCTTTCTTTATCACAAAAGCAGGAGCTGATAAAGAGAAATCGATTACGTGCGAGGTGAAACACGACTGTCATTGGTGTAAAACAGAATTCATTGAAACGTGATTGGTCATTGACTACCATTTGTGGCACGAGTTAAGTAGTCAACAATAATGTAGGCTTAACTCCCGTCTACTACATTCCTTCAAATAATTTCCATGTCAAAATTCCCAATTATATGACATCACATAACGCCGGTGAAGAAGAGATAGGCGATACTGAAAGCACCAAACAAGAAAAGTCCCGTATTTTGACGTAGTCATTAGAAAATCTCGTCTAGTGGCGTGAATTATTCCGTAATCATTCAGAAATACTGGAGCCAGGAAGCTCTGTCTTTTCCGCATCCCGATTGGACCACAGTATCGGAAGTTTCTTGTTTTCGAATAACATTCTGGCGTACAGTATTCATATTATCATACCTCATCCTGTTATGAAAAATAAGTATCAATTCCGTATTCTTGAACGTCAGTCGTAAAACCGCTCTTGACCTTGAAACTTTGTTTTTAAAGATATTGAGAATTGATAATCGCGGTTTAGTACATTAAAACATTTGAATTCCTGTCAAACTGAAATACAACTCTTACAACCTACATTTCAAGCCATGACCAGCCCCATGGACTAGTGTTTAGCATTTCTGACTACTATTCATGAGGTCCCGGGTTCGATTCCCGGTCAAAGCATAAGAAATGTTCCTTAAAAGGAATCATTCCTGTGGTTGCCCATGGTCTGTAATTTAGGTTAAGAACTCTCCTGGCGCTTCATTATCATTTATCACCCATCATATCATCGGGGTAACGTACCTCCGCCTTCTAGGCGCCCCAACTTCAGAAGTGGATTACAATTACGTCAATGCCAGGAGAGAACACCAGAAATGTCGAAATGACAACCTGGGGCATTGAAAAAAATTCAAGCCATATACTTTTGACGTTTTAATACTTTGAAGTGAAAAATATTTCGAATTTCGTAAAATTATGGTTTTATAAAGTTTCTTACATACAATAATTAAAGGTAGGGCTATTCTATGCCAGGGTATCATCTGCAAATATTCTATCGGAGAACAAGTGACTGTTAGCGTCATTTTGTCCAAAGTAATAACACGCGTTCCCACTAGAACCAATTGCCAACATGTTTACTCACATATTATGGGATTATAACACAATGGAAGGCATTGGTAAACAACAAGAGTTCGTTGGCGAGCTTTAAATCAAGACCCTATGCTTCCCAGCGGAGTGACCAGGACTATTGCTACTAACCCAATAGTCCACCTACATTAGCGAGCAAGTTAGGGTGGGAAAATGGGCAAGTAAGGGTGAGAAAATTGCTAATTAGTATATACCAGATTACACTGGTCAACATGATTTTTGTCTCATGAGTACCAATAAATGTACTTAATACAGTTTTTTATCGTGTTTTCAAATATCTATTCAGAATTTCTCCATCATCCACAGTTTTTTATTCCAATTTAAATAATTATTTTTTAATAAACCTAGATTTATTCCCGGAAGATCTTGACGCAGTGAGCGATAAGCACGGGGAACACTTTCATCAGGAGATTTCAGCTATGCAAAAGAGATCAAGGCAAATGCAATTCTAATATGCTGGCCGATTATTGTTGGACCATCAAGAGGGATGCTCCACAGGCGAAATATAGCAGAAAATCGTCATTTCTTACTTTCTAGATGAGTCTGAATGTTCGAATATTGTATAGTTACGAATGTAGAAAATATTAAAGTGTTCGAAGTTATAAATGCCTGTTCTTTCGGAAATCTGGCGTGATGGAGAAAATCCGATATCATATTTGAATTCAGGAGAAAACATACTATCAGAATCACATATTTTTCTTTCTGGTACAAAAAAAATTTGTTGCTCAGTATTATTTTAGCGTACACTTATTTGTTAGTATGTTTTTACACTGGTTGATTAATAACTAATATATATTTTACATTGTGAAATGGTGATTTTAGATTACTTTGAACTCAACTTCTCACTTCATTTTAAGGCATATCTCACATTTTTTTAATCAACACATAATTTCTTTCGGGTAATTACATTCTGCAACAATAAATTATGTGTTTTTCAGTTTTTTATTTGGGTTTATGTATTTGTTACGGTGGCATATTATCCTCAAAGATAGGAAGGTAAAATGATATTTCACATCTTGCGTTGCTAGGACCAACGTAGAAGAAAGCACGGGGCATCGTAATAAGAAATGGCCCAACTTACATATTTATAACCCCACAGGGGATCGAACATGAACAAGCCAAGGGGGCTCATTTATTACTTCATTTAGATTGAAACAAATTGTTTTATACTTACTTACTTACTTACTCACTGGCACTATCGAACCCGTAGGTTCATGGCCGCACGGACATAAGCTCTCCATACATCCCTATCCTGAGCTAATGCTTTCCAATCATTCCCTGTATAATCTACTTCCCTCAAATCATAGTTAATGTTGTTCTCCCACCTCATTCTTGGTCTACCAACTGGGCGTTTTCCTTCTGGCTTTCCTACAAGAAGTTTCCATGCACGTCTTTCATTCCCCATACGCGCAACATGTCCTGCCCATCGCAGTCTACGAGACTTAACTGTTCTTATTATATCTGGCTTCCTATAAAGACCATGTAGTTCATTGTTATGTAGTCTTCTCCATTCACCTGTCTGTTCATCTCTCTTTGGTCCAAAAATTTTCCTAAGAACTTTATTCTCAAATACTTGTAATCTCTTTCCTCTCTTAAAGTAAGAGTCCATGTTTCGCACCCATATAATATAACTGGTAGAACAATAGTTTTATATATTTTCAGCTTAACGTTTTTTGAAAGGAGTTGGGACATCAAAAGTCTCTGCAATGCATAATAGCATGCATTTCCAGAATTGAGCCTATGTTTAATTTCTTTGTGCATCTCATTCCTATTTGTGATTATTGTTCCTAGGTATTTGAATTCAGCCACTTCCTCAAAATTTCCCTCATTTGTCATTAGCTGTCCATTTCCATTATATAATGAATTTCTACGTGTGACCATATATTTAGTTTTAACTGATATTTACTTCCAGTCCTAATTTCTTAGTGTTACTCAATAGTGTGTGCGTGTTGGCCTTTAGTATCTCCTCGCTATCGGCCAGTAGTACTACATCATCAGCATAAACTAACAGCTTATTAATACCATTGAGTTGTAAGCCTTCCTCATTCTCTAAAGATTTAATGGCATGCTCTAGTACAAAATTAAATAGTAGAGGAGATAGTGCATCTCCTTGCTTCAACCCATTCTGGATATCAAAAGTGTCTGAAAACTGTTTGCCTACACGCACCCTACTCTTTGAGCCATTTAGACACATTCGTATAAGTCTAACTAACTTTTTAGGAATTCCGAACTCCAGCAGGATACTATATAACTTCTCCCTCTTAATTGAATCATATGCTTTTTTGAAGTCTACATATAGTTGATGTACAGTACCATTATATTCCCATTTCTTTTCTAAAATCTGTCTTATACTAAAAATCTGATCTGTTGTAGACCTGTTTCTTCTAAATGCACATTGATGATCTCCTAGAATGTCATCAATATAGGGAGTAAGTCTGCTTACTAATATATTTGTTAGAATTTTGTACGAAGTTGAAAGTAATGAGATGCCCCTATAGTTGTTGCAATCAGTTTTATCTCCTTTCTTATAAATTGGTACGATAATTGATTCCTTCCATTCATCTGGAAGAGCTTCTTTTTCCCAAATCATACTAAGCAACCAGCGTATCTTGTCCATCAATTTTTCTCCCCCTGATTTTATCAGTTCTGCTGGGATCTCATCTGAACCTGATGCTTTATACATCTTCAATTTTTCAATTGCCATTTCAACCTCTAATGCACTTGGCTCTGCGACTAGCATTTCTGCTGTCTGTAAGTTATTCTCCTCAATGTCCTGTTCTGTATGTACATTTAATAGCTGATTAAAATAACTTTTCCATCTATTTAATATACTCTTGGAATCTGCAATCATATCCCCATTTTCATTCCGAATTATGTTTGTTCTAGCCTGAAACCCTTTCTTCTCTATTCTAATTCCCTGATATAATTCTCTAATGTTCCTTTTTTTTGCATTCATTTCAAGATTCATTTAATCTTCTCTCTCAAATATTCCCTCTTTTTACTCTTTAGTAACTTGGTGGGTTTCCCGTCTCAACACTACCCACTTGCTCTAAATTTACCTCATTTGGCTCGTGTAACCATTTAATTTTTTGCTAGCTTTCTTTTTCTTTACAATGTCGGCACATTCCTCATCAAACCATTTCTTGTTTTGCCTCTTTTTTAAACAACCAATGCTTTCTGATGCTGACAATTTAATAGTATCTCTTATAGCCTCCCATTCTTTATTTATATCAGTTTCTTCTTCGTTTGGCCACATTGTCATCTGAAGATTCCAGTACTTCAAATCTATTAGCAATTTTGATTTGGTATTCTTGCCGCATTTCATCATTTTTCAAGTTTTTTAATTCATATTTTACAGAATCATCTTTAGCGTTTGTTCCTCTCATAAGCGATAGCCGTTGTCTGATTTTCACCCTGACCAGATGATGATCTGAATTGCAGTCTGTCCCTCTAACTGATCTAACATCAATGATGCTACTGTGCCAGCGTTTATTCCACTAATACATGATCTATCTGGTTCCGAGTTTCTCCATCTGGGGACGTCTAGGTGTATTTATGAATATCCTTATGCTGAAATGTTGTGCTCTTAACAATGAGATTCTTTGATGTGGCAAATGTGACTAATCTAACCCCGTTGTCGTTACTATCTTCATGAGAGACTGAATTTGCCTATTGTTGGTTTGAATATATCTTCCCGCCCCACTTTTGCATTATTAAGATCTCCTAAGACAATTTTCATATGATATCGTGAAAGGCTATCAAATAAGCATTCTAATTCTTCATAGAACTCATCCTTGATCTTGTCATCTTTATCTTCTGTGGGGGCATGTACATTTACAATTATAAAATCATGTCGTTTACCCTTTAGAATTATGTATGATATCCTATCACTAACAAACTTAATATCTCGGATAGCGGATAGGATCCTCCTTCTGACTAAAAAACCCGTTCCAAATGCAGGTCTTTCTGCACCCCCATAGTATAATGAAAAGCTTCCTGATTCCTGACTACCTTCTCCTGGCCACCTAACTTCCTGTAAAGCGACTATATCCAAGGGCGATTTATCCAATTCCCGCGTTAATATCTCTAGTGCCCCGCTATTGTATAAAGTCCTAACATTCCATGTTCCTAGGAACATGTCCCTGTGTTTGAGCCTTTGGCATGGGTTCCCTACAAATTGTTTTATACATTTCGAAAACAAATGTACCAAGACGAAAATTACTCAATTTACTAAAAAAAATTGAATTATTATTTTTACTGTTCTCGTGTGTAGACAGTCGGCCGTGGTGGTCTAGTGTTTGTGTTCCTTCCATGCAGTCAAGAGTCTGTGTTCAACCCCGACTTTTTCGTTTTTTTACACTGCTTTCCTTCTTATTTATCTTTTTTGTTTTACCTTTTTATTAACTTTATTTTATTCTCACATATAGACACAAGGATAGGACACGCACCTAGATCCAAGGTGGAGATTTAAAATTCCCTACACCGTCGGGAATCGAACCCGGGTCGCCGGAGTGGAAGTTAGGAACTCTACCAACTACGCCACGGCGACGGACTCGGCTGGAGTCGATGGGCTTGGCTGGAGTCGATGGACTTTTAGGGTGGTAAAAAAATCTAAGGGACAAGTCTTCTGGGAGAGACTTTAAGCCGTTGGTCCAGAGTCTGAAGATTTCCAAGTTCGTAAAATAACAGCAGGCCTGAATAAAAGGCGTCTGTGCAAAATGTATCCTTCCTTCTTCCATCCAAGTAATACTTTAGTTGTTTAATTAGATGTTTCATTGATGCGATGTGCTAATCACATGTCACTCGTTGACATCTGTAGGTAAATAAGTGTAATTAAATTAGCTTTTTTAAGAAACTCCCGCTAGAGTACGGCGCAAAAAGTGGACATCCGAATTTCCAGATAATTTTGGTTTTAAAATGAAGCTTTGCGGAACGTCCAAAAACAAAGCTGTCAAATAACAATTTATAAACCACTATTTCCTGTATTACCTGAAGGAAGTGGAAGCCATTGTGGTCGTGACGTCAGATTCGATATTCAGACGTTAGTCCAAGGAGAAAACACGTTTTCTTTAATAGAGAAGCGAAAATAGAATAAATATTTTATTGTAATAAAAGTGCACTGCTGTATTTCCAAATGATACATAGCAAAGAGTTTGAAATTTAATGAAAATCACATCCTCATATATAGTTTCTTAAGAAAAAATGGTTTAATTGAATATATAATCGATACGTCATCATACGTATTTCTCGAAAATGAACAACGGCAAGTTAGCCCTTCCAAAATATTCAATAAATAGATACCACTTATTTATAACATAATCTTCGAAATTTGTAATAAATTTATTAGAATACATGTATAATAACCTAAAAGCTAACCTAAGTTATTTAAATTACTCTAACCTGAGAAAATAATAAATATAATAATAATAATAATAATAATAATAATAATAATAATAATAATAATAATAATACTTTATTTATTCTGGCAGAGTTAAGGCCATAAGGCCCTCTCTTCCACTCAACCAGCACAAATACAAATAAATATTTGACAAATATAGATATACACTATACTAATTATAAACATATAATGGCATTTACACAATATTAAATTACAGGTATGAAAATAAATTATACTATATGTGTAACAAACTAAAAGCTAACCTAACCTAATTATCTATAAAAACTATTACTCTAACATAGTTTCTTTAGTGATGGTCCGCAGATTTTCTTCGTGTTTTCATCTTTGGTGATCCTAAGCTTGATTTTAATACCAAATTTATATCGAAAATGGGATGTTTCGTACAGTAAACTAGTGAAATGTGTATTTTGTAGTGCTTATAAAATGTGATTTTACTGCTTTGTTTCTGGATGGGCCGCAATTTTGTTTATGTTTTCATGTTTAGTGATCCTAAGCTTCATTTTATAACCAATCGAAATGCGGATGTCCACTTCTTGCACCGTAATATATGTGTTATATACTTACATATACTCATATAATAACCTATTTGTAATGTTGGTTGCATTTTTCACTTAACGCTACAGTAGGAACTAATAATTGGCTAATTCTTGACGTTATCTTGGTTTACCTCTTCTCTTTCTTCCTCTATATGTAATGATATTATGAAATGATAAAGAAGTGGATCCGGGTAAGGCATTGCAACTAAGCATATTCCTCGAGTGGAAAACCAGGGGGAAAAATCCTCAATCAGGTCACTACCGGTGTTTTAATCAAATGAGTCTTTAAACGCTTCCGCAGAAAGGAAATTGTAGACTAAGTGGAGTATGAAAAGTTATATCCTGCCCATAACTAACTGTCTGACACTATCGAACCCGTAGGTTCATGGCCGAACGAACATAAGCTCTCCTTACATCCCTATCCTGAGCTAATGTTTTCCAATATTCTCCTGTATAATCTATACTTCCCTAAAATCATGGTTAATGTTATTCTCACACTCATTCTTGGCCGACCTTCTGAGAGCTTTCCAAGTTTCCATGTCCCTCTTTCATTCCCCATTCATGTAGCTCAGTATTAAGTAGTCTTCTCCGTTCGTCTGTCTATTCATTTGTCTTTAGTCCAAAAAAAAATCCTAAGAAATCTGGTTTCCTATAAATATCATATAGCTCACTGTTAAGTAGTCTTCTCCATTCTTCTGTCTACTCATATCTCTTTTATCCAAAAAAATTCCTATGAAATCTCGTTTCCTATAAGTATTATGTAGCTGATTGTTATGTAGTTTTCTCCATTCGTCTGTTTATCCATTTCTCTTTCGTGCAAAAAAATCCTAAGAATTCTGGTTTCCTATAAAGATTATGTAGCTCACTATTATGTAGTCTTCTCCATTCTTCTGTATATTCATTTCTCTTTTGTCCAAAACATTCCCTAAGAAATCTGGCTTCCTATAAATATCATTTAGTTCACTGTTACGTAGTTTTCTCCATTTGTCTGTCTATTTTTTTTTCTCTTTTGTCCAAAAAATGCCCTAAGAACTTTATTCTCAAATATTCGTAATCTTTTCCCTTATCTTACTCATATAATTACCTATTTACAGTATAATGTAGCTTGCTAATAATTACAATTTAAACTGATCCGTGGCTGATGTAGAGAGACCTGCTCTGAATCTGTTTCTGTTAATGCAATGGAACTTCCATTAGACGTGTTCTTATGATGTGATGATGAAAATGGTTCTAAGTAGTTTTGGAGGAAAACGGCAAAAAACTTATTATCACACATAATTAAGGACAGACGGTTGTATGGCGCAAGGAAAATATATTTGATTTAATAACTTCCTTGAATACTGATAAAATGCTTACTTGTTTACATAGTTAAAAGCGTAGGTTTACAATACTTTGGAACAGGACATCGTTGGAAATGTAATATTTTATATTACGAAAATTATAGCCTATTTCATCCTCAATTTGTTGTTTTTCTTCTTCATTCTACGACAGACTTAAATGCCCAAATATAGTTCCTAGTTTCACATTAACTCGGCTTTTAACCGGACATGGAAAACTTCGGGTATATTTATATAAATTTAAAATATCATCAAATGCAACTTGTAAATGTGGAGAAGAAATTCAAACAGTTGAACATGTTTTATTTGTTTCAATTTTAAAATTTGTGCCGCCTGATCTACAGAATTACATTCTTTTACCATTTCTGCACTGGCCTATAGAGAATTTACTCATATGTTTAGTTACACTCATAGTAACGTCCAGATCATAACTGTCAGTGCTATTTATAATTCTTTGCCCGGACCCATGAGATGCAAAGATTCATTCATCTTTCCTATATAGATTCATTAACTTATATTAATTAATAATAATTCCTGAAACACACTGTAGTAATTTATGATTCGTTGTTAAACTCAGTATATTATTTTCAACCATGAAAGCTAGACGGGAAAGGGGAGCTAATGTAACCTTGAGAAAGCTCGTAAACATGAATTATACAAGACAGCTGTAGCATAGCTAGCAAATACAATAATTAGACATTCTTGTTTACTTAAAATAAGATTTAATATTTCAATTGTACGTCTGAAGTTGAAATATGAAAATATATTAAACATAGATTGTACTTGATCATTCTAAAGTTAAAGAAAAACAATAATAATAACATGAATAATAGTTTTAAAAAAACTAAAACAACACGCTTTATTAGAAAACCGAATTAAAAAAATGAAAACTAATTTTAACTTCCAACACGCTTGGGATAAATAATGTTACCATCAATAGCGTGGGGTGCTCTTTATCAATGAATATATGTGATAATAAATATATATATTGGTAAAAGTAGAGTCTCTAAGAAGAAAATCTAAAAATCATAAAAAGCACCCCACGCTTTTGATGGTAAAATTATTTATCCCAAGCGTGTTGGAAATTAAAATTATTTTTCATTTTTTTAGTTCGGTTTTCTAATAAAGCGTGTTGTTTCAGTTTTTTTTAAAACTATTATTTATTTTTTAGTTTTAATATTTTATAGAATAAGATAAAAATGTAAATATCTTTAAATTCAATACTGTTGTAGTATGAGCTAAAAGTAATAACTCTTCTAAAAAAACTCCCACCGGATTTGAACCAGCAACCTATGGATTACTGATATTATATACTACTAAGAGTTCACCCCTCTACCAACTGAGCTCTTACAACGATTGACTAAAATGTCGACAAGTCCGCAACCTATTATACAAGTTTTAATTTTTTTGATTTTCTTATGATTCTGGCCAGGATTTTAGAAACAAAATGTGAAATTATTGTATTGTCACGGGTCCTTTACCAGTATACAAAGTTTCAAGTCGATCCAATGTTTCTAAATGGGTGAAAATCTTGTTCAATGATTCCGTTACATAGATACAAAGTTGAAAAAAAAATGAATGAATAATACAGTTTACCACGTGTTTGGCCTATTTGAGAGTTCCGAGGTAGAGGGGAAGTTGCGCACTACAAACAGAGCAAAGGGAGGAGTAGGAAGGAGAGTGGGAGTAAACACAAAGAGAAAGGAAATTAACATAGTTCATTAATCTCACTATAGAGGGAGGATAACCGTACAGATGTTTCGTACCGAAATAGCACTTTCGGTACAAATTTGTACCTTATAAAACAGTCGTCCTGAACTATAATAACTTCTGTTATAAACGTCGTCACACTATTAAAATTCTAGAATTATATAAGAATTCCTGAGAATGAAGTATGTCTTTGAAAGGCCTGGAATTTTAATAGTGTGACGTTTATAACAGAAGTTGTTATACTTGAGGACGACTGTTTTATCAGGTAAAAATTTTAAAATTGAAATAATTTTTAACTTCAACGGTGTTCAAGCATGATTATTAAACGTATAGAGGTATTATTTAATTGCCCAATGCTGTGGTTTGAACGTTACAACTTGAATCACATTTTAATTTTAATCAAAAAGTTTATTCCAGTCATCTTCATCATATTTCCATCAACGAAAAAATGTTATAATTACTTCATTTCTTTCGTAAATAGTGTTTACTTTCAACTATAATTTAATTTTACTCCGTTCATCTTTGTTATAATATTCTTATGTAATTGTATTTTGTTCTACTGTTTTACTTTTTTTTTACTGTTTCGTGTTAATTTACTTCATAATTGTATAGAATTTTAACCCTTAATACTTACTTACTTACTTACTTACTCACTCACTGGCACTATTAAACCCGTAGGTTCATGGCCGCGCGGACATAAGCTCTCCATACATCCCTATCCTGAGCTAATGCTTTCCAATCATTCCCTGTATAATCTACTTCCCTCAAATCATAGTTAATGTTGTTCTCCCACCTCATTATGGTCTACCAACTGGGCGTTTTCCCTCTGGCTTTCCTACAAGAAGTTTCCATGCACGTCTTTCATTCCTCATACGTGCAACATGTCCTGCCCATCGCAGTCTATGAGACTTAACTGTTATTATTATATCTGGCTTCCTATAAAGACCATGTAGTTCATTGTGATGTAGTCTTCTCCATTCACCTGTATGTTCATCTCTCTTTGGTCCAAAAATTTTCCTAAGAACTTTATTCTCAAATACTTGTAATCTCCTTTCCTCCCTTAAAGTAAGAGTCCATGTTTCGCACCCATATAATATAACTGGTAGAATAATAGTTTTATATATTTTCAGCTTAACGTTTTTTGAAAGGAGTTGGGACATCAAAAGTCTCTGCAGTGCATAATAGCACGCATTTCCAGAATTGAGCCTATGTTTAATTTCTTTGTGCATCTCTTTCCTATTTGTGATTATTGTTCCTAGGTATTTGAATTCAGCCACCGCAAGGTAAAATAGGGTTCTTTCATGTACTGGATATAAAACATCTTCAATCCTTGTTGTCTCACTTAAGTCGTCAATCTGTACTGATCTGAGGCTTATATCTGATGCTCTGAGTAATAGTATTTTTACACTCCAAGTAGGTTACTAGCCTGACTTTTCGGTGTGGATGCAGTTTTGTCGTCCTTTCTTTCACACCTGTCCGGCATGGGAGGCACTGCCAGTAGCTACGCTACTGTTGTTAAGAGCATTGAAAATCAAACTCTTAAATGGCATGGCCATGTACAAAGAATGGAAAATGAAAGATAGCCAAAAAATAAACATCAATGGTCACCCTCTGGAAGAAATAAACGTGGCAGATCAAAATGGAAATGGAAAACCTATCTCAGAACTATAATGGATGATAGGAATTTGGAAGAAGGAGATTGGAATGATGGAAATAAATGGAAACTGAAAACGGCAAACCTATAAGTGGGGGAAAGCCGAAGAAGAAGAAGAAGAAGAATGCATTCAAAATATCCCGCATGACACCAGATATAATTCTGCGCATAGCAAGATATAAGTTGCCAGAGGATGGGAAAAGGACACATGGGAGACAAGGTTAGAACCGATCATGGACCTTAAACAAAGATAAGAAGAAGAATATATGATTTGATTATTATATTAACCACTTCACTGGCTCTAACATAAGATCTACGTACATCCGTATCCCAAGCTAATGTTTTCTAATCATCCCCTGTATAATCTACTTCCCTCAAATCATGTTTAATGTTACTCTTCCATTTCATTCTTGGCCTGCCTATTGGAAGTTTTCCTTCTAGTTTTCCTACAAGAAGTTTTCATCCCACACTAAACTCGACGAACAGGAAAATTTGGGGTAAGAAGGATATAAATTGGAGTTCGGAATTCGTCATAATTTAGGCTTACCGGTACTTGAAAATTCCCAAAAAAAAAGTACACTGATTAACATCGGGATTTAAATCCGGTACTTTACAAATTGCGAGTATCTTGTTTTATCATGCAAATACATTAGTTGTATGAAGCAGTGCCATTTCACAATGTTATAATCACGGAATTGCGTGTGTGTTACAGATGTTACTGTAACCCAATTGCAGTCGAGACGTTTTCTGTTCATTGGATAGAAGTTGTTACATTCCTTAAACATTCCACTCGGACCTAAATAGCAATTTGCGAAACATGTGACAGCGGCGAATTATTGTCATTGTTAAATAACATTGGTCAACATGATTTTTGTCTCATGAGTACCAAAAGTTGTACTTAATGCAGTTTTATTTATCTGTTTTCAAATATGTATTCGGAATTTCTCCACCATCCACAGTTTTTTTTATTTCAGTTTCAATTAATGGATTTAAATAATCATTTTTAAATGACGTTTTTTCGTCCATTTGTCCATTGTAAAATAAAGCCAAATAAGCTAACTCAGAAGATTTCAGCTATCGGAAAAGAGATATCAAGGCAAATGGAATCCTAATATGCTGACCGATTATTGTTGGACCATCAAGAGTGATGCTCCACAGGCGAAATATAGCAGAAAATCGTAATTTCTTACTTTCTAGATGAGTCCGAATGTTTGAATATTGTGTAGTTACGAATGTAGAAAATATTAAAGTGTGTGAAATTATAAATGCCTGTCTCTCGGAAACCTTGCGTGATGGAGAAAAACCGATGTTATATTTGAATTCAGGAGAAAAAATACTATCAGAATCACATATTTTTCGTTCTGAGACAAAAAAAAGTTTATTTTTTGTTGCTCAGTGTAATCAAAAGCTAAAGTGAGTAATTCAATAATCATGTAAGATGAAGACAAAACTCTCGACATTACGTACTACCCACCCCTATTTCCTCGTATATTTCAGAGAATTGTAATGACGTAAGGAAAAGATCCCAATGTAATTAACTTAGTGTCTAAAATTTAGATATTTCAAAATCTTCTTCTGCTTCCTTCCAAGTATTAGGCCAAGGCCTGTTACGATCCTATAGAAAATTTTCCCTCCAGCGTTTCATAGGACGGCCCAGTGATCTTCTTCCTCTTGGTATATAATTATAAACAGCTTTGGGGATCCGATTTGAACTAATTGTTTCAAATTTAGTTGGTACTGTTTAATATATTCCAAAATTGGCATAGTCTTCAATTATTTTAAGATACCGGTGTTCCTTTTCCGATCCCATCTGGTGTAACCCGCTGTTTTGCGCATGAATCTCATTCCAAAATAATAATAATAATAATAATAATAATAATAATAATAATAATAATAATAATAATAATAATAATAATAATAATAATAATAATAATAATAATAATAATAATAATAATAATAATAATAATAATAATAATAATAATAATAATAATAATAATAATAATAATAATAATGATAATAATATAAATAATAATAATGTATTTAAGATTCAAATTAATGTTTTTATTACCTCACCTCATATCCTTTTTCTTCTATACTGCAGTTTCGGAGTTTATCTCCATCAACAGTAGCCTCTAGTCGACCGGTGTTATGTCGTTTCTTGGCCGCTTTCTTGAAAACCGCCCAGAAACGACATAACACTGTTCGACTAGAGGCTACTGAAGATGGAGATAAGCTCCGAAACTGCAGTATAGAAGAAAAAGGATATGAGGTGAGGTAATAAAATACATTAATTTAATTCTTAAATTAAACCTCATAGTGTTCTTTCCCTGTGAAAGTTAAATAAATTATTTATTTATTTTCATATAGGCCTATATTCTCAATGTTTACATTTCTTTCTGTACCTAATGTTTTATTTTCCTTCTCCACTCGTCCCTATCCACCCACTTCATGTCCTCCAGTCCTCTTGTTCTCATTTCAGTTCTTTTTTTTTTTTTTTTTGCATTCGTGAGTTTAAGGTCTTCCTATCTTTCTTCTTCTAGTTGCAAGTTTACAATGTTTTTCTGGACAACCTTTCTTCTTGCATTCGTTGTACATATCCATACCAATTTAATTGCTTGGGCCTATATCTTATTATTATTATTATTATTATTATTATTATTATTATTAATATAATCTTCTATTGGTTGTTTAATATTTATTTTTTGTCGTATGACTTTATTATTTTTAATTTTGAACATAATAATAATAATAATAATAAATCCTACACTAAGAAATTGGAGCTGTAACTACACAACATTAAAAATAAATATATGATCACACACAGAAAAACATTAGGCTATGTAATGGAAGTTGACAGTTAATGAAAATGAGGGAAATTTTGAAATAGTGGCCGAATTAAAATATCTAGGAATAATAATTACAAACAGGAATGAGGTAAGAATAGAAATTAAACATAGGCATAATTCTGGAAATGCATGCTGTATTGCATTATAAGGACTCTTGTCATTCCAGCTTCTCTAAAAACATTAAACTGAAAATCTATAAAACTGTTATTCTTCCAGTTATATGGATGAGAAACTTGGATTCTAATTTTAAGGAATGAGAAAATATTACGAGTATTTGAGAATAAAATTCCACACAACTACAAGTATGACCTCCCCGAAGGAGAGATGCGCTCAATGCGGAGCCACCTCCGAGACAGCACGAACATTTAAGACAAGACAGACTGTTCACTCACACATTCATACTAAATAAGGCAAATATAATAGCAGTTTAGTACGAAAAAATGTACACAAGCAAAACCTTCTGAAGATGTCATCCACAGAAGGTGATCAAACATCGAGAAGACATCACTGCAAGACACGGCCAAGAATCTCGAAAATGTATTTTAAATAAATACAAAAAAATATATAATAGGATTATTATGATGGCCAAAAGATGTTCGGGGACTGTTTGGGGTTTAAAGATTTTCAAAATCCAACCTCAGTGGTCCACGTCCCTAGGGGTAGACAACGGGAAGTACGGAATAGCCCCAATAGGAATCCCGAAAACCGGCAAATGAGGCTCTGGTTAGGTCCCCCCAAATGCGGGGGTTGGCGAAGGGCTGACAACCCGTTCCATAAAAAATAATTGTTACGTTTCCTGCAAACAGAGATAAAGCCGGACAGATCAACAGGCATAGACTTTGGCTAAGAAAAAGGACAATGATTTTGGCAACTTGGAACATACAAGGTTGCAATACTTAGAATAATGAAGTACTAAACGAGATTACGAAGAAGGGGGTGGATATAGCAGTTCTGACAGAAACGAAATGGAAAGGGAAAGGTCAAGAAATGATTGGTGAATACATGCATGTATGGAGTGGGGTGGAAAAATCGGAGAGAGCTAAAGGAGGAGTATCAATTTGAATTAAGAAGAAATGGAAATCCTCAATAAACAAATATAAGAAATAGATGGAAGATTTATAGTTATGGAAATAAAAATGTATGGGAAAGAATTAGTAATAATAGGTAAATATGCCCCAACAAAAGATGCATCACAAGTAAGGAACAATACTTTGAAATTATTTTTACAGGTGAGAAAAATCACGAAATTAACCCCATCCAGGAATATTTCCCCAACCGGAGATTGAACCCGGACCACCTGCTTACATGAGAACGATGTTACCCCGAAACCACAACGATAGATTGCTATGAAAATAATAATTGTTTACGGTGTTGTTACAATTTTCTCTATTAATTTTAAGGAAGGAGTTTAAATTATAAACCAAGCTAGTATTTTTATTCCTCAATATTGTGGCTAAACAATGTTCAGATATAAAAGTTAATTGTAGATAGATCATCGGTTGATTGATGTAGCCTATTTGACATCGTCCGATTCCTAATAGCCAATTTTGTCGGTCCATCCAATCTCCTGGTTGTAGATGTTTCTCCTTCATATATAAACATATTCCCTGACTCCAGGAGGTTTTAGGTCTTCCTCTGCTTCGTCTTCCCTCAGGTTTCCATTCCAAAACAGATTTTGGTAGTCGATCCTCTTCCATTCGCTGGACATGTCCGTACCATCTTAATTGCTGAGTTTTAATATAATCTAAAATAGTGTCTTCAATCTTCATTTTCTCCCTTATAACTGAGTTCCTAATTTTTTCTCTTGTTGAAATTATTGCGGCCCTTCGTATAAAATCCATTTCCGTTGCCCAAAGGTACTTACTTGTTTTTGTTGTTAATGGCCAAAGTTCTGCTCCATAAGTAATGATGCTTTTAACAATTGTATGATATATATTCATTTTATTTTTATTACTTATATTTTTATCCCACAATATTCCATTGAGGCAAGCAATTGCAAATATTCCTTTATTATTTATATTTCTTATTTCCTCTTCATAACTCCCATTTTTATTTATTTTAATTCCTAAATATGTGATCTCACTACAAGATTTTATTGATTCTCCAGTCTCCAAAATTAAATTTTGTTCTGGTTCACCAATTGATAAATATTTTGTTTTTTTCATGTTCAAAATTAATCCCCATTTATCGTATTCTTCTATTAATTTTCTAGTCATATATTCTAAATCTTCATAGTCTTGTGCAATTAACAATTGATCATCTGCAAAATGTAAGTTGTATAACGTTTTGTTGTTTAAAATAGGAATTCCCACGCTTGAACATTTTAATTGTAATAGGCTATATATTGTTTTAGTTTTGTACTCTGTGCCAATGACTGCATGAGACCTACACACTGTTTTTGGTCACCTCGTGGTCAGAATGTGTCACTTCGTTGACAACATTCGTTAGTTAGCTAAGATGATGGAGCATCTTCATTTGTGTGCTCAGTTCCTTAGCACCTCAGGTATCAACAAGAAAACATCATTTGATGATATGGAAGTCATTTTATCTTTCTGTAATAATCTCACATTTACCAATGACAGCACCCTTTTCTTCTGACGTCATAATACAAGACGTCCTTGTAAATAAGATGTTTATGAGAACATCATCTCATCAGGCGATCGCTCCTTAGTCAGTTCAGTGAAGATAGTTAGTCACCGCACTTCGCTTCAAATTTCTATGGATTTTTTTAATAATAGGAGGAGAGACTCGATTTCTCAGTAATTTCGTAACGATTTACAAAAACACCTTTTCGCTTCCGCTTAATACCAAGTGAGACATCTTTTTTCTCGATAGAGTTTCATCGCTTCTGCGAATAGATATATTAGAGAAGAATAGCAGATATTTCAGTGGTGATCCAATGAAAATGTTATGGGTTAATGGTTTCTTTAAATATTATATATAATTTATATCGAAAATTTCTTTGATACATTTTTTAACTTTGATATTAAATTAATCAGGAAAATATTTTCAAATATTAAACGTATATACAGAAATTAGGATTCCTAATCTGTCGCATATACATTCTGAGATATGAACTATAAAAATATGTATCTAACTTGAAACGCGCTATGACGTATGTCGATATTGTAGAAAAGGAAGTGGAACACTATTTTATTATTTCGTGATTATTTAATGCAAAACCGTCGGTTGATTTATTTTAAATCCAAGTTATATTAGAAGAAAATCTTTGGCTCAACTGCACTTCTACTAGCGCTTGATTTTTCAGTTATATTGATGTAATCTATAGCTCTTCTTCTGTATTTACTAACATCATTTTAATATTTTTAAACTTTTTGAAACAATTTTTGTAACATTATTAGACAATTTTGAAGTATTTATTTAATTATGCAAATCACAATATTACAACACTGTTAGACAATATTGTGATACTAACTACTATTTTCTCCACATAGTATATTACTTATTCTATGATTTTTCTATCGCTGTTTTTGGGTTATCGCTGGTTGGATCAGCGTTAGGGAGTGATAAGTAAGTGTACACCCATTTTTAATAAACGTTTAGTCATTTTAATATTATTAATTATATTGTTTTAACATGGATTTGGTCATTTAAATTTCATAGCGACTGATAGTAATCGATGTGATTCGACTGTGGGTCATCGCTGGATCTATTAACTCTGGCGCATGCGCACTGTTGTTCTATAGGACTTTGAAACTATTTCACGCTAGTTTAAGTGCAGTTTTTCCAAATCTTTTTTAGCAACTGTTATTGAAAGAAAATAAAAAAAAACGTTAGGCCTACATACAGTAGTCAGTGAACTACTGTGATTCTAATTAATTTTGTAATTTTACTTGATTTGTTTGAAGTTATAAGAGTACACAGAATGTTAGCGTGTTTTCCTAGAGATTGTAAGGAATATTTAATATACCTCTATTCATCAATTATAATTTATATAAATTTCTGTGACTCTCAGCACTGCATAGAAGAAAAATAAACTAATGGAATGCATTTTTAAATTACAATTAATTATTTTGATGAAGATTTTCCATAAAAATATAACAGTAAAGTAAGTAAATTAAATGAAATCTATAATTAACGGTACATAAATGTTTTCTACCAGTTGATTTCTTCCGAGCAAGACAATCACTGTAACTTTGCTATTTTATAATCAGTCGTATCCTCTGCAGAATTTAATGCGCAAATAAATTGAGAGAACAAGACTTCACCAATCTACAATAAATTTCGCAATATTTATACTAACTTTGCCTTGGAATGAAAGAATGCGTCACTGGCTTTGATAGTACCAAGTCACCGGAAAGTTGAGGCAAGGCGCTGCTATCCTAGAAAGCTGAGCTTCCTACGTCATTCACCATCGGGATATTTAGTTTTTAATGTTGTAATCGTTTGACGTAGAACGGCGGAAAACGTGTTCCGATCGTCTGCCTCTTATACCAGTGCACTTGAAACCATAGGGTTAGTATTCAACAGTCAAAGCTTTCTAAAACATAGCTAGTGCGGACATAAATCAAATAACATAAGGTAGTGAATCTGAGTATATATATATATTGCATCACATCGATTAGTGCTGCCATAAATTAAAAGTGATAATTTGGTAAATTAGACTTAATCAGAAACACTTGCGTATGAAGTGACTGGTGTATGTATAAGGTGCAAAAAAATAAGTGCTAGTTTGTAAAGGTGTATTTTTCCATCGCAAGCTTTTATTGTAGTAATAAACGTTTGGCTCCAGCTGGTATTTGCAACAGTATCATTATGCAAGGACATATATTTGAACAGCTATCATACGTACTCATGTATTTAGCTGGCAAGATACCTCTAGACAACATGGTCTGCCTTCTCAAAAAAAATAAGACCGGCAAATACTGTGTTAACGTGGAACAATCTACAAGATTACATGTTCTCAAACTGAATTTTAAGGTAAATATTCATCTAACATTCCATGATTTTATATTTGTTTCAATGTGGCTTACTAACAAACTAAAAGATGAAATTAAAAGCAATGAATCAATAGAGGAGATTTTAAGAGTATATTCATATAATTGTGAGTGGAGCGAAATAGTCCTGTAGATTTTTAAAAATTGGATAAAATGTAAATATACGCTATATATTTTATTTTAGTTTGAAAAATGTAGATACATTAATTATATCCGTTTTGGTATCTGACTGCATTGTTAATTAATTACAAACTTCCTTCATTAATCAGTAATTAATAAAAACAGTTGATAATCTGAACAAATTGTTTCAGATGGTAAAGTTGAGGTCCCGTATTCAAATCCGTTCCCACCGCATAGTTTCTTTTTCCGTTGCCAAATTACTATAATTAAATAAAAATTGTATTAGTAGGATATTTCCATAATCAAAATTTGTAGCCAAATATAATATAAATTAGTGGAACTAAAATAAAAGCACATATTTCATATTTTCTGGTTTTCTTCAATCTTCAAGTTACTAAAAATAAATTAATTAAAATTTGTTAACATGATGTTTTCATCATGAAAATTTCTAGCCCAATATAATTCAAATTAGTGAACTTGAATAAAAGTATGTGACAGATCCATAAGAAATGCACAACTCAACAAATACAACCAAAGATTTTAAAAGTGATATTATCTTTGGAATTAAATAATTTACAAGTACTCTTCTTGTATCTTGTAAGCCCATGTTTCCCTTAACAGAGATTTAGGCGCTCTCCCCCCACAGCGAAGAATTTGAACCATACTAATTTAGTTACACTTGTTTTCGTATAGTTGTCATTTGAGTGGAATTTACAAATATGAATGGAAATAAAAATATGTGTTCCCACGGCTTTTAAAATGTCAAAAATATGAATTTGAACTTTCTAATAGCTCTGAAATATTTCTTAAAACTGATAAAATTGGTGATGGTTTAGATGATTGACTTTTCTTTTTTTTTCTTTTTTACAGTCTTCTGGATGGCGAAAACTTCGAAATATTGTCCAATGGACTCCGTTCTTTCAAACCTACAAGAAGCAGAGGTATCCATGGGTTCAGCTTGCTGGTCATCAAGGTAGGAAATATTCTGAATAATGAAATATTATCTACTTGCTATCATGGTTGTCAGCCTTGGTATCTAATGGTCATGTCTGCTCTGAATTCGAAGTTCAGCGGTTTAATCCCGGCCAAGACATTGACCTTTTTTTCGGGTGAGGAGCTCGCCCCATTATCTCAACTAGACGTTTAAACACACCAAATGAATACTTTCTTTTCATGTATTTATAGAAAGATAGAAAAGAAAGCGTGTTATCTATAATATAGGCATAAGGCCACAATATGTTGGTAGGCCTTGGCCTACATTTTTGACACGCCAAGGTTTATATTGCAAATTATTATAAATGTTTTACAGGTGGTAACGTCTTTATTTGATCCACATAAATTCATCAAAGAAGAAAAATGACCCCTTACCTGCACAATAATTCTAACACTATAATTTCGAACAGTATTTTTTTTTTCAATTTCCTATTTAAGAATTAATTTATTTCATTTATTTATATTTTTTGCAAATTCCTCTTTTTATGATAGTTTGCCTATTATTTACCACTAAATTGTTAAATAGAATCGTATTTGATTTTTAATTCTGTATATACGCCTATATTGTATCAAAAATAACATGCGATTGCGTTTTAGAATCTTGTACAGTCGAGAGTTCAAATCCCGTTGACGATCAATTGATAGATTTTCTTCCTGGTTTTCCTCAAGGAAATTTTGAATTTGAAATTTAATAATAGAATCCATTCCATCGAAATTAGAGTTTAATACTATCATTGAAACTATTGTAGTGGACTTCTACACAAAACAGATACAAAATATAAATGCAGTTTTCCGGATAGGCCCTACACCAAAGTTTCTAGATGTTACGACTTTACATGCTAAAACACCTGTAAATAAACATCGAATAAAATAAATGGAAAATTGTTTTAGTGCTCTAGCTTAGAGTAAACATTTGAAGAATTATGACAACTAATAAAAATTAACGTCTCATTATTTGTAAATGAAGTAAGCTTGCTCATAGCAGATTTAGAGAAATATAGTACATAAAAATCAGGATTGTTGAAGTCGGGTATTTTGGGAGTTTTAGTTCAGTCAGTCTTTATTTATTTTTTCTATGCAAAAACTGCACTTAAACTTAAATTTATATATTTTCAATAGAACAACAGTGCGCATGCGCTAGAGTTTATAGAACCAGCGATAACCCAACATCGAACCACATATCGATTATCATCCTTGCCACATATCGACTATTACTGATATCGTACTTAAGTTCATACAGCTTTTGCTAGATGGCAGCACGTCGCTATGAAATTTAAATGACCAATCTTTGCAATGAATCCTCAATTCTATGTTTAAGAAATATATCAATAATATTAAAATTACCAAACGTTTATCAAACTCCCTAACGCTGTTCCATTTTTGGCAACATTAGCTTTTCGCTGTTATTAAATTGGCGATTATTATTTTTTTAAATTTAGATTTCTTTTCTTCGTATCCACATAGCAATTTGTCTTAAATATAGGCCTATAATGTCTTTAGTATAATTATGTTTTTAAACTTATGTTTGCAGCTATTATTATATGAAATTATTTCAAATATCTGGCTGTTAATTAATGTTTACTTACTGACATATTTAATATGTATGGAACTGAAGTTAGGCTGAAGGAGACAATTTTGATTGATTATTTAACTCTTGCCCCAAACGCGAGTCAATGACCAATCACATTTCAATGAATTTTGATTTACAACCAATCACAGTCGTTTTTCACCTCTATTTTATCAGTTTAATTTTATCATACAATGATTATACATATTATGCAACATAAGTTTAATTAGAAATTTGATATCAAAATGAAATTATATGCAATAATTTTATAATAAAAAATGAAAGTAAATAAAATACATATTTCAATGAGAATACAGTAATTGAAGCAAAAGTATTAAAATTTTAAAATAAAAATTTTGTTACATATACTGGCCTATATGAGTATTGACACGTAAGCATAATAGGGTGGAAGTGGCTAATTCAAGCAAGCATTAAATTACAATAAAAAAACACATATTCTCACTTATTTTGTGATTAACCCCTTATTTTTTTTAAAATATAGAACACGATGTGTTTTTTAGTTGGCCTGCATGGAAACAGCTGTATTTTGTTTTAATTGTTGTATAGAAAATTGGACTTTCCTGTTTACGCATACCGCAAAGTTGTCATAGCGATATACCAACAGTGATTTTAGCGTGCAATATTGTTTATTACACAACATCAAAACTTTTACATAAATAATAATTTTAAAATAAACAAATTGTAGAACCTCTGACATTACTTCGTATTATTAATATTAATAACGCAGTTAAGAACATTCTACATGTTATGCAATTAGTCCCGTATATACGAACATACATTCTGATTAAAACATACAGACATCACCGCTTCCGATACGATATATATTTTTTTTGCAGTCCAAAATTACACTGAGCAACAAAAACACTTTTTTTTTGTCTCAGAAAGAAAATTATGTGATTCTGATAGTATTTTTTCTCCTGAATTCATACATGATATTGGTTTTTCTCCATCACGCAAGGTTTCCGAGAAAACAAGCATTAATAATTTCAAACACTTTAATATTTTCTTCATTCGTAACTAAGCAATATTCGAACATTTGGACTCGCCTAAAAAGTAAGATGTGAGGATTTTCTGCTATATTTCGCCTGCGGAGCATCCCTCTTGATGGCCCAACAATAATCGGCCAGCATATTAGGATTCCATTTGCCTTGATATCTCTTTTCCATAGCTGAAATCTCCTGACGAAAGTGTCCCCCGTGCTCATCGCTCACGGCGGCAAGATTTTTCGGGAAGAAATCTAAATTTATTAAATAAATAATTATTTAAATCCATCAATTGAAATTGAAATAAAAAAACTGTGGGTGATGGAGAAATTTCGAATACATAGCCTATTTGAAAATACGATAAAAAAACTGCATTAAGTACAACTATTGATACTCGTGAGACAAAAATCATGTTGACCAGCGTTATTGGTACTCCTTTAAGTGTCTATCCTTAGATTTCTCTGGAATTAAACGCAATTTAAGTTCTTTGGCGTTTTTTAAAAAGTCTACAGGAATGGCATTTTCTAAATTCCCATACATTTTTATTAGGAATATTCTACAATACAGTGTTTCTCCTTCAACCCAAAGTAATTTGTCGCCAGAGGTTCCTGTCTAAAGCATATTCTTCCCTCAAATCTCTAGCTTCCATACTTCTCCTCACTCCATCTATTCGACGTCCTCTAGGTCTGCCTCTTCCACTTCTTCCATTAGCTTTCCAACCAAGGATCTTCTTTGGTATTCACTATTGTTCCATTCTTATGAGGTGTCCATATCATTTCAAACGTTTTTCTTCTATTTTTTCTAATATGGTTTTTTCAACTTGCATAATTTGCATGATTTATTTTAAATTTACTATTAATCACAAGAAGTTATTATTTAATTAAACACCATCACCATTTTAGATACAGAACTCATGACGAAATCATGACGTCACCAAGCAACAATACCACAGCCAACTCTACTAGTACTGACTGTAGTATAGTGGGCCATGAACAATATTCACAAAATAAACTCGATAAACTACTATTTATTTTTGCATTAAAAGTTTTTTTACATTAATTTTCCATACAGGTAATTCATATAACTAATAGTGGAAGTGCTTCGTATCCTCATCTCGGCAGTACACGCCTTACTTCTCCGCGAAACTGTTACTTCCACTACTAGTTAAATAAATAACTATTACTTCAATGTTAACAGTACGATGTTCTAAAAGAATACTGGGAGTTATCGTTGGTTAGAACAGACTGTATTGCTGCACATAGCTGGGGCAATGTTTTGAAAGTGATGGTCATCCCTGAACACGTAAGACAGTAAAACGTTTGTATGTAAATGTAACAACAAAATAACGACTGTGCGCAACATTGTTACTGGGTAGGAGGCCCCATATATGTCAAGCACTGACTTCTCTCTCTTCATAAAAATGGCTCAGTCTTCAATTGTTAGGACTCGTATAAAGTTTTCAAGCAATTTATTGCAACCGCTTCTGAAGCTGTTAGTGTTATTAATTTCATTAAAAAGCTCCTATACCAGTCAATTTGGCGTCCTGAATAAATTTTGATCGGGATTTTTTTCTGGTTTTTCAAAAGATGGCAAGACAAATGCTGAGTTTGAATGTCATTACTATGATACTGAAAATAAATCTAGAATAAATTCAATAATATTAATAATAATTTTATTTATGTACAGATATTCAATGTTTACACATCTTTCTGTGCCTAATGTTTTATTTTCCTTCTCCACTCGAGTCTATCCATCCACTTCATGTCTTTCAGTCCCCTTATTCTCATTCCAGTTCATATTTCTTGCATTCATGAGATTAGATGTCTTCCTTTCCTTCTTCTTCCAGGTGGACACTATTCCAACGTTTTTCTGGATAACTTTTCTTCTTGCATTCGTCGTACATATTAATAATAATAATAATAATAATAATAATAATATTCTTCTTCTTCTTCTTCTTGTAAGCCCATGTTTCCCTTAAGAGATTTAGGCCCCCCCCCCCTATAGGGAAGAATTTGAAACATACTAATATAGTTACACTTGTTTTCGTATATATGTCATTTGAGTGGTCCGCGGTCAGCGTTCTGTCTCATACTGACATCTAGGAAACCAAGGTAGTACTAGGACGGGAAAATTCGGTAAATTTCGCTTAGAGGTATTTTCATTCAGGCTTAAGGATCTTTTACGAGCCTGAAAATCTTCAGACTCGGGACCCACGGCTTAAAGTCTCTCCCGGAGGACTTGCTCCTTGGATTCCTCCATCCTAAAAAATCCATCGAACCTCGGCCGGGTTTGAACCCGCGACCCTCGGGTCCAGAGGCAAGGAGCATAACCACTAGTCCACCGCGGCCGATAATAGTAGTAGTAATAATAGGAATAATAATAGTAATAATAATAGTATTATTATTACTGTTATTGTTATTATTATTATTATTATTATTATTCATTCATTCATTCACTTTGAGAATTTTCCTCATCATTGAGGGTTTTCTCCAACCAATCTTAGTAATTAACATAACTTTAAAAAGACAAATATGACTATGGACTTACAGACTATCAGTTTCCAACAAAAATTCACAAATTTTCCTTAATTAATAATATAATAATAATTATCGTTGTTATTGTTATTATTATTTGTATTATTATTATTATTATTATTATTATTATTATTACTGTTATTGTTATTATTGATGTGTTCAGTTGTTCTTGTTAATGATGAGCTTGACATGTTACACGATTTTTATTTTAAAATGTCTATTTGTTTCAGGTAACTTCAAGGCAGGTCCAGAACAAGGAACTATTCTAAAGAAGCTATGTCCTAAAGAAGAGCTATGCTTTCAAGTCCTCATGAAGGACGTGTTGAGGCCATATGTACCTGAATATAAAGGGCATGTCACCTGTGAAGACGGAGACTGTATCCTTTCCAAATATATCAATTTTAAAATTGTAATTTAATTTAATGTATAGGCCCTACAATAATTTGTTGATTTTTATTTTTAAAAGTGTTATAATTGGGCGTCTACTATCCGAGTAAATAAGGTTTTATATATTCTAGATTAAGTTTACGATTAAGGCCTCTCCTGGTGCATCATCACCATCATCACATATAATCGGGGCCTCCCATGTGATCCAACCTCAGAAGTGGGTTACAATAACGCCGTGCTAGGAGAGAATACCAGAATATCGAAATAACATTCTGGTGGCACCGGGGGGAAAAAATGTTGATTAGAACAGGAAAAAAAATTGTTTGTACATTTTCTTATGTGTCCACTGCTGTGGTCTCGAGGTAGCATGCTGTCTTGTCACGCTGCGGGCTTGGGTTCGATTCCCGATCGGGACAAGTTTCCTGGGTGAGGTTTTTTCTAGGTTTTTCCTCATTTGTAAGACAAATTAAGGCCCAAACGGTTCCCGAATATCATGGTCATCATTCACATACGCCTTACGTTAAGTTTAGGATAAAGAGCTCCCCTGGCGCACCACTTCATCATCACAGGGCAGTCTATCACCGCCTTCCAGGCACCCCAACCTCAGAAGTGGATTGTAATTACACCAGTGCCAAGAGTGAACACAAGAAATGTCGAAATGATAACCTAGGGCATTGAATAAAAAGAAACATTCTCTTATGTCTATAACAAAATTTGCAGTATGGAAACAAACATTATTCAACCGTATTAAAATTCTTTCATTTTACTAGTTTCGAAATTTTATCACCTTAGGGCTTAGTTGTAAATATATCATGGTTATTTAACATTTTCCAATACTGTCATTTTAACACAGTTCCAATAATGGATCATATTATAATGATATATTGATATTGTGAAAAGAAAAATTAATGTGTGAACCAGGAATCGAACCATGGACCTCTAGTTCTCCAGACTAGTGTACAGTGTAGTGGGCTGCACGCTAGTCTGGAGAACTAGAGGTCCACGGTTCGATTCCTGGGTCACACATTAATTTTTCTTTTCACAATATCATTATAATATTATATATCATGGTTACCTAAAATTTCACTTCCCATAATTGACTCCCAAATAAGTGATTCATTATTTATAAGTAGGAAATCCCTGTAATTCTTAGACGAAAATAGCAATAAACATTTCGGATTGAGCAGATTAAACTAAAAATTCAAGCAATCTACACTTTGTAAACGGTAAAGATGAAATGGAAAATAACATTTCTTGCTGGTCTCCTTGAATGTATTCTACTCTTTTCAGTTAAATCTATGAAGTTCTCGTAAAATGAATTTCATGTCAGAGCTGTCTTTGTCTTGAAAGATTTATATTTACATTATTCTAAGTTACTTTATTCTTTGGTAATTCTTACCAATTCCAATTTTACGAGATTGCGTTTGGACATGAGGATTGTTGTAGCAGATTTATTATTATTTAACTTCATATATATCAACATGTTGAATGGGACAAACCAAGAGTCGTGGAATAACTAACTTGGGAAAAGTTTAATCAGCCTCGTGAATGTCGAATGAAGTTCAGTGATTGTACAAAAGTACGTGAACAGTATAAAATGAATGTCCGCTTAAAAATGACCTTCATTGTCCATCAAAGAGAATAATTTAGATTTTAATTTTGCATTCGATTATCCCAACTCCTTTCAAAAAAGCGTTAAACTGAAAATATATAAAACTATTATTCTATCAGTTAGGTCTATATTATATGGGTGTGAAACATGGACTCTTACTTTAAGGGAGGAAATGAGATTACGAGTTTTTGGGAATAAAGTTCTTAGGAAAATTTTTGGACCAAAGAGAGATGAACAGACAGGTGAATGGAGAAAACTACATAACAATAAAGTACAGGGTCTTTATAGGAACCCAGATATAATAAGAACAGTTAAGTCTCGTAGACTGCGATGGGCAGGACATGTTGCGCGTATGGGGAATGAATGACGTGCATGGAAGCTTCTTGCAGGAAAGCCAGAAGGAAAACGCCCAATTGGTAGACCAAGAATGAGGTGGGAGAACAACATTAACTATGATTTGAGGGAAGTAGATTATACAGGGGATGATTGGAAAGCATTAGCTCAGGATAGGGATATATGGAAAGCTTATGTCCGTGCGGCCATGAACCTACGGGTTCGATAGTGCTAGTGAGTAAGTATTCGATTATACAATTTAAGTTATAAACACATACATTTTAATTTATTATACTCGTTGATGAAAAAAAAATGCATAGATTGTATTAAAATATATTATAGCTAAAATTTGGCTAATTCCTTTATTAAAGGTATTTTCACGTTGGCTTACTCATATTAAGAATTGTATAACATTAAAAAGCCAAGAGCAAATTATTGACATGGATGTTCTACATTTTTCTAAAAAAATAAAATTTAGGCTTATATTATTAATAATTCCAAACAATAAAAGCTATTATTTTCTTGTATTTTGTAAGCCCATGTTTCCCTTAAGAGATTTAGGCGCTCTTCCCCTACAGGGTAGAATTTGAACCATACTAATTTAGTTACAATATAAAAAAATTATCGAAACCTGATCATTAGAAACGGGAATTTACCCCAAATCCGAAATTACATTTAAAACAACCCTTAAAAACACAAGAAAATAAACAAAAATTAAATTTTGTAAAGTAATGGCTATTCTTGTATTGATGTATGGATCAGAATGTTGGACGATCACTAAAAGACAAGAACAAAGATTGGAAGCAGCTGAGATGAGATTTTTAAGAAATATAGCAGGATATACCCTGCTGGATAAGAAAATGAATGAAGATATAAGAAACAAACTAAATATTTTCAAATTTACAGACCGAATTATTAAATATAGGAACGACTGGAAAGAACATATTGATAGAATGCCAGAAGAAATATTTCCAAAATTATTACTAAATTATAAACTGCACGGAAGGAGAAATGTTTGATGCCCACACAGAAGATGGTCTGATCAATTCTAGCTTTCATGGAACTGGAATGAGCCTACAGGCTTAATCCCTGGATGATGATGATGATGATGATAAAATAATGATAATATTAATAGATAAGATTGAAAATGAAACCATTAAATTTCAAATCATCAGAATTTGAGCTTTAACCATTCTGGTGACAAACCGTGTAAGAGTTTTTCCAAATTGCATGATACAGCAACTATCTATAGAAACTGGCTCATGTACCACGATAAACGTTTCTTGCAAATTAAATTACACCCAGGAGTTCTTTAGTTCTCTTGTGACAACATGATAAAGATCTTTATCGTTTCTCGTTCACTGTAAGGCTTATAGATCCTATAGATTCACTGCATTGTTCTCTAAGACTGTCTACTGGTCCCTTCACTCACCCTATGGTACTGAACCCGGTTCATATCTCAAGTACTCAGTTTGCTAAGGTACATGTCCAACATATGTCTAAGACTTATTTTTATTCAAAGGTTTAACAATTATTTTTAACATTACATTATTAAATTGAAAATATATTTTTTTTATTTTTGAGTTGGGAGCTCTTAAACTTACATATGCAATAATTTTTATTAATATTGTTAATTAGCAGTGATGAATTAATAATTTCTGGTTGATTACCTTGACTGAGAAATAGCTATGTACCTGCAGCTACAGGATCTACTGGGAGATTTTACATCTCCTTGTGTGATGGACTGTAAAATTGGGGTCCGCACTTATCTCGAGGAGGAACTTGCGAAGGCTAAGGAAAAGCCTAAACTTAGAAAGGTAATACTTTTTCACTAATAAATATTAATATAATTGTATATATATTAACATTAATTTTCTTTTAATCTTATCCTAATAATAAATTTGTGTTAGCATATTCCCACCTTAATTCCAAAATTGCAATTTTTGTGTTAAAATAAGAATGAATATTAAATTTTAATTTTATAACACAGTAGTATGTAAATCTTTAAAGGATATTTAATTAGAATTAAGTAATTCAAAGCATATATTGATTTATCGACTTTGCAACAAGAGTTTATAATCTTTCATTAAACTGAATTAGAACATTTTTAGGATTAATAATTATTCCTTCAACATTTTGACTTATTCCTATAAAAAGATAAAATTCATAATTAATATACCTATGCAAGTCATGTAACTTTTGTATTTCATTCTAAAAACGAATTAAATAATTATTATTTTATTAATAATGATAATAATAGTGAGACCTCACCTCATAACCGTAGATTTCTGAAAGACTACTTTCGTCACTTCTTTGTATTATCTTCAGCTCTAAGTGTTGAATTGATGGTTGGAAATCCTATAGGTTGCTTCCTCCTCCCTGTATTGGCAACCTGATGAACTTCCAAATTAAATCTTTTTTCCCAGGAATTTCAAAATTCATGATTTTCCTTTTATTTTTCTGGATGTGAATTTACTCCCAAACTGTGAGTTCCTTAGACTTACCTGTTTCAATAATTTGGCCTTTGTTTCGATTCTCACCATGCATGTGCAGCTATTGCAGATTTATCATTTCCACATTTCTGTCTTGTATTCAAGTTTCTTTTTGTCTTTCCTATGTATATTTTTTCACAATCTTTGCAATCAATTTGATAATTCCCTGATTTGTTATTTTGATCAATCTTTTCATTTTTTTTTTGTTTTTAATTAATCTATTCAAGCTGTAATCATTCTTCGGTGCTAATGTAATGTTAAATTTGCTGAAAAAATTTTGAAACTTATTGTATGGTTGAATTTTTACTAATTTCTCTATTGGTCTGAAGATTACTTTCATTTATCATCATCATCATCCAGGGATTAAGCCTGTTGGCACGTTCCAGTTTCATGAAAGCTAGAATTGTTAAAATTGTTAAGACCATCTTCTGTGTGGGCGTCCAACATTTCTCCTTCCGTGCTGTTTATAATTTAGCAATAATTTTGGAAATCTTCCTTCTGGCATTCTATCAATATGTTCTTTCAAGTCGTTCCTATATTTAATTATTTGATCTGTAAGTTTGAAAATATTTACTTCCTTTCTTATATCTTCATTCCTTTTCTTATCCAGCAGAGTATATCCTGCTATATTTCTTAAAAATTGCATCTTAGCTGCTTCCAATCTTTGTTCTTTTCTTTTAGTGATCATCCAACATTCTGATCCATACATCAATACAGGAACAGCCATTACTTTATAAAATTAATTTTTTGTTTCTTTTCTTGTGTATTTAAGGGTTCTTTTAATAGTGCCACACATTAGATTAAATTTACTTATTTTGTCATTAATATCTTAAATTTTAACATATAATGTTAAGAATTGTAACATTATACTTTCATTTATGTGTTTTAAATATATTTATTTTCTTATGAATCATCTCTTCTTAAAAACCATTCTCTTTTGCTAAATATTAAATATTAATGAACATTATTAATCAGATCATTTGTCATTTTATATACAAGAATTAAGCTTTGACTGTAAATAATAAAGAACATAATTCAAATTAATGTAGGCTGTTGTATTATTATGGGGAAACACCCTAAATTAGTTGATTAAGGTAATATGCTAAAAGCCAGAAGATCATTGGTTTATTTCCCAAGGTTAGAATTTTTGCACTGACCTATAAATCTTCTGGCAACACTATGATCATAAGCCCACTCAGTCTAACTGAAATACCTGATGCATCATGCATGTCTGGAGGTAAAGGCAGCCATTAAATGCTAACAACCTGGCTGACATGATGCTGATTTTCTGCAAAGATGGTAGCCTTGGTCTCCTACTACCCCAAGGGTCTTCTGAGATAATTTTACATATTTTAGGCCGGTATTAAAGAACCAAGCTTTCTAGGTCATGCCATCTCCATCTTCCATAAGCTGAGGCTCTTATCTTTCAATGTGTGCCTGGTAACTTTTTTAAATAAATATATTGTTAGCACATGATGTTGAATAGAGTGAGCCAGTTAGAGTAGGTTCTGCATGACCCACATAATTAACTACGGAGAGATGGGCTGAGAGTTGATTTTTGCAGAAAGCTTGGGTCTTGAAATGTACTGTTATAATTTTTATTAATCTCTCTATATTTGTTTTATTTTCAGGATATGTATGAGAAAATGATACAGATTGATGCAAATGCACCTACAGAAGAGGAGCACCGACTGAAGGGGGTTACAAAACCAAGGTAAATGCTTAGAGTAAATTGTCATAATATGAGTCATTTCTAAAAGGGTATATGATATTTTTGATATTGTAGGAGATACTGCCTACACTTGCATAAATTGCAAGTATGCATTTTTCGTAGAAGTAAATTAAATTTTTAGAGTTCTTTAAATAACATTTGAATATTAAAAGAAACTTTTTAATTTTTTGTTTATGTGAGATACCAGAATGTCCATTTTAACTAAACATTCAGAGATTTTAAAGTTCAAATCATATGATACCAGATTTCTACACAATACAATAAGAATGGCTTAGTAAAAAGAAAATATGAATAAAGTATCTTAAAATTTTGTTAAAGGTTTAAAGCTATAATCTAATAAATCTTCTTCTTCCTTCCGAGTATTAGGCCAAGGCCTGTTATGATCCTATGGAAAATTCTCCCTCCAGCATTTTATAGGATGGCCCAGTGATCTTCGTCCTCTTGGTATATAATTATAAACAGCTTTGGGGATCCGATTTGAACCCATTCTTTCAAGATGGTGTTTCCAATTTTGTTGGTACTGTTTAATAAATCTTTCCAGACAAAGTAATACAATTTTTTACATATGACTACATAAAATCAAAGTTATAACAAACATTTACTTAATGTTTAACTTTTACAGGAATTAATCACTATGAGGTTTAATTTATGGTAAAATCAAATGTTTCCTACCTCTCCTATTACAAATCTTCTAAGTAGATTGCGATTTCGAGGCCATAACGGTCTCATCTTCAGTACTATTTTGGCGACTGATGTTATATCCTTCGCCATAGCCGAGCGGTTAAGGTAGGAAGCCTTGGCGCAGAGCTACGGGACTTGCGCTGGTTCGAGTCTCCATGGGGGAAGAAATGTTCTCATGGTATTTCGGCCAGTATGGGACCGGTGCCCACCCAGCATCGTGAGGCAATTGGGTAGCTACAATAAGTAGCGGCTCCAGGTTGAGGAACCAGCTATAACGGCTGGGGGACTCAACATGCTAACCACATGTCACCCCTACACTGGCTGTTGATCATCTACCTCTGTGATTGACACATGTGGATGTGAAGGGCCAGCAGCCGGCTGGTAAAAGGGCAACCGCTGAAAAGTGGAAGGCCCTCAATCGGAATGTTATATCAATTGGAAAAAAACTCTTCTTCTTCCCTCTGATGACAGACCATAACGATCTCATCTTCAATACTACTTTGGCGACTGATGTTATGTCGGTCAGAAGAAACTCTTCTTCTTCCCTCTGTTGACATAACATCAGTCGCCAAAATAGTACTGAAGATGAGACTGTTATGGTCTCGAAATCGTGATCTACTTAGAAGATTTGTATGAGGAGAGGTAGGAAACATTTGATTTTACCATTTACTTAAAGTGTTTCATTCATAAGCCAATAACATTATTCTTAATTGATATTAATATTATTTTATTAAGAAGAATTATATGTAATATTTCACTCAATTAGCTTCATCAATATGGTCACTAACATTCATTTGTTATAACCAATGGTACAGAGAAAAATGTATGGTGAACTGGAAATTTAACCTTCAGCTTTACATTCTGATGCACTAGACCACTGAGCTAATTCAGGCTTTCTTCCCATTCAAGCACAAATATCTCCCTTTACCTTATTCTCTTAATCACACATCCAATGTAATGAATCATCATTCACAAACACACATTGAATGATGATCTTGTAGAAGATTTCCAGGCTGTTGGCTGTGGTCTTAAGGCTTGTAGTTCCCTGACGTTTTGCCAGAGACTGCGTCTGGCATCCTCAAGGGTTGGCTTGAGACTGGCAATTTTGCCAATTACGTGCCCTATTTATACATTTATCCACGACGTGTTCTCTGCATGGTCCGTTACTTCGTAAAATTAACAAAGCATGGATACCAGTCTTTAAAAAAAAGCCAGATGTAAACCCCTACAAGAACAATCTACTAGAACATCAGACAGCAACCTCATTGGTGCTGTAATAGCTGATTTTTTAATTTCACCATTTTTAATATTTCTAAAGTGTTCGTTAGTGTGAGTGTCCATAAAGGAATTTGGCTATTGCAGCACATACTTTATTGGAGAATCATAAAATTGAAAAAGGAGCCAAACTTTTAAAAAATTTGGAAAACCCCTAGAATTGACAATTTGGCAAAAGATATATATTTAAAAAAAACTCCTGGTGTGACAGGCCTACAAGGCCCTTAGCCTACCAACCGGCTGCTGGCCTCACATCCATATGTGTCAATCACAAAGGTAGATGATAATCAGCCAGTGTAGGTGTGACATGTGGTCAGCATGTCGAGTCCCCCAGCCGTTATAGCTGGTTTTCTCAACCTGGAGCCGCTACTTATTGTAGCTACCCAAATGCATCACGATGCTGGGTGGGCACCGGTCCCATACTGGCCGAAATACCATGAGAAAATTTCTTCCCCCATGGAGACTCGAACCAGCGCAAGTCCTGTAGCTCTGCGCCAAGGCTTCCTGCCTTAACCACTCGGCTACGGCGCGGGACGAAGATATATATTTAGAAGAACAAATTTAGATCCATGAATTTAGAGATTCCTGATGAACGTGACCTCATCTCACAGTTCATCAAATCAATATCAGATGGCAATGTTATTGATGGAGATTCCAACGAAAATCCGGTAGTCATAATGTCGGTTGAAAATGAGAGAGATCTTTCTCTTGAAAACTAGTTCCCGTGTTTAAAGAAACATAAAATATGAGGTAAGATGTAAAAAATGACTCATTCATTTATGAATTAAGAACCTCATAATGTTATTCCCCATATTCAACTATGAATATTTTGCAGTTGTTTAACCTTTTGACTGCCGAGTTTCCCTTTTGCCAGCTGGGCTGTGGGTGCCAGGTTTTTTAAATTTAAAGTACTACGCCATACTATATAATATAAACCTACATAAAGTATATTTAACTGTCTACATGCCATGCTAAATCTAATTTAAACTCACTATTATACATTTATTTGAAGGTTAGGCAGTGTTGCTTCCACTTGTAAAGATCCCAGGTTCGAATTCAGCACGGTGACTTTATTGAAATTTGTTATCACTATCACTAAAACATTTATTCTACTGAATAATGTTGATGGTATTATCACTAAACACTTATAATATTAAATATTGTTGAACATTGGGTTTGAATCAGTTCCAGTCAAACAGCTGTTCTATGCCACGTGTTTCGTCTGTCGCGACACGCCCACGACTGTCAGTCACACACTGTTCATTTAGGTCTACATCACTTGCTTTACTATTTACAGGCTTAGATTGTAATAATATTCTCTTAGAAACAGGACTACTATCACATTCGTCAAACGAATAACCATTTAATGAACTGTTACTGTCACTCTCATCTTCTGATAAAACTGACACATTAAACTCGCGTATTGCATTTTCGTCAACTTCGATACATGAATCGCTGTATTCCACAGCACGAACTACCCCTTGGCCAGGTATCTTTTCAACTAAAAATAAAATAAATAAAGAGAAAATTCTGAAATTGCAATATTCCATAGCAAAAAAAAAAGGCCTTGAAACATGAATGTACACCCTCCTTTAGAAAACCGATTTACAACCAGCCTGTACCATTATTCTGTAAGGGATGTGCAAAGTATTGCTAAGAAAGGATGTACAAACACAGAACGAAAAATAATTTTAGTTTATTGAAGTAAAAACTGCGGGGAAAAAAATATTTAAAATAATAAGATTGAAAACCGGAGCCTGCCGGGCGTGGCGTACCGCTGTACACGCACTTTCACCGGCGTACGCCGGGCATGGCGTTCAAAAGGTTAAAAATATGTTAACAGATGTAATATTGCACCAAGATAATCAATGTTGACTTACTTCATGTTCACAGGTATATGGTGTGGAGAGAGACAATTTCTTCCACAGCAACTCATGGGTTCCGCATAGAGGGAATTAAAAAGAGTGATGGCAAATCCAGTAAAGATTTCAAGACGACTAAGACAAGGGAACAGATCATGCAAGCTTTTAGAGATTTCACTGATGGTTTCCCACATGCAGTGGTAAGTCACAGTGCATTTCATAAACAAGACTTAGATATAGATGACACATATCAGAAAATACTGCTCCACTTATTTAAAAATGATGTGTAAGACCCAAAAATTCTAAGAAAATAAATCTATAATTTAAGGCTATTATTATCCAATTCTAGTTAAATATTTTACATTTCAGATCAATTACAGTGGTCGACATGATTTTTGTCTCATGAGTACCAATAGTTGTATTTAATGTCTTTTTTTATCGTGTTTTCAAATATGTATTCAGAATTTTTCCATCACCTACAGTTTTTTATTTCAATTTCAATTAATGGATTTAAATAATAATTTTTTTAATAAATATTTTTTCGTCCATTTTTACATTGTAAAGTAAAACCAAATGAGCTAACTCAGGAGATTTCAGCTATGGAAAAGAGATATCAAGGCAAATGGAATCCTAATATGCTGGCCAATTATTGTTAGACCATCAAAAGGGATGCTCCTCAGGCGAAATATAGCAGGAAGTGGTCATTTCTTACTTTCTAGGCAAGTCGGAATGTTCGAATATTGTGTAGTTACGAATGTAGAAAAATATTAAAGTGTTTGAAATTATAAATGCCTGTTTCTCAGAAACCTTGTGTGATGGAGAAAAACCGATATCATATTTGAATTCAGGAGAAAGAATACTATCAGAATCACATACTTTTCTTTCTGAGACAAAAAAAAAATGTTTATTTTTAGTTGCTCAGTGTAAAATCATATACACTATCCATAGTTTAATAAATGAGTTGGAGAAAATGTTTTAACATCTCACCTCACAAGTTGCGTGTCTTCACGATGCCGGTTTCAAAAGTATAGTATTACTTCCATCTTCAGTCAAATTCCAATTGTTGAAATTTTGTTGTTATCTTATGAACTGCCATCTGGTGTAGATTTTATGAACTTGGAGATTAAATTATTGTGAGGTGAGATGTTAAAACATTTTCTCCAACTCATTTATTAATATAAATACCTCATAGTGTTTCCTCCCACTGTAAATTTAATTATATCCATAGTTTGTTTAGACATCTTAACAAATTTGAAAAAAAAAAATATGAAAATAATTTGAAAATAATATGTGAAAATTATCATTTCTATAATCATTGGTATTAGAGAATGAGTAAAATGAAGAAAAGCATTTCTTCATTCTGAAGTTATACTTTTTGTATTAATACCTTTTATAACCAACTTATTGTAAATTTTGAACCCAGAAGTTCACGATTATGCAGATCTAGCTTCTTTCTTTTGTCCTATCTACTGGGTGCTTTTCTTAACCCTCTGCATGACACTGGTAAAATCTCTTGTGTCAGCGATTTAAATTGCATCTACTGATGTGATCGGCTTTACAAGTAGTTGAAGTATATTGTCAGCAGGTAATGGACAGAAACATCAGATCCGATCTAATCAACTCATTTTTATCAGAATTTTTAGTATCAAATCCACATTCAAAGGGGGAAGATTTTTCTCGATCTTCAACTTTTTTTTGATAAAATTGAATAATTTTTCCTTATTTAAGAGGCTTTCATTCATTTGAGTTGGGATTTTTATTTCTTTTTTAAGTTGTAAGGGTTAAAAGATGTTTCGATGCACCCATAGTTCATCCCTCTTTTATCTTCCATTCATGCCTGATTCTGCCCATCTTTATCTACAAGACTTATTATTACATCTGATATCACATAAAGGTCACTATTATTCATTTTCTCCAATTTTTTCTCTATTTATCTCTATTAGGTCCAAAATTTCTAAACACTTCATTCTCAAATTCTTGTAATATTTTCTCCATTCTTAAAGTAAGCGTCCATGTTTCAAATCCATTATAATATAACTGAAAGAATTGCCATTTTATATATGTTAGTTTTCATTTTTTATGTAAATTGGGATGACAATATGATATTCATGATTTGTTTTTCTTTCAGCCAAAATATATCCAGAGACTAAAGGCTATTAAAGCAACTTTAGAAGTATCTGATTTCTTCAAAACACATGAGGTAAGTTAATGAATAGATAATATCTTCAGAATATGAAAATATTCACTTTCATTGATCTTATTTAAAGAAGTAAACTTTTTAATTAATGATTTTGAGAAGTAACACTATGAGGTTACTTTAATAATCTTAAAGAATTCAAAAAATTTACACCTTACTTCATAATTTTTACGTTTCTTGAAAACTTATTTCAGAATGCCTCCATTCTATTGTCAGCTCACTCCAATTGTTGGATTGGTGGTTGGCAATCCTGCAGATTTTTTCCTACAGGAAGAAGCAAGTTAATTTTTCTGATTCTTTAAGATTATTAAGAAAACTTTTATTTGAATTATTGGTTATTATTGGTCAAATGGCAGGATATTTTAGAGGAGTTGAAAGCAAAATACATTAAGATGTGAACTGGTCTCTAATTATTCTAATCTGATGAGAAGATTCGCAAACTTTGGAAAATGTATTGAGATGCAACTGTACAATTTTGCCTTTGTATTCCCACAAGTCTAAAAGTAAAGTGATCCCACAACAGGCCCGGAGGCCCTTGGGGTAGTAGGAGGTTAAGGCTCCCACTTTTTCTAGACAATCGGCACTTTATGTCAGCCGGGTTGTCAGCCCTGCGTGACGGCCGCCTTTACCCCCAGAACAAGCGTCTGGTACTCATTTCCGTTAGAGGCTGAGTCGACCCCAGGGCCATAGTGCCGCCAGAGGGTTTGGGTCAGTTTAAAAATCCTGACCCCAACGGGACTTGAACCCTCGACCCTCCGGCTTGTAGCTCAGTGCCTTAACCACTACGCTACGGCGTGCCCCCCCACAAGTCTAGCCACATATAAATTCAAATTTTAGTTCAAATTTACTTATATGCCTTTTATGCAGAAATAACTAAAAAATAAACAAGAAAAATAAAACCTCAAATTCTATTAGTAATCTCGTTTACAACATAGTATACATTGACGTTTTTATTATTAATTTAACACTTCTCACTGGAGGATAAATTATATTTGAAGAGAAAAATTTATCCTTCAGTGAGAACCAAGGGTCCTGGGTTTGAATCTCGGTCTAGGCGAAAAAATTTTCACTTCAAATATAATTTATCCTTCAGTGAGAACCAAGGGTCCCGGGTTCGAGTCTCGGTCTAGGCAAAAAAAATTTCTCTTCAAATATAATATACAATGTTTTTATTTTAAATTGAATATTTCTCCCTGAATGCATTGAAAATTGCTCTATTGGCTTTATTTAGGTTAAATTTCCATTAAACCTTCTAAATAAGAAGCCATCAGGTGGTGTGTCGAACAACTGTTTATAGTCTTTGGCACTCTTGGGAATTGTATAAATAAGAGAACAATTCAGATTTAGATTGAAAGCCTAGGTAGCTCAATCGGAAAGTGCAGGTGGTGGCTTCTTATTTAAGAAAACTTAACATTACTTTATAAAGCCAGTAGAGCTTCTTTTGAGTTTCTATTATGAATTTAACAAATCTCACTAAAGGACAAATTATATTTGAAGACAAAAGTATTTTCCTAAACTGGAGTTCTAACCCAGAACCTTTAGCTTTGTATACTAATGCTCTTACCACTGAGCTATCCTAGGCTTCCAATCTAAATGCAAATTTTTCTCTTATACATTTTTTCAATTACCAATTTGGTGAAAAGAGTGGACTGAACGTTGTAGGTCATCTTCTGAATTCGCTATAAACACAATGTCATCTGCAAATAATAGGGTGTCTGAATTATATAATCTATTAAGTGGTATACTGTCTTGTGGTTGTAGTCTCCATTCTTTAATAATTAAATTCATGTATATTATGAGGAGCATTGCTGAAAGACCGCATCCTTGTCTAACTCCTTGATTAATTGGTCTGCATTCAGATATTTTATTTTCAATCTTAACTTGGATGTAATTATCCTTATAAATAGCATATATAGCTTTTACCAGTTGGTCTGGGATTCCATCATATTTGAGGATTTCTAATAATTTGTTTCTATTTAATTTGAACATTTTGTACCGTAAATTCTTGAATGCACAGTAATGAATTTTAATATATTATTTATAATTACAGGTTATTGGCAGTTCTCTTCTCTTTGTTCATGACAAGACAAATGCCAACGTGTGGCTGATAGATTTTGCCAAAACTCTAGTTCTACCGAATGGAATGTCAATTTCACATTCTGCCAAATGGGTAGTAGGAAATCATGAAGATGGATATCTAATTGGACTGAATAATCTTATCAGCATCTTCACTGAAATGCAAGAGAGAGCGATGGACCAACTACCATCTCCACCCGTCAAGACTATCATCACAGCAGCCAGTGACATTTCAGAAGATGAGAGAACAGCTGGTACTGAAAATACATGACCCAAATAATGTAGTTTAAAATTTGACTGTGCCATCTTTGGGTGAAATCGACAGACAATACTTTGCACATGAAGTGTGAATTGTAGGTGACCCGACTGGTGGCTAATTTGACGTAGATGACATTACAATCTCGCTAAATGAATGCAAGAACCAATGCAATTCCTCAAGTTCTGTGACGAAAAAAATGAGTCGTCAAATATCTGTTTAAGATTAGTCTGTTTTGTACTGTCTTAAAAATATTTGACATATTCACAACATTGATGTAATGTGAATATATTGCATCAAATATAATGATCTTATTGACTATAGCAGATGTCTGAAGAATGGGAGAAACATTTATTAAGACATTCTGTTTGATGTTTTAAAGAATTTTGACCTATTATAAACCTGAATACAGTAACACACCAATTATAATTTTAATTTATTATCAGTTCTGTTTAATGTAGGAAGTTTGACTAAAAGTCAGGTAGTACCAGTAATGTATAAAATAAAAATTGGTCTCTAAATAATTTAGTGTAAAAAGCATCCCAGCAATCTTTGTACCAGATGGAAAATAAGCTCAATCATTCATCCTCTACCAAACAATTAGAAATATATAAGAAACTAGAAGTCCTGGCCACACGTTGCTGTGGCTAAGGTATACATTAAAAATTTAAATTAAGTTGCTGTCTTTCAGCCAGATGACTTATAACTAATACTTACACACGAAATTAATAATATTGAAAATAAAATAAACACTGAACACACTTAAATTATGAAATAATCAATATTTGTAATTCACGATTTTTATTATTAATTTAACACTTCTCATAGAAGGATAAATTATATTTGAAGAGAAAAATTTTCGCCTAGACCGGGACAACGTACATAAGAGAAAAATTTGCGTCTAGATCGTAACTCGCCTCGGTAGCTCAGTTGGTAGAGCACTTGGCCCGGAAAGCCAAGGGTCCCGGGTTCGGGTCCCGGTCTAGGCGAAAATTTTTCTCTTCAAATATAATTTGTAATTCAATTGAAATTCGCAGTTGCAACAAAAAGCACAGCCATCTGGATCTCTCTTTGTTAAATAATAAACCAATTACCTTACCAAATTATCTTACACTGCCATCTGTTAGAATCGTATGGAACTCACAGATAATTACACTGCTATCTGTTAGAATCGTATGGAACTCACATATAATTATAACTATTTGTTAAAAATAAACAAATAATTTGCAATAAAAAATAATGCGACTATAAATGTAGTTATAAACTACCGTAAGTCTCAAGTTGGATCAAACTGCACACAGTGTGCAAAATTTTATTAAAATCAGTTCAATAGTTTAGGATTCCATTGCAGACAAACAACGTGACACAAAATTTTTATATATTAAGATATTCATTAATTAAATAAAAATAAAACTTAGTTTTATTTGATTTTCATATTTATTAAGATATAATTCAGTGACAGCAGTTTCGGTACACTGTACCTTCTTCAGGCATGTTAACAACTGTCACTGAATTATATCTTAATAAATATGAAAATCAAATAAAACTAAGTTTTATTTTTATTTAATTAATGAATAGGGATTTTCATCAAGTACCCACCCAACTCAATTGATTATAAGAAATATTGTTGACTATTTAACTCCTGCCTAAATGGGAGTCAATGATCAGTCACATTTCAATGAATTTTGTTTTATAACCAATTACAGTCGTGTTTCATCTGGCTCTTTATCAATTTATCTTTATCAGCTCCTTCTTTTGTGATAAAGCAAGCTCCTCCTTTTTAATATTCTAAACAGGTCAGAGCATTGTTTTTCTGTAACAAATACATTGAATATAGCAAATAATGAACAGATTCCGCGATTTTACTGAGTTGTTTACTAAAAATATAAACGAATAACCTATAATGTTGATTATAATATACAGTTTGATTTGTAAATTTATTTCTCCACTAGGGTGATTCTTACAATATTGTGATCCTATTTGGCAATGAATATGTGATTAATGCAGTTAATATACAACATAACCTCACATTTTTTCTTTTGTTTTCAAACATTGCCCTTTACATTAAATATATAAATATTTTAAAATAGTGGTAACTATATTTAAATAATTATTTTTTTTGTGTCTTCGTAGATTTTACGAAAGCCTTCAATCTAATGGACAGAGGATTAATAATAAGCAAACTGGAAAGTATCTTAGGAAAGGAGAACGCGTGGACCCAAATCGTTACATCAATAATGAAAGAAAATAGCATAGTTATATCAGATGGTCTCTCAAAATCAAAAACTATACTGCAGACAAATGGGGTACTGGAAGGAGACTCATTGAGCCCACTGCTATTCATAATGGCAGCCGAAGAACTTGTAAGGAAAATAGAAGACCTAGGAGAAGAAATTTTCGTATAGGCATATGCAGACAACATCGTGATTGGGTCAACGGATATAAGTAAACTTCAGAACGCTATAACAACTACGGAAGAATGGTGTAAAACCCACAGCTTCTATATAAACAAAGCAAAAACAGAAACGGAGGAAAGATCCCTGCCACAACAGAAATAAAATTGGACAAAGATAAGATCAAAATAGTAAAGGAGTTTAAATATCTAGGCAGTACGTTACAACCTAGTGGAAGAAGCTTCACAAAACACTTAGCAGAAAGGTCAACGCAAGCAATAATGGCAATAAATGATATTACGCAAGACAAAGCTAAAGTGTTAGTGATTGTTAAAGTGCTATGTTATTACCTTCGCACATTTGTGTGCAATCCATTTATATATATATAAATAATTTAAAGAAATAAATAAATAATTTTTTTATATATTAAATTTGGGAATTTTTAACATTATGAGGTTCAATTCATAAGAATTAAATGAATCGTGATTTCTTCTTACCTCATACTTCTATGTTTTTTTTAAACACAGCACTGTAGTATCGGCGACACATTGTCACCATCATCAGCTGTTTTCACGACTGTCAATTTTTTTTTTGCTGGTAATTATCCAAAGTGCCATCTGGTGAACACCAGACAGTCGTGAAAACAGCTAAGGGTGTTGACAATGGGTCGCTGATACTGCAGTGCTGTGTTTAAAAAACATAGAAGTATGAGGTAAGAAGAAATCAAGATTCATTTAATTCTTAATGATGTTTTAGTAAACAGCTTAATTTTATTTGTCAAACATTCCTAACAAATGCCACTCTTGATTTCCAAATCCTCTAGATAAATTCATAAGTCACTTCGTATCTCGTGAATTTATTGATTATTTGGAAATCACTCTAGACATTACTTATGAAAAATATTCAGTGCAATGGGATCAATTGGCCGATGTTACGCATAAAGTGACTAAGTGCCATTTTAAAAAGAAAAATTAATATTTTGATGTCATCTGTTGCTCTGGGTCATGAAGTAAGTGTATGCAATCTTTTAGCACCAAATCTTTACAGTATAGCTTAGTATTAAAAAAATAAACAAACTCCATCAGTCCTATCAGACATTCTATGTTTTGCCACAAACAGCTTTGAAACCAGATCTTTATAAATGCTAATCTAAATTTTGTATCATGCAGCTAAGCACCAAATGTTCTTGCTCTTAGATTGTTGATGCATAACTGTCAAACAAGGAAAACAGCTGCAACATCCAGTATTGTTAGTTTGGCGCTACAATAAATAGTGAAGATTGACTTAAAACTTTAAATATATTTTTCTCGAAACTTACATAATGGCAGATAGCTGGTTGATGCATAATAATGTCCAATTAATATATTTTAAAATTTACCTAATGGAATATGTTTAAGTGGAACAACTCTTGTATGCTAGATGGTCCAAATTAAAAGGAATCGGCCACGGTGGACTAGTGGTTATGCTCCTTGCCTCTGGTCCCGAGGGTTGCGGGTTCAAACCCGGCCATGGTCGATGGATTTTTTAGGATGGAAAAATCCAAGGAGCAAGTCCTCCGGGAGGGACTTTAAGCCGTGGGTCCCGAGTCTGAAGATTTTCAGGCTCGTAAAAAATCCTTAAGCCTGAGAAAAGGCCTCTAAGCAAAATTTACCGAATTTTCCCGTCCTAGTACTACCTTGGTTTCTTAGATGTCAGTGTGAGGTGGAACGCTGACCACGGACCACTCTAAATAACATCTATACGAAAACAAGTGTAACTAAATTAGTATGGTTCAAGTTATTCCCTGTAGGGGGAGAGCGCCTAAATCTCTGTAAAGGGAAAACATAGGCTTACTATACAATACAATACAATTAAAAGGAGCATGGAAACTTCCTGTAGGAAAACCAGAGGGAAAATACCCAGTTAGTAGACCAAGAATGAGGTGAAAGAATAACATTAACCATGATTTGAGGGAAGTAGATTATACAGGGGATGATTGGTAAACTTTAGCTCAGGATAGGGATGTTTGGAGAACTTATGTCTGCATGGCCATGAACCTATGGGTTTGATAGTGCGAGAGCATTAGTTAGCTATTATTACCCATGATAAGTTGTACAAGCATTTATTAATTTGTATGAACGTAACTTATTTAACAAAGCCTGAAATTGTGTGGATGAGCAGAAATAAAACTGCTTGAATATGTCTGGCGTAAAGTTTGTTGGGACATTCTCAAATTACATTATAATAAATATGTTAACATTTAAAAGTATTAAATATTTATTAATTAAATAAAAATAAAACAATTTTATTTGATTTTCATATTTATTATATAATTCAGTGACAGCTGTTTCGGTACACTGTACCTTTTTCAGACATGTTAACAAATTATGAATTGTGTTCCAACTGATCTAAGCAACAATACAACAATATTTATTTAAATTTTTTAATTTAACAAAGGGGATTCATTCAAGTCAAGTTGAGAATTTAACAGTTTGTTACTACTTTTAAATTTATTAATTTCTACAGCCTCCAAAAGATCTAACTTCTTACCCTTATCACAAACATGTAAAATTTCAATATTTGGATTGAAACAATGATTAAATTGGAATAGGTGGTTAGCATATTTTGAATTTTCTAAATTTCTGTTATATGCTCTCATGAGTTCCTTTATCCGAGAGATAAAAGGTCTACCAGTTTGTCTTATATAGACATTGTCAATCAAATAAAACTACATTTTATTTTTATTTAATTAATAAATGTGGATTTTCATCAAGTAAACACCAACTCAATTGATTATAAAATATTTAATGTTGAACTTGAAATTTTAAATATCCATTTGAAGTTAAGAATGTTATGGGGGAGAGGAATACAAATTTTAATGTTAAAATGTTCACCAAAAATTATCCAAATAATTGTGGACATACATTAACTGCAAGAAATATCTTGGGCAGTAAAATATTTAGAATACATTACATTCTTGATCATTTTAACATGACTGGTATTTTACTAGAAACTTACAATTTTTAAAATTTCTTTATAAAGATTTTTAAAAATCTAGTTGTTTTAAAAATGGCAATGTTTCCTATTCAAAGTCTGGAAAATTGGTGTTGTACTGAATTCATGAAATGTGTCGATTTATTGTGTATTTAATTCACAATTTTGTGTTGTATGTGTAGCTGTGTGGCTGACAATATTTATAGCTACTTTTCCATGTGGAAGTGCAAGATGTCTTCTGTTACTGGTACATTTTAATGGATATAAAAACCTTTCAACGCCTTTTTGGAATTCAAGAGGTTTCCCAACCTCACGTAGACTAATGTATTCACGTAGACTTTCACGGCCGGAGTTGCTATGATGATGTTGATGAAGATTTTTGGGCTGTAGGCCGTGGTCGTGAGGCTTGTAGTTTCCCGACGTTTCGCCAAAGACTGCGTCTGGCATCCTCTCAAGACAACCCTTGAGGATGCCAGACGCAGTCTTTGGCGAAACGTCAGGGAACTACAAGCTTCACGACCACGGCCTACAGCCCAAAAATCGTCATCAACATCATCTCACATAGACTGTCTGAATATTTTTTTTTTTTGGATGTTAATTGGAACTGTAATCTTAAAATATTGGTCCGAACATTTTTCCACAAGATTTTAAATGAAAAATTATAGAAAAAAACAAGCAAAGTCACTTTTCATAAAAATTTCAAGACTTAGTAATTCTCGCATCACATATTTTAAATTTGTCTTAAAAAAAATTAGAAAGAAATTTTTAAAAAATGATGTGAATATTTTTATTAGTAATTCTCAATGTATGAAAAGTGCAGCAACTGATGTTAGATAGCCTACATTTGTTTTCTTACAATTAAACTTGTATCTATGAATAAATAAAAATGCTACCTATGAAAGAAAAATGAATGAGTTATGAATTTTGAGTTAGAAATATCATATTATTGGAAAAAAAATCATTCTGAATAATAGACAAGTTTTGTCTGTATTATTCTTCCCTCATAGAGGCCTAGTTATTTCTGTTAGACATATGTTTCAAAGTATGTTTGCTCCATCTTCAGTTGGTACAGTCTAATAGAAACAACTATACGAGGTAAGAATAATGCAGACAAAACTTATTTATTAAGTAAAACCTCATTATGTTACTTCCTATTGTATTTTCAAATCATTTTGAATATCTATTCAATATTTTTAAAAAATGAAAAAATCTTATAAAAGTATTATTTTTATTTTGGGCAAAATAATGGTAAACAAAATGTTGCAGAAAAGCATGTCATAAATTTTTTAGGCGTATTGTAAACAATTTGAGCAGATAACATTGATGCAAAATTTCCAAAATGACACAATTGCATTTTGCCAAGTTTTCAGGTGACTAAAAACTCTTTTCATTACTGGTTCAATAAACTTAATTTGGTATGTTATGACATCTGAATACCAAAATCCCAATATGACTAATTGCCATAACATACAAAATAATTTATATATGAAGAGAAAAATTTTCGCCTAGACCGAGACTCAAACCCGGGCCAAATGCTCTACCAACTGAGCTACCAAGGTGAGTTGCGATCTAGATGCAAATTTTTCTCTTATATACGTTGTAATTCGCTTGTGCCAAATGCTTTGAAACCTTTGCTTCTATCTTTGCAAATGGCAGCATCTTAGTTAAGGAGACATTTATTGGGAATTTAACACTACTTTATAAAGCCATTAGGGCTTCTATTGATGGCCTATCTTTGCAAATGGCGGCTTCTTAGTTAAGAAGACATTTATAAAGTAGTGTTAAATTCCCAATAAATGTCTTCTTAACTAAGAAGCCACCATTTGCAAAGATAGAAGCAAAGGTTTCAAAGCATTTGGCGCAAGGGAATTACAATGTATATAAGAGAAAAATTGCATCTAGATTGCAACTTGCCTCGGTAGCTCAGTTGGTAGAGCATTTGGCCCGGCAAGCCAAAGGTCCTGTGTTTGAGTCTCGGTCTAGGCGAAAATTTTTCTCTTCGAATATAATTTATCCTTCAGTGAGAAATGTTAAATCAATAATAAAAACATCAATACAAGATAATGTCTATAATAATGAGTTCTTTTGCTCTCCTGAAAACCTGGCAAAATCTAATTGTCATTTTGGGATTTTGGTGTCTACTTCTAAAATGTGTGTACAACAATAAACGAGATAAATAAATGAAAGCAGAGATCAACTAATTTCTTTTTTTCCTTAAATGACTTAATAATTGTTAAGACAGATACAAATAGTAAAGAACATGGATATACATATAAAATAAATAATTTTAAATCACATCCTATTTTTTTAGTACATTCTTTATTATTTTACATTTAATTATATAAAAATGAAAAACGGTATCAACAAAATTGACAAATTTAGTACAGATTAATGTTTTTATTACCTCACCTCATATCCTTTTTCTTCTATACTGCAGTTTCGAAGCTTATCTCCATCTTCAGTAGCCTCTGGTCGACTGGTGTTATGTCGTTTCCTGGCGGTTTTCTTCTTACTTCTATCGGTGGACCGATGGACCTCTGGATCAGGTCAAAATAAAATAACAAGAGATGACAAAATTAGTCATCATCATCACTCCAGGGATTAGGCAATTGCCCATTCTGACTTCATAATGCATCAGCCCAACGTCTTCTAGGTCTTCCAATGTCACATCTTCCTCTTGCTTGATAATTTCTTGCTAACAATGGATATCTCTCCTTACTCGTTCCATCCATATGATCAATCCATTTCTGTCTGTAATTCGTGACCTTACCCAATAAAGGCTGTACTTTCAATTCTTCTCTTATATCCTCATTTCTTATTCTATCAAGTCTTGTACTATCTTGCTTGGGTTGGTTCCTTTTATGACAATCCGGCTGATTTCCATGAAGCTTCTCAGTAAGATAAATGTCTCCTGGAAGCGTTACGAGCGCTTCACAGGACAAGGATGGTGGAAGGGCTGCTTCCTCTAAGCCTCCAAACATGCTCCTCTGGGTATCCATTCCCCAAGAGAGGGCTGCTTCTTCCGCTCTTCAAGCCCTACAAGTTTAGCTGTGCTATTCCTTGTAGCCCTGTTGACTGTTGAAGACTTGACGAAGATGTGGCCGCCCAATATGGATGCAGACGCCATTCCCTCGTTGTGAGCTATACTTAGTTCCCCTCGCCTCTTACCCACCAGCAAGATTAACCTAAGTCAATCTTCCCCAAGTAGGGTCGTCTGGTTCATCGGGTACTAAGTCCCCCCACCTACCATAATTCCGATAACTCAGAACAGGACCTCTCATTTTAAAATTCCGCATATTTTAAGCTCTTCAATTTTTCAGTGACCAAAGTAAATTAAAAAGTGTGTAAATTACATGAAGAAATACAGTAGACTCAACAGCTAAGATATTAGGACTGGAAGCAAATGTCAATAAAACTAAATATATGTTCACACATAGAAATATATAATGCAAATGGACAGTTAATGACAAATTAGGGAACTTTTGAAGAAGTGCTTGAATTCAAATACCTTGGAACAATAATTACAAATGGGAATGAGATGCACAAAGAAATTATAGTGGAGGAGGACTAAGTTGGCATGATTTCTGCTATCCTTGTCTAGAGAACTGTTCTTCCACCCTTTGCAAAACACAATGTGCTACCCTTGTAAAATTACTTAGGAATGCTAGAAAAACTCCACCTCCCCCACTTCCGTCCAGTCACTTTTGTGTCAGGTAATTTTTGTCAGTGGCAACTGGTTCAGAGTGCTCTGTTAAAAGTGACTGCAGAGCATGTGAACACACTGAAAAGATTGAAGAGTCATATTGGCAGGCAGACGGTTTAATGGACGAAATTAGTGATCGGTTTGAAATAAATTTAGACGATACTGACGACAATGAAAATGAAGACATAGGAACTTGCCAGGAAGAATCTTTAGAAGAAGGGAATGGCACCACTGATCTATGTTCACTGCAGGGAGTGTCTGCCCTACCGCTGTCACCATGAAGAGATATGTGTATGAGTGAGAAAGAAGATGGTGAGTACTCTCTTTCTCTTTCTAAAATATTCTAGACAAGTTAGCCCTCATTGACTATAAACATACCATATTTTTTTTATTATTATTCCGGTTTTTTCCAATGAATATACATTTTTCCGGTACCCATGTTCACAGTTAACTACACATTTGTTTCAACACATTTTTCCATTCTTTTCTGTTCATCCATATATCTTCTTCTATTTCCCATTCTCTCTTAGTTTCATTGATTCCCTAATTCCACGTAATATTTGGTCTACCCTTCTTTTTCCTTCCCTGTGGTTCCCAATCCATGATTATCTTAGGTAGTCTTCCTTCTTCCATCCTTCTAATGTGTCCGTACCAATTTAATTGTTTCTTCTTTATAAAATCTAATATTGAATATTGTACCTGCATTTTTTTTTTATATATGAATTTCTGATTTTATCCTTCCTGGATATTCTTGCAGCACGTCTCCAGTAGTCCATTTCAGTGGCGAGTATTTTTTTTTTTCATTTGTGCATTTAAAGCCCACACATCAGCTCCATAGGTAATAATGCTTTGATTATTGTATTAAAAGTATTTTTTTTTTGTTTCTTTGAAGATATGTTTGTCCCATACTATTCCATTTACGGCAGATATAGCATACTTTCCTATATTGATCCTGTTTCTTATCTCTGTTTCTTGTTTTCCATCTTTAGTAATTTTAATTCCCAAATACTTATATTCTTCAGTGTATTTAATTGTCCCCAAATTTTCTTCTAGTATTAAATCTTGAGGAAGATCCCCTATTGTCATATATCTAGATTTATCCATATTGATCTTTAAACCCCATAAACTATATTCTTGTATTAATTTTCTAGTGAGGTATTCTATATCTTCAAATTCTTGAGCCAATATCAATTGGTCATCTGCAAACTGGAGTGTATATATTGTTGAAAACATACCGTATTTGCTCACATAATTTGCAGCCCTGCATATTTTGCACACCCTAATTTTTAAGGAATTATTTTGAACTTTATTTTTGCTCTGTGTATTTTGCACACACATTTTAGGTACTGGTACCTTTCCTTTTCAGTGTAGTAGGGATTTTCTTTCCTTGAATTTCATTGCCAATTCTTACATTCCAACATAGTTCATTTACCAGCAACTGAACTACCTGCTTCACAAAGAAACCCTAAGTTACATTTCTTTAACAATGCTTGCCCTTGGTAGGGACTAGTTTCAAAACATTTCAACAATCACGCAGCAGAAGGAGAATTCGGAGTTCTTGAATCCAGTGTGCATTATTGGAGGAAATGACATTATTTCAAGAAAGATGTAAAATTCGAGAAATGTACTTACCATCCTAAAGTTCATAATAAGCTTCAAAAAAAATTTTCAGAAAATTTAATTGGCTCCAATTAACAAATTCAGCCTGGGTAATCTTCTGTTAACTAATAATAAAGTTAACACCTCAGACAACAAAAAATCTGGAATTTATCAAATTGATTGCAAAGATTGCAAAAAGGATATATATTGGAAAAACAAAAAGGAACTTGGAAACTCGTAAAAAAGAACACTTCAGAAACATAAAGAACGGAGAAATTGAAAAATCAGCTATAGCAGCACATAGTTTATTAGAGCATCATATAATTGAAAAAGAAGCAAAACTTTTGAAACATCTATCCAAACCTTTGGATTTAACAGTTTGGGAAAAAATATATATTCAAAAAAACCATACTAGAACCATGAACTTTGAGATTCCAGACGAACCGAGCTTGATTACAAAGTTCTTCAAAAATACAACAGATGGCAGTTTAGAAAATGATTCATTCAAAAGAACACCAGATGACAGTCTAGAAAATAATTCCTTCAAAAGAACACCAGATGGCAGTTTGGATAATTACTGGCAAAAGAAAAAAATTGACAGTCGTAAAAACAGCTGAGGATGGTGACAATGGGTCGCTGATACTGCAGTACTGTATTTAAAAAAACATAGAAGTATGAGGTAAGAAGAAATCACGATTCATTTAATTCTTATGAATTGAACCTCATGATGTTAAAAATTCCCAAATTTAATATATAAATTATTATGGTACTTGAATTGTTTTGTTTTTATAATAATATTATTGTTTATAGATTTATTATTGCATTATTTGTATAAATCAAGATTACCTACAGTGTTATGCAATAAAATTATAAGATATCACAAAATAAGTATATTCTTAATTACTATACTTACCTACCATAATTGAGATAACTCAGAACAGGACCTCTCATTTTAAAAATCCGCATATTTTAAGCTCCTTAGTTTTTCAGTGACCAAAGTAAATTAAAAAGTGTGCAAATTACGTGAACAAATACAGTAGACTCAATTCTGGAAATGCATGCTATTATGCATTACAAGAACTCTTGTCATCCCATCTTCTCTCAAAAAAACATTAAATTCAAAATATGTAGAACTGTTATATGGATGCAAAAAAATGGACTCTTTCTTTGAGGGAAGAGGGAAGATTATGAGCATTTGAAAATAAAGTTCATAGGAAAATTTTTGGACCAAAGAGAATGGGCAGGTGAATGGAGAAGTCTTTCATGACAGTGAGCTACAGGATCAAGTTTTATTTTTTAGTCTGGAAACATTTTCAAGAAGAAATCAACATTAAGTTTTGATTTAAAGAACTTCAAAATGTTACTTCCTAAAATAAACCACGAGCTACATGATCTTTATACAAAACCAGGTATCGTCATCATCATCCAGTATCAGCTGCCACCGTCCTCCAGAAACCAAATGCCATTCCTCTCTGTCATCCATTGATCTTCCTCCAATCCTCTGATATTCATAGCTGCTTGTACCCCTTCTATCCAAGTTTTCTTCGGTCTTCCTCCTTCCTATTGGGATCCATTCCATAACAATTTTAGGCAAACTTTGCTCTGGTATTCTTTTGACATGGCCATACCAGTGTAGTCTTTTCTTTTCTATAATGTCTATGATGTCTGGCTCCTCTTGTACACCAAGATATAACAACAGTTAAGTCTTACAGACTGTGATGGGCAGGATACTTGGCACAAATGGGGAATTAAAGAGAGCCATGGAAACTCCTTTTTAGGAAACCAGAGGAAAATAGTCCAGTAGCTAGGCTAAGAAAGAGGTAGGAGATAACATTAACCATGATTTGAGAAAAGTAGATTGCACAGAGGATGATTGAAAAACATTAGTCAGGATTGGTATGTATGGAGAGCTTATGTCCATGTGGTCATGCACGTATGGGTTTAATAGTGCCAGTGAGTTAGTAATGAGTAGTCAATAATGTTATCGAAAATATGAAGATGAGTAATAACATAGTTGAAAGAGGAGATACCATTTACTGTGGTGTAAGAGCCCATGTGGCAGTGTCGCTATTATATGTAGGGAAGTGAAGTGCTGAGGGTGAAGTGACCAAATGTGAATCACAATATCTTCTTCTACTACAAGGTTTAGGCTATGCAGCCTGTTCCGGCGAAGTTAAAAGTGGAGTCCATCTTCTACGTGGTCGGCCAACATCTCTTGTTCCTCTGGGATTATACAGGAAGGTTCTTTTTGGTATTCTTTCGTTGTTCATTCTCATTAAGTGTTCTGTCCATTTCTTATTATTTTCGCTGATTTTATCTTCAATTTTATATATATTTAATTCTTCTCGTATAGTTTCATTCCTTATTCTATCCGCTCTTGTGCATCCTTTCACATTACGTAAAAACAGCGTGAATCACAATATAATTATGAAAATACAGTACTTAATAAATAAATTGAGTCTGTCGTCATCTTACCTCATTTTTTCTCGTTTCTTGTTAACACGTGTTTCAAAGCATCTCTGCTCCATCTTCAGTTGGTATAGACTAATGACGTTGAGCAACAAAAAAAACAAACTTTTTTGTCTCAGAAAGAAAAATATGTGATTCTGATAGTATTTTTTCTCCTGAATCCAAATACGATATCGGTTTTTCTCCATCACACAAGGTTTTCGAGAGACAGGCATTTATAATTTCAAACACTTTAATATTTTCTACATTCGTAACTACACAATATTCGAACATTCGGACTCATCTAGAAAGTAAGAAATGATGATTTTCTGCTATATTTCGCCTGTGGAGCATCCCTCTTGATGGTCCAACAATAATCAGCCAGCATATTAGGATTCCATTTGCCTTGATATATCTTTTCCATAGCTGAAAACTCCTGATGAAAGTGTTCTCCATGCTCATCGCTCACTGTGCCAAGATTTTCCGGGAAGAAATCTAGGTTCATTAAAAAAATAATTATTTAAATCCATTAATTGAAATTGAAATAAAAAACTGTGGAGAAATTCCGAATACATATTTGAAAACACGATAAAAAAATTGCATTAAGTACAACTATTGGTACTCATGAGACAATCATGTTGACCAGTGTTATCTTTAAGTTGTCAGCCATGGATGTCAACTCCTGCTCACTCTTTTGTGGTCCAAAGAACTTGCGAATTAAATTTCTCTTCCCAGGAATTTCAGTATTCTTGATTCTCTCCGTGTTCTTCTGGATGTAGATTTTTTCCCCACATGGTGAGTGTATTTGTTTTTTCTGTTATAATAATTTGATGTTTACATCTATTTTATGTTTTTCTGATCGAACATGAGCAGCTACTGCAGATTTTTCAACTTCTTTTTTTTACATTTCTTATGTGTTCTTTAGTTCTAATGATTAAATTGCTATTTTTATTATATTTAACTGTAAATTAATATAATTGGCTCAACTGCACTTCTACTAGTGGTTGATTTTTCAGTTATATTGTTGTAAACTATAGCTCTTCTTCTTTATTTACTAACATTATTTAATATTTTAAACTTTTTCAAATTATTTTTATAACATTATTAGACAATTTTGAAGTATTTGTTTAAATATGCAAATCACAATATTATGACACTGTTAGACAATATTGTGATGCTAACTGCTATTTTCTCCACAGAGTATATTACTTAGTCAATTATTTTTCTATCGCTGTTTTGGGTTATCGCTGGTTGGATTAGCGTTAGGGAGTGATAAGTAAGTGTACACCCATTTATAATAAACGTTTGGTAATTTTAATATTATTAATATATTTTTTAAACATAGATCTGGGGATTTATTGCAAATATTGGTCATTTAAATTTCATAGCAACAGATAGTAATCGAGGATGATAATCGATATGTGGTTTGATTGTGGGTTATCACTGGCACTGTAAACTCTGGCACATGCACACTTTTGTTGTACAGGAAAAATTGCTAATTGCTTCATATTTACATATAAGCTTATATGTATGTGTTATTTCATATCTTTAATGAAAAAGAGTTGGGGACCTCTAGACAATACACTATTACTCCATTTTAACTGCTGACTGGGTAATGTTACAAATTTTCTCTATGTTAAATGATGTAGGAATGTTGTATGTAATCAGTAGTGAATGGTTTATGTATCATTACTTCTTTTTGTAACAGAACCATATTTAACACCTCATAAATTAGTTTCTCTTTTCAAGCAGATTTAATGTCTGAATGGGCAGCAATACAATGAGAAATGATTTGGATTTTTAACAATAAAAAGTGAACATTTTGCTGAATTATGAGGACATTAGCCCTTGAGTATTAAAATAGGGCCATGTCCACTTTTGTGGCATTTACAAGCGAGACATCTACTGATAGATCAAAAATATATTTATCATATTTGAAAAGAAAAAGTATATGTTCTGACCGGGACATGAATCCGGGACCCTTGGTTCTCTAGACCAAGCGCTCTATCACCTGAGCTACCTGAGCAAGTACCGATCTAAACACAAATTTTTCTCTATATACATTGTAATTCCCACCCACCAAATGCTATGAAGCCTTTGCTTCTATCTTTGCAAATGGCGGCTCCTTTATTAAGAAGACATATATTTATATTTATAATTGTATTTTTCAAGTGTTTCCAAGTGTCTATTAGAAATAAATACAATATTCATTCCATATATAATATTTATAATGTATGATATATATATAGAAGAAAATTTTCAGTTTTCTCTAAATGTGATATAATGGACATGGGCCGTTTTAATCCTCATGTGCTCAGTTTAAAACTTACTTGCAGAAGTACTCTTTGAATTTCTGAGTTTCAGATAGCTTCTAGAAGGTGGAATATACTTTGATTTTTACACTTACGTGCAAGAATTGACAGAGATTTAATGTATAGATTTTTTGGTAATTTGCTAATAGTTGTGCTCAAAGGATATCTGGACAAAACTAAAACAGTGGTTAGACATGTCTTGTAGCAAATTACTATTTATAAATTAATAACAATGTTCTATATGAAATACAAATATAATTTCTTGTATTTAAATAAACTGTATAGTCGTAAACAGATTTTTATTTGATTTTTTAATTTTAGCAGTTGTCTACCATGTACAATTGTAGTAAAAATGATATATTTTGAGTGCATAAACTCAGGTAGTAGTAAATTAAAAAAAAAATATATATATATATATATATATATATATTTATCACCTAACCTCGTAATCCATCTTCTATTTACACTGGTTTTGGAATAATTTTCATTCCATCTTCAGCATTTTTGATGATCATTGTTCTGTCATGGCAATGCACTGCTTTTTCCTCCATCTGTTGGTAGACTGATGAAGCTCCAAATCAAATCACCATCTATGGGAATTTCAATAATTTCTCCTTCTTGTTTTTTTGAATATATATATTTTTCCCCAAACTATAAGCACATTAGGTTTTCTATTTTTGTCTTCCTTTTGATTAGATGTTTTTCTGCCAAGCAATTGAGTGGCTGTTGCAGATTTTTTTTTTTTTTTTTTTACTTTCCCATTTATGACATTCCTAAAATGTTCTTTCAATCTTGGATTTCAATTTATTTTTGTTTTCTCTATGAAGATTTTATCATTATTCCCATTTTTATCTGACAAATTTCTGATTTGTCTTCCAACAAATCAGAGATTTATCAGATAAAATGCGAGAATTATAATAAAATATACATAGGGGAAACAAAAAGAAGTTTGGAAATCAGACTGACAGAACATTTTATGAATGTTAAAAATTGAGAAGTAAAAAATATCTGGAGTAGCTGCTCATGCTTGGTCAGAAAAACATCTGATCGGAAGAAAGGCTAAATTAATAAAACAAATAGAAAACATAAGGAGCTTACAGTTTGGGGAAAAAACATATATTCCTATAAACAAGAAGAAATTAATGAATTTTGAAATTCCCGGGAAATTTGTGGAAGTTCGTGGATCTACCAACAGGTGGGGGAAGAAGCAGTGCGTCCCTACTACAGAACAACAATCGTAAAAATTCTGAAAATGGAATAAACATTACTACAAAATCGGTCTTCATTGAAGACAGAGAATAAGGTGAGGCGATAAATCTATATATATTTTTAAAATTTAATATTATACCTCATAATGTAACTTCCTATAAACCTCAGTTAGTAGTCTTAGATTTTATTTTCCGTAACTTTATGCATAGGAAGTTTATCCTGTAATGGAAGTTCCGTATTTCATACCAGATGCAATTGAGTGGAGAGTGAAATCTGTTTTACAAATTGTATGATCATTTTAGACACATCATTACTTTTTTTGTCCTTTTATAAATATTTCCTTTCTTAGACGTAACTTCTGTACATCTTTTAAAGTAAAACATTTTTACGTTCTGGATATCATATAACTTTCACACAACTCCATCTTTGGAGATATAAAGCAATGGTCGAATTTCCTTAATATTCTTTTAAAATATGTCATCTTTTTTTGTTTTTAATTTGATTTGATTTGCAGAGTGGAAGTAGACCAATATTAACTCGGCAGATTCTAAATACGAACACTACGTGTCATAGGCTACGTACAACTTTCTTGAGGCAAATATAATAAAAACGTTTACCAAGTTTTAGTTAAAAAATAAACCGTCAAACTGTGTTTCTCTGTTCCTAAAGGAGTTTCATTGCTCCAGTAATATCTGGAAAGAAGTTCCCCAATCATTATTAATTGCTTCATGTATCTCAATTGAAAGCAGTAGATTGGATATTTTCCCTCCATATTATTGGAATATTTACTCGTTGCTGGAGCAAATGTATCCTCTATAGGAACAAAGTAGCCGGTTTGATGGTATTGTTTTCTTGGGATATTTTATGCTTCTAAGATATACAAGTCGAGCGCATTCACACAAACTGGCAAAACCGTAGCCGGTGACGCCACAGGATGTAATGTAATATCAAATGAGAGCTTTCACACGGCCCAGCAACAGATAATGACAAATGCAGTCGGTTTGAACTTGACAATTCGAATGCCGGACACGTGTTTGTGGTTTATTTATACATCCGTATTGCAGTTGTTCTCATCGCGATTGGTCTTCCATTTGTTTCCTGTATTTCTATCGATTGAAAATGAGTAAATTGTTCAAGTGCGATGTTGTACATTGATAGTATTTGTAGAAAGTAAACCCTGCATATTGGATAAAACAGCTGATTGCTTTAAAGATAAAATCGAAAAACAAAAGACGTGGAATGAATTGTAGAACTTGTATTTTTCAAAGATGATTAAAAAAAAGACAAAAGGTAATGATAGGCTCTAATAAACTGTTGGAGGGAAACATTTTGCCATTACTGACTTTGGTTTGGCCGGTGTGTGTAAAAATGTCCTTGGATGGCAATGACAATGGCACCGTCATCAGCTCCGGTTTTGTCGATGTGTGTGAAAGCGCCCTTAAGGATTAACTTTATTTCGCGTAATTATATATATATATATATATATACTGTTAGGTTTCCGCTACCTCTTGTGTGAATTGAGAATACTACATGTATAAGAAAATTGTATGTTTGTCTTGGAATTCTTGGGTAGCTCTGTTGGTTAGAGCGCTAAAGGTCCTTTAGAGACTCGAGTTCAAATCCCGACTCAAGCATTCTTTTTTCTTTTCATATCATATATATATATATATATATATATATATATATATATATGAGTCCACCGCAGTTGTCTCGAGGTAGCGTGCTACCTTGTCACGCAGCGGGCCCGGCTTCGATCCCCGGTCGGGGCAGTTTTTCTGGGTGAGGTTTCTATCGGGTTTTTTTCCTCACCTGTAAGACAAATGCCAGGAAAACTTAGGCCCAAACGGTCCCCGAAATCATATGGCCATCATCATCATCCTTCACCGGTGTGGAAAGCAACGGGAAGCTACCAAACTATAATTTCCCTAGTAAAGCTGCAAGCATAGCATGAAAATGCTATGATTGCAGTGAAGGACCTGCTTTCGGGCAGAATTACTACGGATGGATGTAGAGGACATGGAATATAATAACTTTTTCCTCTATAATTAATGACAAATGAGGGAAATTTGAAGAAGCTGCAGAAATAAAATATGTAGGAACAATAATTACGAACAGGGATGAGATGAATAAATAAATATGATGAACATTGGCTCAATTCTAGAAATTCATGCTACTATGCATCACAGGGCCTCTTGTCCCAACTTCTCTAAAAAAAGTCAAACTAAAAAAAAACTGTTATTCTCCCAGTTATATGGAAGCCAAACATGGATTCTTACTTAACCCACTAGCTTCTGGTTTAAATTCTCAATGCATTTCCCCATAAACCGGATTTAAATCACCGTAAATTATATTGTTTATTTTCAGACATTCAAAACAAACAGAAGATAACGGTTCTGGAAATCACAATAAGGGTGAATGCCGAAACACATTCCTCTACTATTCATAAATGCTAATAAAAGATAACCAGCCAAGGGATGTACAAAATATTGTAAAAATATATAATAGCAAGAGTTAAGCGAGTGTATTACGTCTTCTGAGGCGAATGGGTTAAGGGAGGAGAAAAGATTACGAGTATTTGAGAATAAAGTTCTTAGGAACATTTTTGGACCAAAGAGAGATGAACAGACAGGCGAATGGAGAAAATACTTAACAAAGAATGGCATGGTCTTTATAAGAAACCGGATATAATAAGAAGAGTTAAGTCTCGTACACTGCGATGGGCAGGACATGTGGCACGAATGGGGACAAAGAAAAGGGGCATTGAAACTTCTTGTAGGAAAACAGACCAGAATGAGGTAGGAGAATGGCATACCATGATTTGAGGGAAGCAGATTATACAGGGGATAACTGGGAAACATTACATCGGAATAGGGATGTGTGGAGAGCTTATGTCCGCGCTGCCATGAACCTTGGGTTTGATAGTGCCAATGAATTAGTATTTTTCGATTTCGTGTTCGATAAATTGAAATAAAATTCTTATTAATGTTACAAAAAATAACTTATTTGGTTATAACTCTGGAGCTTGTATACAATATTTACTTTATGGTGGGGGTAGTTACGATTTCAGTAGGCCAATAGCCTTGAATAAGAGCATCGAGAAGGGGTTGTTGATACTAAGGTTTAGGAAGTCAGTACTTCAACGCTAGTTGGGTAAACAAGTCGTAAGTTTTATGTGAAGCAACACAATATTAACCCAGTTCATTCTAACGTCGATATGTGAGATGGTAAGAATTATATTTTGAATCTATAATTTTTAATATAGACGTTCTTGTATTACACTTTAATATATTAAGAACTATCATTCGTCAAGTATTAAGTTGTGTTACCATAAGTAATGGTACAAATTATTTCCAAATCATCCTCATCACACTGTATATTATTCATCTTTTACGGCCTCACTTACCAAAACATGGAATTCCCTGCCGCCCTATGTCAGAGACTGTCAAACTATAACATCCTTCAAAAACAAATTAAATAATTATTTAATAACAAACTAACTTATACACCTCGCTGATAGTATTCTTTTAACAATTAATAAATTTAATTATCTATGAAAATAATATTAAGATTAACAAATATTTTCTTTTGTTTTGTTTTAAATATTGTACAAACGTAAAATTAGTTTTCTATATCTCATTATTTTTCTTTGTTTTATATATACACTAGACAGGGACAATTTAATATGTCTTGATTGTATACATTTTATTATTAGTTTTAGTCTTAATTTTAACTAACATTAACTGGTTGCATTATAGATCGTAATATGATAGATATTATCTTTTTGATCACATTTTTATTTAGTATTTAATATTAGAGTTCATTGTGATTGTTATATTCTGATGTAATATATGTTTGCCCTGGTGAGTGGAAGAGAAGGCCACATGGCCTTAACTCCACCAGGCTAAATAGATAAATCTAAAATCTAAAAAACATTTACGAGTCACGAGGTGACGAGTGAATTTATTTGGAGGATTTGGAAATCAAGAGTGGCATTTGTTAGGACTACTTAACGAATAAAAATAAGGCGTTTACTCGAAAATCATTGTTTAAATACAGTTACCGGCATTTTAAAATATTTATATATTTAATGCAAACGGCGATGTTTGAAACAAATCAGAAATGCTTGTTTATGCGTCATTTGTTTATTCACTGCAACTTCTCATATTATTTATTGCCAAATAGGATCGCAATACTGTAACAATGCACCCTAGTGGAGAAAAATGAAACACATTAAATTGTATATTATAATCAACATTATAGGTTATTAATTATTTAGTAAACAACTCGGTAAACTAATTATTTAAAAACACAATTACCAAATGTGTAGTTCGAACTAATATATTAATTATTTGCTATATTTAATACGTTTGTTGGATAGTCGGTCACTGCAAAATAATGCTCTGACTTGTTCAGAATATTAAAAAAGGAGGAACTCTTTCTTTATCACAAAAGTAGGAAGTGATAAGGAGAATTCCATAAAGATCGAGGTGAAACTCGACTGTCATTGGTTGTAAAACAAAACTCATTGAAAAGTGGTTGGTCATTGACTCCCACTTGGAACACGAGTTAAATAGTCTTAATAATTAGCTTATAGACTAACCTCTTCCGAGCCAAGTTCAGTTGTAATGTAAACAAACCTGTTGTACCAACTGCGTTTTCGTTTGCATTTGAGCGTGTAAGAAAATGTAATAATAATAATAATAATAATAATAATAATAATAATAATAATAATAATATATTATCCAGCACGTCTACATAAGTTATGTGGGAGAACATAAAAATATATAATTACAATTATAATATATTGAATAAATAAACATTTTATTGTTTAATTCTAACGCATGCGCAATGCAGAATACTTTATAATTTCAATTGTTTCAAATGGCTGCTTCTCCTATACAATTTTTGAAGTATTAAAAAGGAAAACGCTTTGAAAAGCGGAGAGAAACAAATTATTTCAAGTTTTCAAACGGTTTATAAAAAATATCCAACATTGGCCATTCAGGATATGGTGAAAATAACAGCAGAATTTACAGGTAAATTAGCATCGAGCATATCGTCACCTTACTTCTAAAATCTCTTAAATCTAATTTAACAATTTTTTTTCAGGCAATCGTAAAAAAAGTAACATTGCTTTATATTTTGTATCTATATTTTTAATGCCTTATTTTGAATGTAAACACTCAAAATAGGACATTAAAAACATAGTTAGAAAATAAAAAAAAACGTCAAAAATGGTTTTATGCTCTTTAGAAATAATTGTTAAATTAGACTAACGAGATTTTAGAAGTAAGGTGATGATATATTCTGCCAATAGAAGTAATGACATTACAAATAAACGTTATCTATCAACATAATGGAAAAAAGCGTAAACGCCAGATTAGTTAGGTCCATATATCATTTTTGTCATAAATAAATGAGAAATGGGAATTACTAATTATTCCTATAAGAGGACAAAGAGAATGCTAAAATTAGATTTTACTCCGTAAAAAGTAGCTGTCAAAATAACTGTGCCTGATGGAATAATTCTTACTACATTTCTGATTTTAGTATGAAAAAATGCAATATATTTATTAATTCTATTTCTTGTGAAGAAAGCTTTGAGTAGCGTAATTTGTCTAAAACCACAAATTATTTCTTGTTATAATTTTTAAATTAATCCAAAAATGGTACATTTTTCATATTAATGAAAGCACATTGTTTCCCGCGCTGTATCCGAGTGGTTAAGGCAAGATGCCTTGGCGCAGATCTACGGGACTTTCGCTGGTTCGAGTCTCCATGAGTGAATAAATATCCTCATGGAATTTCGTGCACACACAGCATCGTGGAGAATTTGAATAGCTACAATAATTAGTGGGTCCAGGTTGAGAAAACCAGCTATAACGGCTGGGGACCCGACATGCTGACCATATGTGACCACTAGTTGGATGAGCCGTCTACCTCTGTGATTAACACATGTAGATGTGAGGTCAGCAGTCGGATAGTAGGCCAACGACCTTTTTCGCCATGGAGTTTATTGAAAACACAATGTAAATTAATTTAATTCTTAAACGCATTCCGTCACGTCGTGATCTTCACTATAGGTGCTTGCGCAAATCACTGGACTAGAATATTCTTTCACTGGATTAGAATATTCTTGTCAGTCATTCATATGTCTTGATTACATCAGACCGTTTATAAAGTATTGAAACATTAAGTGAAGTGATGGCGATATAATGCCGTAAATAAAATCAATTATTAATTCTCGTTTGCCGCAATATGTTGCTGAATTCCGTAGAATGTTAAAAGTGATGGAAATATTATTTTGTATGAAATTGTGGAAATTTTATAACTAACTCACTGGCACTATCGAACCCGTAGGTTCATGGCCGCGCGGACATAAGCTCTCCATACATCCCTATATTGAGCTAATTTTTTCCAATCAGGGAAATTCCATACTATACATAAATTTGCTAAAGTTTTGGAAGTTGGTGAAATTGAAAACGTATGTTTCAGTTATATTCATTTAATGACATATGCAAGAATATCTTCCTTGTGATGTTGAATTGCAACAGCGAGCTTGTCAACCTGCCACTGTCTCAACAAGATCGGTGAGTGATTTTTTGTAATAAATATTATTTTTTTTTGTATTCACGTAGAATTTTATTGTTGAAACGAAATACATTTTTTTATTTTTATACATATTTTCAATTTTTCATTATAAAAAATTAAAATATGTTCTATTTTTTAGGTTATAAAAATCCGTTTCATAGTAGTAATTGAAGAATTATCTCTATCATATCCATTGTGTACATTTTTTTTCTTCCCCCACTAGTTCCAGCAATCCCAGTTTTGTCTAAGATTTCAGGAGCAGACAAGGTTTATTTTACTCGATATGGGCATTAAAATTATCTTAATTCTATGAGGCGTTTACAGAAATAGTTTCCAAAGTAGCCTCCTGGGCTAGTGGGCAGCGTTTCAGACTACAGTTCCTGAGGTACCAGGTTCGATTCTCGGTCAAACCATAGGAATTTTTCCTGTAGTTGCCCATGAGCTGAAATTGAGGTTAAGTTTAGGTTAAGGACTCTCCAGTCACTTCATTATCATCTATCACCCATTATATCATCGGGGTAACGTAACTCTGCCTTCCAGGTGCCCCAACCTAAGAAATATATTACAATTCCGCCAGTGCTAGGGGAGAAGAAAAGAAATGTCATAAACGTCAACCTGGTGGTATGGGACAAAACAAAATTTCTTTTAAGTAATGGCTGATATTCTGTTTATATTTAAAGTGGGACGGCAAAGTGCCGCATACCTTATGAGCTCTTAGAGTTATCCTAACATCAATAAACGCCAAATGTATCCTTCCGCCAAAATTACTGTCACTTTTGACAGGGAGATAACGACACAACAACAGAAGGCTCGATACTTTCAGCCATTTTGTTTCATGGGAATCGATTGAAGCTCGACTCAAATGCATCACCGATTTGTATTAAACTATTTTAAGTTGTAATTATTGATTAGGTATATTTTAGAATATTTTCTATGTTTTGAATATTATTATTTTCATTCACGAAGAATAACAAGTATATTCAGAGGACATATTTTTAATTTAATGAAGGGAACTAAATTTTCGCGTACTCATTACTTCTACAACTTACGTCGGTGTCCATAACCAATGAAATGCGAGCAGATCACGTGATTTTTTTTTTGATGAGGATCACTTTAAGAGCGAACAGCCTTTAGTACCGCGAGTCCGCGACCTGAAAGATCTATTGCGTTTCCAAGCTTTATGGAATGAGTGGAAATACTTTCTACGGTGTTATGTAGTTTCTAATGGGTCTTCCTCCTTGTGACACATCAAATGCACTCATGACTCATACCACCATGTTTTGGGTTTGACTCATGATCGCGAGGAGAGATTACAACCCTCACGTTGACCTTATTCTGTCACCTAGGTTGTTACTCAGACCCGTGTGGAAGCACATTCGTGTGTGGCCCATTAGATCCCCACAACCACACAATTTTACATGTTTTATATTAGCTTGACCTGTATCTGTCTATCTATGTAACAGACCTGTTTCTATGTAACTGAATCTTTGATCACGATTTTCACCCACTTAAAAACATTGGATTGACTTGAAACTTTGTATATTTGTAAAGGACCCATGACAATACAATACGTTCATAATGCTTTTTTTTTTCTAAAATCCTGGCCAGAACCATCAGAAAATCAAAACAATAAAAACCGGTGTAATAGGTTGCGGACTTATCGACGTTTTAGTCAATCGTTGTAAGAGCTCAGTTGGTAGAGCGGTGGACTATAGTGATATATAATTTCAGTAATTCATAGGTCGCTGGTTCAAATCCAGACTGAAGGATTTTTTAGAAGAGTATTAAGCAATTCAATTTTCATGGGATTCAGGTTTATGACAACCAATTAAACTAAGAATTAAAAAAAAATAGTTTAAAAAACTAAAACAACACGCTTTATTGAAAAACCAAACTAAAAAATAAATAATGGTTTAAAAAATCTAAAACAACACGCTTTATTAGAAAACCGAACTAAAAAATGAAAAATAATTTTAATTTACAACACGCTTGGGAAAAAATTAAAGTGGTCAACAAAAAAATCATCTCCAACTCATCTAGAATAAAACTAGAGTTATCTACAAAAAAAACCATCAAAAGCGTGGGGTGCGTTTTATGGTTTTTACGTTTTCTTCTTAGAGACTTTTACCAATATCTGTTTATTATCAAATATATTATCAAATATATTAATTGATATAGAGCACTCCACGCTTTTGATGATAAAATTATTTTTTTTGTAGATAACTCTAGTTTTATTCTAGATGTGTTGGAGATGATTTTTTTGTTGACCACTTTAATTTTATCCCAAGCGCGTTGGAAATTAAAATTATTTTTCATTTTTTAGTTCGGTTTTCTAATAAAGCGTGTCGTTTTAGTTTTTTTTAAACTATTATTTATTAACATCTGTGTTTCGCTAAACCGAATGCATTGTATCCGGATATTTACCTTAAAATTTCTCCCAGAGGGGAGTTGTAATGTACCCACCCCTACATCTGTTTAAAAAATGAATGATAACACAAAGCAGCCAGTCAATCACGTTACATCAGGGCCAATATAGCAGCTACATATACATTTAATGGGAATGGGAAATTATTTTTGCATTCAGAATATTAAAAAATGGACGAATATATATTCTGAGACATTATAACATCAGAAGAGATTTCAATTCTTCACGTGCTGATATGCGTGGAATATATCAACTTTCTGGTATAATTAGAAATACATATATTAGCATTAATGTGCTAATATGCTCTCTGTGACATAAGTTAAATGCAATTAATTAGGAGTAGCCTATATTACGTAATAATGTTACAATAATGAGGAATGATAGGAAAGCATTTGAGAGATTTTATACACCGTATATTTTAATTCCAATCAAAAAGGTGATCTTAATAAGATAAGTAATAATGATCATAATAAAAATAATAATAATAATAATAAATAATAATAATAATAATAATAATAATAATAATCATTATTATTATTATAAATTAGGCTTAACAGTAGATTACGTTTTCCTTGGTTTTCCATAGTATATTCTTATAATACTGTTGCTCTACGTACTTCTTCTGTCTTTATTAAAATGTAGTAATATTTTAAACGTTTTTCAACGATACTTATAACGTTCTTTTACAATTTTACGTATTTATTTATTTATTTGCGCAAAATACGGTAACATTACGACATTCTTAGACAATATTGTGATACTCACTTGCTATTTTCCCCTCTCTTCCAACAACTCAAACTATTCCCTAGTAAAGCTGCAAAGCATAGCATGAAAATGCTATGATTGCAGTGAAAGACCTGCCCTCGGGCAGAATTACTATGGATGTATGGATGGATGGATGTATACTTAGGGGCTTGCTATCCATATTGCGTGTCTCTACTTAAGCCTATCATCGCTAAATTAGAGTAAAGAAATGAGTTAACGTTTGACTAAGCCCCCGTATGAAGGTTCGAAAATTAAATTTAATGAATAAAAGTTGCAAGAAATTGGTATTCCGTTACTCGTCATTTAGATTGAAGGGGTTTCGCTGCTATTGTACTTTGCATTCTGAGAAATAGTCTTGATTTAGACCGTATGTGGTATGGGGATGACGTGGCACGCCCTCTCTGTTTACGAGTTGCCACTCCTGGTGTAAACCTATTCTCAATTGGAATTTATATTCCACATATTTATATTTTTTATCGTTATCCAAATTGTAATGAAGAGAAAGCCCATGTGTATTGTGATAACTTTCAGCTTTGCATGTTTGAGGGGTTGAGAGCAAAAGTGGACCAAGTCCATATTTTACCCATCTGAAAAAAACTGACATAAAGTTATAGAAATACATTTAATTGCGTGTAAAGAATGAAATATTTGGCTAAACTTTAGAACATGTGACGCGACTTTTTAATGCCTTCATGAACTCCTGTCAAATTTTATCCTTAGGGTTTCATTTTTAAAATTAGGCCTATATCCCACTACTTACAGTGATTTTTACATTTTTTTCTAACGATTATTTCAAAATATTTTTCTATGATATTTAACTACATATGTAGCATGAAGACGTGGCAGCCATATTGCTTTTAATTAATATTCTATGCAACAATAAAGACGTGTTCCAGTGCAGCTAACATAGAGTATGTATAAATTAACTGTGCACATATACTTCAGAATTTCATAACTTACTATTTACTTTTGGGGCACGCCGTAGCGTAGTGTATGTAATAAGGCACTGCGCTAAAAGCCGCAAGGTCGAGGGTTCGGGTCCCGGTGGAGTCAGGATTATTAAACTGACCCAAACCTTCTGGCGACACTATGACCCTGGGGTAGACTCAGCCTCTAACGGAAATGAGTACCAGACGCTTGTTCTGGGGGTGAAGGCGACCGTCACACAGGGCTGACAACCCGGCTGACATCAAGTGCTGATTGTCCAAAAAGTGGGAGCCTTAACCTCCTACTACCCCAAGAGCCTCCTGAGGCCTGTAGTGGGATCACTTTACCGTTTACTATTTGCTTTTGGGCGTTGCGGTCTTTTACAGGTTAGAGAGCCTAAGTTGCGTTAGGTTAGTTTTTAGGTTAGCTTTTCACTGGTTACAGTACTTAAATTGCGTTAGGTTAGCTTTTAGGTTTGTTAAATATCGTGTAGCCTATATGTTGGCTGCATCTTGTAATTCCATAGTGTAAACCGCTTCGCGTTTATTGGCGCATGCGCATGGTGTATGTTTGGAAATTTGAACAATTTTTCGCGTGACATGTTGTAAAGTATTTCCAAATATAAATTTTTTTAACAGTGAAAAAGAACAAATACCCCGAATAATTATTGATATTTTGAACCCGAATTCACATATAACTACGATTTTCAATTTTTTTACTTGGTCCACTTTAGCTTTGAACTTCTTATTTATTAACAATGGATTTCCCAAATTCTGTTGACGAGTTACAACAAAACAAACATCTGTCAATCCATATTAAGTCATAAAGTAAATGCAATAATCATTGTAATTAGTTTACTTTTTTATTCAACACTAGCTAATACCCGGCGTCAGCTGCATCACCTAAATAAATATAAATTAATGTGCTTTTATGTTTAGTTGAAAAAGTAAAAGGAAAAATAATTATAAATTTATTTTTTTAGATACCCCGTGCTGATTACCCGGCGTTGCCCGGGAATCTACTTATCCCGATCTTCTGAAATACTAAATACGAAAATTAATGTGTTTTATGTTTAGTCAAATAAGTATGAGAAAAAAGTATATCGTAATTATTTTTAGATGCCCCGTGCTGTTTACCCGGCGTTGTCCGGGAATCTACTCATCCCGATCTTCTTGGCATAAATGAGCTGAAAGACAAAAATTAATGTAGTTCTTATGAATAGTTTAATAAATAAAATGAAAAATAATTATAAATGTATATCGTAATTATTTTAAGATTCCCCGTGCTGATTACCCGGTGTTGTCCGTGAATCTACTTATCTCGATCTTGTTGGCATAAATGAGCTAAAAACAAAATTCGTTATTGTGATTATGCGTAAAAGAATACCCGCCATGTGCTGCTATGTTTGCACAGATCTACGTACTTGTCTCGATCTTCTTGGCATCAATGAAAGACAAAAATGGTTATTGTGAGTTATCCGTAAGAGATAAACATATGCTGTCGCGAACGTTTTTGTGAACTTTTTGAGATATTCAATTCTATGTATGTACATTAATTTTGTGTATTTGTTATGGTTCAGGCGGCGTAAGCTATTTAAGCGTCCAAAGAGCTACTTTTTTTCACGTTTTCACTATAAAGGGTCAATTTTATTGGTGTAGGAGTTGAGTATGACAATCTTATAGCCCATGTTCATCCCGGGAATCTCCTGAACATTTGCAAAAAGCCCCATCATAATCGGATCAACGATATGGTCGCGCATGCAGTACGAACAAATAAAGAAACATTCATTTTTATATAGCTATTAGATTTAGTGTCCATTCCTGCCTTATTCAAATTATTTTGGTATAGTTTATTATATTTTCTATAAAATGAATATTCCCTCCATTTTAAATATTGTATTTAGGTTAAATAATACCATTGCTTTCATCGTAAATTTGTTTTTTATTTCCCCTTACTTACCTTTTTTATATTGAACAAATGAACATCCTTTTGTTTGATGGTATATTGAATAAACGCGTCTCAATTTCAGATAGTGTAAGTTTTCAGAATGTCGCTGTGCATACTGATTGAAGTGCTGCACGAGTTCTTAATTAGTTCTGTACATAGTTTTGTGTGACAAGTTCGTACACCTCGAAAGTTCCACTTTACAAAGTAAACATTATTAAACATCTCAATGCCGTACATTTACACCGCATTTTCAAAAGCAGATGGATCTCGTGAACTGCTTGTATTTCCTTTAATGTCATATTGCCAACAGATTTTAATGATCTCCCGGTATGAGGAAATACACATAGGTCACTATATAGTAGTTTTTTATTTTAATTTAAATATTTACCTAGAAGTGAGATGTGATAACGCTTTGAGTTTTAAACTAGAATTGTTGTAATATTGGAACAACTAAACTGATCGCTTAATTTTCGATTTATGCTCCCAGATGACCTTACGGGGAAAGGGAGAGAGAGAGAGACGTGCCGCCCCAGGGAGGGAGAGAAGAAGGAGAGAGAGAGGGGGGCGGGGAGAGAGGGGAGGGAGAGGGAAGAGGGAGGGAGAGAGGGAGGGAGGGGAGAGAGGAGAGGGAGAGAGAGAGGAGAGGAGAGAGGAGAGGGAGAGAGAGAGGGAGAGGAGAGAGAGGGAGAGCAGAGAGAGAGGGAGAGAGAGGGGAAGGGAGAGAGAGAGGGAGGAGAGAGGAGCTAGGGAGAGCAGAGGGAGAGTAGATAGGGAGAGGAGGGAGAGAGAGAGGGAGAGAGAGAGGGAGGAGAGAGCGGGAGAGCGAGAGGAGGAGAGGAGAGAGGGAGAGAATGAGAGGGAGAGAGAGAGGGAGAGAGGGAGGGAAGAGGGAGAGGGAGAGAGAGGGGAGAGAGGAGGGAGAGAGAGGAGGGAGAGGAGAGACGGGGGGAGGGAGAGAAGAGGGCCGAGCGGAGAGAGATGGAGAGAGAGGAAGCGCGAGGTCACGAGCGGGCGCTATCGTGCGCGAGGGGTCGCGAGGGTGGGTCGGATGGCGAGAGGTGTGATGCGAGCGCTCGCGACTGTGGCGATAGCGAGAGCTGTGGCGCGCTCTCTCTCATTTCTCGTCTCTCTCTGTCTCCTCTTTCCTTTCTCGCTCGCTCTTCTCTATATATATATATATATATATATAGTTATGTATATGTATGTCTATCCATAGTAATTCAGCCCGAGGGCAGGTCTTTGACTGCATATCATAGCATTTTAATGCTATGCTTTGCAGCTTTACCAGGAAATTACAAGTGTGGTAGCTTCCCCTTGCTTTCTACACCGGTGATGGATGATGATGATGATGATAATAATGATAAGGATGATGATATGATGGCCGGATGATTTTCGGCGACCGTTGGGCCCTAGGTTTCCTGACATTTGTCTTACAGGTGAGGAAAAACCCCGAAAAAACCTCACACAGGAGCCTGTCCCGACCGGGAATCGAACCCGAGCCCTCTGCGTTACAAGGCAGCACGCTACCTCGAGACTACAGCGGTGGACTCTATATATATCCATACATAGTAATTTTGCCCGAGGACAGTGTTTCATGCTATGCTTTGCAGCTTTACTAGGGAACTAAAGTATGGTAGCTTCCCGTTGCTTTCCACACCGGTGAAGGATGATGATAAGGATGATAATGATGGCCTGATGATTTTCGGCTACGTTGGGCCCTAAGTTTCCTGAAATTTATCTTAGAAATGAGGAAAAAACACCGAAAAAAAACTCACCCAGGAGCCTATCCCGACCGGGAATCGAACCTGGGCTCGCTGTGTGACAAGGCAGCATGCACCTCGAGACCACAGCGGTGGACATATATATATATATATATATAGGAAATACTTTATAATATGTAACGTGAAAAAATGATTCTAAGTTTCAAACACATACCATGCGCATGCGCCAATAGACGCGAAGTGGTTTTCACTATGGAATCACGGGATGCAGCTAACATATACACGATCTTTAACGAACCCAAAATCTAACCTAACGCGCTATTTAAGTACTCTAAACCTGTGAAAGAGCAACCTAAAAGCTAACCTAATGTAATTTAACCACTATAACCTGTGAAAGAATGCAACGCCAAAAATAAATAGTAAGTTCTGAAATTTTGAAGTAGATGTGTGCAGTTAATTAGTACATACTTTATGTTGGCTGCACTGTTATAGCCTCACTATGATGGTCGTCCAGAGGCTCGTTTCGATTTCCTGCAGCTGTTATATATAATTAAATAAAAACATGCCGACTACCGCCGACAACAGCCACTATAATAATTCCGCATGTTAAGCACTGTCAGTATTTTCGCGTGGCATCCGCTTTTATATAAACGGACAACCATCATAGTGAGGCGGTAATACATGCCTTTGTTAGCTGTTAAAATCAATATGGCTACTATGAAGTTCAATTTCGTAGAAAAATAATTCAAATAATCGTTAGAAAAAAAAACTTAAAAATCATTGTAAATGGTGGGAAATAGCCTATAGGCCTAAATCACCGATCAACATTATTTTTGTGATGCCAGGTGTTTCGCTTAACTGCTGCGCTGACAATTTTGGCAATGGACCCACCCCTACCTATCCAACAGATCGTATTAGTCATTCAAAATATCTCTGCAGGCGGAAGAATTACGAAGCTCTGTTTGTTGCTACACGTGACGTCACATAAGGCAGTGTATACTGTCAGCGTCCCACGTCCCATTCCCCTCAGCACTCAAGATAGCAGTGTCACGTGTTCTATTCCTGCATAAACACGACTGCAGTGTCCTCCGTCAACAACTGCACTTATTCCTTAAACGGGTAATACCAATGGATGTAAATAAACTTGTTGTAATAGGTTCCGAATGCTACTGAGCCTCATAAGTAAACAAACCAAGCGATAGTAGTAATGACAAACCCCTCTTGGACTGAAAGGAGTGTTTATCAATTTCATTCTTTTTTTTTAACTTCCTTTTATCCTCACATAGACACAAGATCAGAACACACACCCAGACACAGGGTGGAGATTTAAAATCCCCTACCCGCCAGGAATCGAACCCCGGGTCGCCGGAGCGGAAGATAGGGACTCTACCGACTAGCCACTCTTCAATCCCTTAATGTAAGATCCCTCTAGCACTGAAACGAAGCGTCTCAGCCCATAAGTTCCTTAACAAAATATGCTTCAATGAAGGTCATCTGTCTGGTGCCAAACTTTGTCGGTCTAATTTAGAAACAACGTGTATAAATCAATTTTTGTTTTGTATTCAGAAGTAATTGAATAAGCTGAGAATAATATTGTGACTAAGTAATTTCAGACAAAATTAATAAAAGTTACTATAAAATCAGCTTAATTAGGGGACAGGATTTGAAATAGCCGGATGATACAAATATTCCATTGACATGTAACTACTTCTTTGTAAAATATTCCAAGTGTAACAAATGCCAAAAATATAAATAGGGCCTATAGAAAAGAATGTCTTGATGGAGTCACAAAAACCGTTGAACGTCTGGAACTCTATGGGTGGATTTTTCAACCGAAGCCAAAACCACGACCACGGTTTTCCGATTTGTTATTGTTTCCATCATCATCATCCGGTATCATGGCAGCTGCCGCCGTCTTCAGGAAACCAAACGCCATTCCTCTCTATCCATCCATTGATCTTCCTCCATTCCTCTGATATTCATAGCTGCTTGTACCCCTTCTATCCAAGTTTTCTTCGGTCTTCCTCTCTTCCTCCTTTACATTGGGATCCATTGCATAACAATTTTTGGCAATCTTTGCTCTGGCATTCGTTTGACATGACCATACCACTGCAATCGTTTCCTTTCTATGATGTCTATGATGTCCGGCTCCTCTTGTACGCCCATAATTTCCCTTATTTCTTTATTTCGTATTCTATCCATTCTAGATTTTTCAGCCGATCTTCTTAAAAAATCCATTTCTGTACTTAAAATTCTTTTCATTTCCCTGGTAGGAATTTGCCAGACTTCAGCACCATATGTTAAAATGCTCTGAATTATGGTTTGATATAATTGCAATTTTCTATTTTTTGTAATATTTTTGCTCCACCAAACAGAGTTTAAAGCATTTATTGCTTGTTTTGTTTGTGCGATTCTATTTTTAATTTCTACTGTGTTATCGCCTGAATGGTCTAATTTTGTTCCTAAATAAGTGCATTCAATACTAGGTTTTAGTTCTCCATTGTTGAATTCCATAACAACCATAAAATGAAAATCTACGGCTGTTAATTACAAAAACAAATGTCTGAATCATGTATATGGTTTCATAACAATTCCTGTTGATTTTGAGTCATGTTTATAGGTGTTATGGAGAAAAAAAATAGAAAACCGGGTCGTAATTTGGACTTCAGTTGAGAATCCACCCAATTTATTCAAATATAGCATAGTCTAAATATGTAGCTCTTATAAAAAAGGGGGATTTTGTACTACAGTACCGCCTACATAAATTCAAGTAAAAAAACGGAAAACACGCCATTTATTTTTGCAGTACCAGTACATGAATAATTACACTGAGCAACAAAAAATAAATAGTTTTTGTCTCAGAAAGAAAAATATGTGATTCTGATAGTATTTTCCTCCTGAATTCAAATATATTATCGGGTTTTCTCCAACACGCAAGGTTTCCGAGAGACAGGAATTTATAATTTCAAACGCTTTAATATTTCCTACATTTGTAACTACACATTATTCAAACATTTGGATTCGCCTAGAAAGTAAGAAATGACGATTTTCTGCTATATTTCTCCTGTGGAGCATCCCTCTTGATGGTCCAACAATAATCGGCCAGAATATTAGGATTCCATTTGCCTTTGATATCTCTTTTTCCACAGCTGAAATCTCCTGAGTTAGCTGACTTTGGTTTTATTTCACAATGGACAAAAGGACGAAAAAACGTTTATCAAAAACATTATTATTTAAATCCATTAATTGAAATTGAAATAAAAAGAACTGTGGGTGATGGAGACATTCCGAATACATATTTGAAAACACGATAAAAACTGCATTAAGTACAACTATTGGCACTCATGAGACAAAAATCATGTTGACCTGAGAGAAAAATATATATTTCGATTTCCTCCCAAAATGTGAGAAATACCATAAAATGAAGTGAGAAATTGAGCTGAAAGTATTCTAAAATCACTATATTTGCAATGTAAAATATTTATTAGTAATTGCTTAAACAGGTAGCCAACTTTCATAAAAATATGCTAAGAATCAAGCCAAAGCTAAACTAATCTGGTGTACAGGTACTAGCCCATGTTCTGACACTAACTTGCCCAAACTAACATTAACTCCCCATTTTCTCACCTTAACTTGCCCATTAATATAGGTGCACTCCTCTATATGTGAATAAACATGTTGGAAAAGACTCTAGCCCGGAACGTTGGCCAACATGACTATAGAAATCACTTGTTATCCAATATAATATTCACAGATTGGTAACCTGGTGTAGAATAGCCAAAAAAATAGGTGATGGAGGTAAAAAGACTGCTGGACATCTGTAACCCTTCGTATTCAAAACAGTGGACCGTCAAGAAAAGTAGGCCATATGATAAAGAAATATTTTGATGGAGCTATAAAGACTGTTAGACGTTTGTAACTCCACGTATCAAAATGAAAGCTTAGGTCAGAAGGTAAGCGCCCAATAGGTAGGCCAAGAAGGAAACGGGAGACTAACATTAAAAATAATTTGAGGAAAGTAAACTTTACAGGAGATGATTGAAAAATATTATCTCAGGATAGGGATGTATTGAGAGCTTATATCCGAACGACCATGAACCTACGGGTTCGATAGTGCCAGTGAGTTAGATAGTTAGTGGCAATGAGCAAACTAAATACATTTTCTTGATATATATATATAACATTCACCTCCAATGGGTTGCAGCCCGAACATAGACTAGGAAACTTGTTCAGGCGAATGTAGCGTGTGGTGGTGTTTCGGGTGTTCGGCGGAGCCATGATACACCCTTTTATGACATAACCCCTGAAAAAGAATGAACAATACAATTGGTAATTTCTGTTGGTTATGGCACGAAAAGTGGACATCCGAATATCAAGATTATTTTGGTTTTAAAATCAAGCTTGTACTTAGGTAACAATAAAACATAAAATAATTGCGGATCTTCCAGAAACAAACCTGGAAAATAAAAATGTATAAATAATTATTTCACATTCCGCCTCCATATCGATTTGCAACAAGAGCTATGTTAATTTTTCTTTGCACATGAGTATATACAGTAGATATATTGATGTATACATTCTTTGAAACGTTATTTCTCAGCAACGAAATGATACAGAAATACAATGTTTGTTGTGTATGATCCAAAAGGCACTGGAAAAAGCATAGCAACACGTTCATCGATCTTTATAAACAACAATGGCGGCGAGATTATCATTCGATGAACGTAAGTGGATACTGAAGTGTTATTGGAAAGTGGAGAATGTTGTTGAAGTGCAACGACGTTGAATGGTTGAATTTGGAACAACACCACCAACAAGGGGGTAACAATAACAAGAATCCGAGACAAGTTTGAAGACGATGGAACGGTGCAAGTTGTTCCCTGTTAGGTTCGTCTTCCGGGCATATAGGCCGTGGTCCAGTCGTTCTTCTACTCGACGTTTCGTCTACTGCTGCGGTAGACATCTTCAGGAGATACTGCGTGCTCTCTGTGAACTCCTCAACAGTCGGCTGCAGACTGGCTGGTCGTTGGAAACTCCCTACCTATTTATAGGCACCGCCCCTGGTGGAGAGGCGGTTTTATGCGCGGGTCAGTGTTGCGTGCTGTTTGTCCAGGCTGTCGCCTAGCAGAAGTCATAGGCTTCGTTGTCGTATTGGGCAGTGCCGGGATCCAGATTTTGTTTATCTTCATGGTTTCTTCTTTTTTGTTAAAGGAATTTTTGTGTTTAGATATTTCAATGGCTGTAACAAAGAAGAAGAAACCATGAAGATAAACAAAATCTGGATCCCGGCACTGCACAATACGACAACGAAGCCCTATGGACTTATGATAGCGGACAGCCTGGACAAAACAGCACCGAAACACGGAACGAGCAGAAAACAGCATCTCCACCAGGGGTCGTGCCTATAAATAGGGAGGGAGTTTCCCAACGGAACAGCCAGTCTGCAGCCGACTGTTGAGGAGTTCACAGAGAGCACGCAGTATCTCCTGAAGATGTCTACCGCAGCAGTAGACGAAACGTCGAGTAGAAGAACGACTGGACCACGGCCTATATGCCCGGAAGACGAACCTAACAGGGATCAAGACGCCGGCCGTGAAAGCCTACAGTTATACAGGTGCAAGTTGTGTTGAAAGGTCGGTGCGGAAGAAACAGACGTTAGACTGATAACGAGAGTACTGTTGCATCGTCTTCAAACTTGTCTCGGATTCTTGTTATTGTTACCTTTGTTGGTGGTGGTGTCCCAAATTCAGTCATCCAACGTCGTTGCACTTCTACAACATTCTCCACTTTCCAATAACACTTCAGTATCCACTTACGTTCATCGAATGATAATCTCGCCGCCATTGTTGCTTATAAAGACGTGAAGATCGATGAATGAGTTGCTGTGGTTTTCCAGTGCCTTGTGGATCATACACAACAAAAATTGTATTTCTGTCTCATTTCGTTGCTGAGAAATAACGTTGCAAAGAGTGTATACATCAATTTGGGACATTAGATCGCTATACGGCGAATTAATACACGCCACTTTAATTTACGGAGTGTGTGACATATTTGGTTAGATTTAGATGAGGTTAGTTTACAGAGGTATGATTTATTTAGTTAGATTTATATAATGTCAAGTATATACCAGCTTGTTAATCGGAGTCTGTGATTTATTTAGTTAGGTTTAGATGAAATAGTACATCTAACCATATTTCCATTCTGGACTAACATGAGCATCGGAACTGGAAGTCACAGTCACAATGACCGCTACGTTATTCAGGTAACATAGGAAATAGTGCTTTATAATTTGTTTCCCTACTTTGTTTCTAAAGTAACAACTACAATAAGCTGCTACGTTACAGGTAACATAGGAAATAGTGCTTTATAATTTGTTTTTTTTTACTTTGTTTCTGGATGGTCCGTAGTTTTTTTTTCATATCTTTAATCTTGACGTTCTTAAGCTTCATTTTTAGACCAAAATTATCTAGAAATTCGGATATCCACTTTTTGAGCGTTGCCCCTTTCTGCTCTGCCTAAAAGGTAAAGTGATCCCACTACAGGCCTCAGGAGGCCCTTGGGGTAGTAGGAGGTTAAGGCTCCCACTTTGTTTGGACAATCGGCACTTGATGTCAGCCGGGTTGTCAGCCTTCCGTGACGGCCGCCTTTACCCCCAGAACAAGCACCTGGAACTCATTTTCGTTAGAGGCTGAGTCGACCTCCGGCTGGAATTAATTTTGTCATAAAAAACCCTCCCATCTTTTTAAAGTATAAATAATACAGTAAAAGCTCCTTATTCATGGTTCCTTTATTCGCGGGTTAAAAAATTGCGACACAGTGCCTGTATTCGCGGCTAAAAATTTTTTATTCGCGGATCCACTAGGTATATTAGAAGGATTAGTGTCCTTTATTAACCATCAGCAGTTTTTTCCCCTGTAGGCAGGTGCCAAGGCGGCCTTTACAAATAAATATCAAAACAATACAAACCTTATTGTCACTGACCGTAAGTTCATTGTTAAAAGCTGTTGTATTTCACGTGCCGATATGTATTTTGATAAATGCATTATTGTTTCAACTTGTCATTTGTTCCTATAATTTTGATCGAATAACACGTGTCTCTTGTGCTTTGTTCCCAGTTTATAATGTCGAGTAAAAGGAAAGAAAAATTAGTACCGAATATAAAAAAAGATAGTGTTGCCGCTTAAATTAAAAATATACATGCTTGACCATTTATACGCATTGTCGAGTCGTTTGCGTCTATATCACGCTGTTTCAATATTCATGAATCAAGCAATCTGAAAACAAAATAAGGAATCCTATCACAAAATTCATAGCTGAATTTCAATTTTAATTGAAATGCCTTTTAAAAGCGGCGAAACAGGAAAAAATTACTAAGTTGTCTAAGTCCCCGCCTTAACCTGACAATAATATAATTAATAGAAATTGTTCAAAATCTCTAATTGATTTTGTTTTGGTAACACTGGCCAACATGATTTTTGTCTCATGAGTACCAATAGCTTACTTAATACAGTTTTTTATCGTGTTTTCAAATATTTATTCGGAATTTCTCCATCACCCACGGCTTTTTTATTTCAATTTCAATTAATGAATTTAAATACTCTTTTTTTAAATAAACCCAGATTTCTTCCCGGAAAATCTTGTCACAGTGAGCGATGAGCACGGGGACACTTTCATCAGGAGATTTCAGCTATGGAAAAGAAATATTAAGGCAAATGGAATCCTAATGTGCTGGCCGATTATTGTTGGACCATCAAGATGGATGCTCCACAGGCGAAATATAGCAGAAAATCGTCATTTCTTACTTTCTATGTGAGTCTGAATGTTCGAATGTTGTGTAGTTACGAATGTAGAAAATATTAAAGTGTTTGAAAATATAAATTCCTGTCTCTCGGAACCTTGTATGATGAAGAAAACCCGATATCATATTAGAATTCAGGAGAAAAAAATACTATTAGAATCACATATTTTTCTTTCTGAGACAAAAAAAAATATATTTTTTTTGTTACTCAGTGTAATTTTTATTTTATTCTATAACCTTGGAACATATCCCCTATATACCCACACAAATTACTGTTTCATATTCGCGGTTTCTGTATTTGCGGAACATATCTCTCGCAAATAAGTAGCTTTTACTGTATTCGAAAATCTCCTATTGTTAAAAGCGTTTGTGTTGAAATGCACGAAATGTATTATACCTTCTCAAACTGTAATGGAAATTTGGAGGATAAAGTATTAGAAGCTGAAAATCCATTATCAATTTAATTATCATAATTCACCCACATATCTAAATAACAAAATAATACCCATCACCTAATACTAAACGCCAAAATATAATATTGAAACTTGTCGTTCGCTTATGTTAGTTGAATCCTTTCCATTAGCATTTTACCCTTTTAAATGAACATCCCAACCCCATTTTAACTCCTCAAACAATTGTTAACAATAGCAAAGATATATTTGTATATTTCTTCAGTAATCAATTACTCGTTCTTCAAGCAAATGATTGATCAAAGAAAATGGACATCGTCTTCTGAAGGTTTTGCACGATGAACCACTTGTAGCTCCCTTGTATAAGTCCAGCTCATCGCCAGTGCCATCAGGTACCCTGGAAAAGTCAGAATTTGTTATGTGGCTTAAAGTGGATGGAAAGAAAAGGAAAAGTACATGCCGTTTTTATACTTGTTATATAATTATTCAATCTCTATAAGCCAGTTGTATCTTGTTCTTTGGGGCTTCTGGGGCTTTGCTCTGAAAGAAAAAATGACTTAATATTAACATAATTATTAAGGCAATGCAATTAATGATTTTGCATCTTTTTCTTATGAAGGTTGAAACATTGCTTGCATATATGAAATTGTATGACATTAAAAAATGGATTAAATTAAACCAATTCGTTAGGGCATTTTTTTTTTGCATTTTCTTAACTTTTCTTGGGATAGGTATTTTTTTCCAATTTTTAGGTCATTTTGAGCATTTTTTTACACTTTTCCGGAAGGCTGTGACATTATTTTGTATTTTATTTGAGATTTGTTATTATAATTCAGTATGTTTCCTTGTCAATACAATTTCTTGGAATTAAGTATATGTTTTGCTAACTACAACCCCTATGTTTCAAGGTATGTGCATAATGAATTTGCCCACTTCTAGGAATTTTATTCAATTTCTTAGAGCTTATGCTAGCTTCTACCCCATTTTGATTGTTAACTGCAATTCAAAATTATTGTAAAAGTGCACTGTGTAATTTAAATAGATTTTCTGCAATAAAAGGTACTACAATATGTATTTTTAATACTTTTATTTTAATATTTTGATGTCAAGTTACATTTTATGTAATTCAGTAATCAAGTGAGTACTTAATCTAATAAATAGTATTTTTATTGGTAATTTTTAACTTCTTATTCGTATTTTTTTTATTGGTAATTTTTTGTATTTTTTAGGTCATAAACGCATTTTTTATTTTGAAATTCTTACCAATTTATAGGTCATTAAATGCCTTGCCCTAATAATTATCAACATTTTTGAAATTCATGTTAAAGCACCGTTGAGGTTATGTAATAAGATGTTAATTATATAATTTTTTACCTGGTGAGTCAGTCGTCCTCAACTAAATTATTAAACTTCAAGTTATTCTAATATGGAGGTCTTTCGAAAACAACGTTTCATCTTCTGCCTTTTGACTGGAACTGATGGCTGATGGTGTTATATAAGTTGTATAATGGATTCATGTCTGCGGTTATGTTCTCATTGAGTAGGTCTTTATTCCTTGCTTCTTTTAGAATCTCTAATTCTTCAAGGATGGCGATCCTGTTGTTATTATACTCTTTGTGTAGTATTGACATAGAGTTTCGAATTTTTCAAATGTCAATACTACACAAAGAGTATAATAACAACAGGATCAGCATTCTTGAAGACATAGAGATTCTAAAAGAAGCAAGGAATAAAGATCTACTCAATGAGAACATAACCGTAGACATAAATCCGTTATACAACCTATATAACACCGTCAGTTCCAGTTAAAACGCAGAAGATGAAACATTGTTTTCGAAAGGCCTCCATATTAGAATAACTTGAAGAAGTTTAATAACTTAGTTGAGGACGACTGACTTACCAGGTAAAAATTATATAATTAACATCTTACAACATGATTATATTATTTTATTGTTCTTAGTTTAGCCTCTCCCTTTGTTCTTTCTTACTCCACGTCATGCGGTCTTACTAGGAAGAGCATTTGTACATGAAATACACAGGTAGCAAGAACTCACGTAAATATAGTAAGCAAAACGTCTTCAAGAAGTGAATTTCCAGTTGCAAGATGTATCTTCGCTTCGCAAATTGCTCTAGATACACAACTACGTCCCTCAATTCCATACCTGAAAACATGACATTTTAAAAATGGTTCAGTATTTTACAAGAGAAACAAAAACATGCATGACGAAAGATTCAAAGCCTATCGGATCGTTACTGCTTATTATTATAATATTGATAATACGAATATTAATAATGTATGTGTATACCGAGTTTGGTGGAGCAAAAATATTGCAAAAAAAAAAAAATAGAAAATTACAAATATATCAAACAATAGTTCAGAGCTTTTTAACATATGGTGCTGAAGTCTGACAAATTCCTACCAGGGAAATGAAAAGAATTTTAAGTACAGAAATTGATGTTTTAAGAAGATCAGCTGGAACATCTAGAATGTATAGAATACGAAATAAAGAAATAAGGGAAATTATGGGTGTACAAGAGGAGCCGGGCATCATAGACATTATAGAAAAGAAAATATTACAGTGGTATGGCCATGTGAAAAGAATGCCAGAGCAAAAATTTCCTAAACTTATTATGGAATGGATCCCATTGGAAAGGAGGAAGAAAAACCAAAGATCCTGGATAAAAGGCATGTAAGCGGCTATGATTATTATCAGAGGATTGGAGGAAGATCAATGGATGGACAGAGAGGAATGCCGTTTGGTTTTTGGAAGTCGGCGGCAGCTGTCATGATACCGGATGATGGTGATGATTTTCCAAAATTACTGATATCAATATTATCATTAGTCAAAAGAGTTGATCTCACCGAGGAATATTCACTCAAAATACTCGAAGATTTAATAGTTTTCGGCATCTCGTAAAATACTCCAACAAAGAATCTTCATTTACGTCTACTTCATTACCCACTCACCAGTCCTTGAATTTCGTATATCTCCATAAATAAACTTTCAATAATGCCAATAATCGCATATGGGATAGAGATAGTTTGGGAACATCTGAAGATAAATTACCTAAAAATCTGGGAAAGCGTCAAGGCCTCCTATCTAAAGAAAATTCTAGTAGTCTCTAAATTCACTCCCACAAGACTGGTCTATAGCAAGAGAACAGTTCTTCCTGGAAGACCTGAGAATGCACTACTACATGCCATCCACTAAAGCTTACGAACAACAGATGCAAGAGAGAAGACAAGCGGGATGCCATTCCTGAAGAATTCTACGGTACGCCTGCCATGATAGATAGGAGCTGGTGTGGACCAAACAAGGAACCAAGGCACCAGATAAACCGCTATGCAATCCACGGCTTCCATCACAAAGTGTGTGTGAATGTCACCATCAAATCGAAGACAGTTGCAGATGTAAACTGTGCGGACTAAAGTGTACAAGATATCATCTGGAATTGTGTTCCAAAGTAACAATGTCATTAGCGCAATACGCCAATTAATTAATTAATTTTGCACGATTGTGCGCAATTATATCTTCTTCTTCTTCCTTCCAAGTATTAGGCCAAGGCCTGTTACGATCCTATAGAAAATTTTCCCTCCAGCGTTTCATAGGACGGCCCAGTGATCTTCGTCCTCTTGGTATATAATTATAAACAGCTTTGGGGATCCGATTTTAACTCATTCTTTCAAGATGGTGTTTCCAATTTAGTTGGTACTGTTTAATATATTCCAAAATTGGCGGTCTTCAATTCTTTTAAGATATCGGTGTTCCTTTTCCGATCCCATCTGGTGTAACCCGCAGTTCTGCGCATGAATCTCATTTCACAAGCCGTTATTCTGCTTTCATGTTGTTTTTTAGTCTTATTATTATTATTATTATATTATTATTATTATTATTATTATTATTATTATAAATAAATTTTCCTCGACTCTTCTAGTGAATTTCTTAACGAAGCTAATTTAGTTACGCTTATTTACCTACAGATGTTAAGAGTGGCATGTAGTTAGCACGTCCCTTCAATGAGACATCTATTAGCCAACTGAGATATTACTTGGGTCGATAAAGATGTGCTAAATTTTGTGTAGAGGCCGGATTATTTAAGACTATCTCCAAGAGAACAAAAACAATATAAGACAACACGTGCCATTCATTCATATTAAAAGCATGTCCGCAAACTTCAAGACGCAAGTAATTCTCGAAAACTATTCGGCCATGTTAACACTGGTAAACATGATTTTTGTCTCATGAGTACCAACAGTTTGTGCTTAATGCAGTTCTTTATCGTGTTTTCAAATATGTGTTCGGAATTTTTCCATCGCCCACAGCTTTTCTATTTCAATTTCAATTAATGAATTTAAATAATTATTTTTTAATAAACGTTTTTTCGTCCATTTGTCCATTGAGCGATGAGCACGAGGAAGACTTTCATCAGAAGATTTCAGCGTTGGAAAAGAGATATCCCGTGCCACTTGTGAATATTCGATCGGTGAACAAGTGACTTCTAGCGACATGTTGGCCAATGTGATAACACATGTTCCCGCTAGAGTCAATTGTCAACACATTTACTCACTTGGCCTATATGGGAATTCAATCCTAAGATTCAATCTATATTAGTGGGCAAGTTAGGGTGAGAAAATGGCCAAGTTAGTCTTAGTTTGGTTAGCGGGTTTTTGTGATAAGTTGGCTACATTGTCTGAACAATGACTAATACATATTTTACATTGAAAATATGCCGATATTAGGTTACTTTGAACTCAATTTTTCACTTCATTTTAAAGCATTTCTCACATTTTTTTTAGAAAAAATTTACACAAATATTTCTCTCGGGTAATTACTCACATACTGCAACAATAAATTGTTTTGTTTCTTACACGCTTTATATTAGCTTGACCTGTATCTGTCTTGATATATAACGGAATCTTTCAACACGATTTTCACCCACTTAAACATTGGATCGACTTGAAACTTTGTATATTTGTAAAGGACCAATGGCAATACAATAATTTCATAAGTGATATACAATATATAATAGGTTGCGGACTTATCGACTTTTTAGTCCATCGTTGTAAGAAATTAATATTGTATCCTCTGGTACCTCAGTTGGTAAAGTGGTGGACTGTAGTGGTATATAATTTCAGTAATCCATAGGTCACTGGATCAAATCCGGCCCGGAGGATTTTTTTAGAAGAGTATTGCTTTTAGCTCATACTACAATGGTATGAAATTTAAAGATGTTTACATTTGTATCTTCTTCTGTAAAATATTAATGACAATTTGCAAACTTGCCACATTGTAATTTATCCAAAAAATACGAGAAGGATACTATTAACTGTAACTATCTATCTATATTAAAACATTCAAAAATATTATAATAATGTTACATAATAATTTAAAAAAAATATATAATGATATTCGTGACTAGACACTAAAAATATCGTAAGCAATTAAATTTTCATGGGATTCCGGTTTATGACAATCAATTAAACTAAAAATTAAAAAAGAAATAAATAATAGTTTAAAAAACTGAAACAACACGCTGTATTACAATGCCAAACAAAAACATTAAAAATAATTTTAATTTCCAACAAGCTTGGGATAAAATTAAAGTGGTTAGCAAAAAAATCATCTCCAACACATCTAGAATAAAACTAGAGTCATCTACAAAAAAAAATTACCATCAAAAGCGTGGGGTGCTTTCTATAGTTTTTACGTTTTCTTCTTAGAGACTTTACTTTTACCATTGTCTGTATATTATCAAATGTATTAATTGATAGAGAGCACTCCACGCTTTTGATGGTGAATTTTTTTTTGTAGATAACTCTAGTTTTATTCTAGATGTGTTGGAGATGATTTTGTTGTTGACCACTTTAATTGTATCCCAAGCGTGTTGGAAATTAAAATTATTTTTCATTTTTTAGTTCGGTTTTCTAATAAAGCGTGTTGTTTTAGTTTTTAAACTATTTTTATTTGAATTCGCATTTTTAAAGCTAACACATATTTATTCATTTTAAATATAGTTTGCTTTGATTTTGAGGAATTTGATATTTTATGTTAATACTTACATATCTAGCATACTTTCTATATTGAAATACAGTTCTCTTCTTTGCATTCGATGAAGTTCATTCTTTCTACGTCTTCCATAAAACAAAGTCTCTGTACCGTTTGGCAAGTAAAAACCAAGATCCAACTCTGTTATGTGATTCCATGTTGGTGCGGGGTATAGTTCCCACACGTAGGCACTGGAATATGATAAATTTACCTGCAAAAATATGAGTTAATTCTACAGAATGTTAGGAAAATCTTAAAATCCACCATAACTCTATACATAATAATTGAAAGTAGGGCCTACATATAACAAAGTATATGCCAAAATGAATATTCTTTTAACGTAGGCCTTGGTAGAGAAACCTTTGTGGACATAATCTACCAGAATAAGTAAAACATAATTATTATTATTATTATTATTATTATTATTATTATTATTATTATTATTATTATTATTATTATTATTATTATTATTATTTGAATGCGATGTTGTGACGGAGAAGCAGAAGAAATTAATATGTAAAACCTATAACTCAGATCGAATGAAAATTATAATTATATTTTATACCTAATGCAATTTGCGGAAATTTCTTCCCATATTCATAATCATCATTTCCCTTCCGTGGACTTAGGCCGCTTGTTGGCCTGTTACGGTATCATTATAGGCTTAGTCCAGAAGGCTCCTCATTGGACGTCCTTGTCGTCTTTTCCCTATTGGTTTGTGAGAGTTCAGTATTTTTGCCAATCATTCGTTTGCATTTCTATCGACATGTTCTAACCACTATGTTTTGTAATTTTATATTTTTTTTCTAACATACGAGTACTTTTTAGTTCGTTTGTTATTTCTGTAATGGTTTTGTAGCCCGAGCATTTGTATCCTGCTTTTTTTTTTGTATATATCTGATCTCGCTACTCTAATTCTTGAGGCGTCAGCTGTTTTGGTAGTCCATGATTAACTGTCATATACAAGAGTAGAAATCGCCCAAGGTATTGCATAGTTTAATTCTTATTTTTTTAATGTTTTTTTTGTTTAAATACACTGTTTGTAACTTCTGTTATTTTTGAAAAGTTATTTAACTTGTTACTAATATCTTTTTCTTCTTCATATGATACTAAATGTCCTAAATAGTTGAATGTATTCACTTGTTCTATTTTTGTATTATTAATAACAATTTTGCTTCTTAATGGATCTGTACTTTAAATGCCGTTGTTTGGTTTTATTTGTGGAGATTCTTACCCCATATTCTGTTGTTTTTTGTTCACTTTAAATGTATCTCTCTGTAAATTATCTTCTGTATCTCAGATGATTACGGTCGTCTGAAAATAATTAATTCATTTTCAGAATTTTTCTCATCATTGAGGGTTTTCTCTAACCAATCTTAGTAAATAACATGAATTAAAAAGAATGTATAAATGACTATAGACTTACGGACTATCAGTTTTGAACAAACATCCACAAATTTCCCTTAATTAAAGTTCTCCATGTCCTCTGGTCTTCATCTGTTACTCCAAATTTCCTCACTGAATTTTGAATGTTGTTCTTCCAGGTTAATCTTGGTCTCCCTTTTCTGTTCCTTCTTTAAATTTGGGGAGGGGGTTTAGTGATAGCAAATATTTTTTGCATTATCTATTCTATCACAATAGCCTTACACTCGAAGGCGGAAGATTTTTCTCGACTTCAACTACTGAAAATAATAAAGTACTTAATTGTTTTATTCTTGAGATTTGAATACCTGATGTCTCTTTATTTTGCCATTTTGTGATTATTTCATTCATATATATCTCCCATCCATAGTAATTGTGCCCGAAGGCAGGTCCTTCACTGCAATCATAGCATTTTCATGCTATGCTTGCAGCTTTACTAGGGAATTGTAGGTGTGGTAGCTTTCCGTTGCTTTCCACGCTGGTGAAGGATGATGATGATAAGGATGAAGATGATGGCCATATGATTTCAGGGACCGTTTGGGCCTTAACATTTTCCTGACATTTGTCTTACAGGTGAGGAAAAACCCCGATAAAACCTCACTCAGAAAAACTGCCCCGACCGGGGATCGAACCCGGACCCGCTGCGTGACAAGGCAGCACGCTACCTCGAGACCACAGCTGTGTACATATGTGTGTGTGTGTTGAATATAGTTACTGAATAGGATCATCCTTCTCTTACGCCTCTGGTATTCTCTATAGGAATTAATAATTTAGAATTTTATTTTTATTCTGTTATTGTTGCGTTGATTAATAATACAGGTTAGTTGATGTTTAACGTTCTGCATCTAACACTGAAGTCATTTGCCCTCCAGTACTTTGAAGTTTTGGAAGTTTCTTGTTTGACAATTGTACAGTTGTTGAGGTGTTCCTCATCCATTACTTCCTCTGGGTGGTCTCTTGGTGTATACAATATATTGATCTTATGGAAGTGTTTAGCAAGGCAGTCGTGTCCTGTAGTTGATCTGAATTGATCATTATTAATATAAATTCCTCATTAAACTTAATTGCATTATTTAAAACTATTTCACTGAAAACAGTCAATTGTATTAATGTGCACGGTATATTATGTGCATTCTCTTCCATGTTGCCCACAAAATTATTAAACAGTTTTGAGCGATTTAGAGTTTCAAGGGAAGCGTTGCGCTGCATAATACATCTATTTATATATAATGTATCTGGTTACACACTGTTTTCTATCCCAATTAACATGCTAGTATAGTTTACTATACTTATTTTCATGGAATACTATAGTAAACTAGAGAGTTGGCTGGGCCTGTAGTGTGTAAGACTCGTGTTTGTGGGAGGTTCTGGATTCAAATCCAGATTTCAGTCTATGTGAAGTATTTTTTCTGGTATTCACAGTAAGGACAAATGCTAGGTTAAAATTTTATTGCCAGGCTCACTTCATTAAAGTTAAATCATTTAATTTCTGGAGAAAAATATGCGACAAACACAATCGAAACCATCCTCTTGGATATACTTAAATATTTTATACTTTTAGATGTTAAAGTGACTTCTGATAATAATTGAATAAATAGCACTACAATGATGTGTTCTCCACTCAATATTAATGATATGACCTCATAATGTTTACTTCCCAACATTAATTTTAAGCACTACAATAATTTATAAATCAAATTTTATGTTTGATTGTAGAAATGTTTATTGTGGATCAGGTAAATCAGACGACATACCTACTGACTGCGGACTGGATGACAAGAGTCCATTTCTGGGCAACGGAGTGACGAAAGTTATCACTCATCCATGTCGAGATTGGCTCTGGGTGATCCAGAGTTAAAATTTATCATAAGTAATGCCACGAGTGATTTCCAAATTATCGATAAATTCACGACTCACGAAGTGATGAGTGAATTTATATAGAGAATTTGGAAAGCAAGAATGACATTTGTTAGGCCTATTTATCGAATAAAATTAAGCTGTTTACTCACAAATCATTATTCAAATATAGTTATTTAAAATATTTATAAATTTAATGTAAACGGTGATGTTTGAAAACAAATGAAAAACGTTGTTTCATTTGTTCATCACTGCAACCAGATCATATCTATTGCCAAATAGAATCGCAATATTGTAAGAATGCACCCTAGAGGAGAAAAAATTAAACACATCATTACAGGTTATTAATTAATCTGATGTCCTATGATGTAAATATGTCAATTATATTTTTCTGCAACGTTAATTTCTGGGAAATAATACGTTTAAGAAAGTGCAAACAGTGTTTTTATGGTATACTCAATTGCTACGAATGTTTTTCTATTATATCTCGCAAGCAGAATCTGGTCACATTCGTGCACTATATATACAATCTGGGAGCCACTTCACAAAATGAAAGTGATAAAATCGAGGAGAAAAACCACTGTGATAGGTTGTAAATCAAAATTCATTGAAATGTGATTGGTCATTGACTGTCATTTGGGGCATGAGTTAAATAGTCTCTCCAAAAAGGTCGCGTCTCTGTAAGCCCAGGGTTGTGTGGGGAACGTAAAAGAACATATAAAGTGAGATGATAAATTAAGATAAAGAGAGATCGGCATTTTTTATATCTAGCATGATCTTATTTTTAGAAATTAGTGCTTATTTGAAAGTCATGAACTATACTTACTACAGAAAAGCTTCCTGGCGGGAATGTGAGATATCTTCTCTTCCTCGAAAGTTTTCTTTCAGATCCGAAAGTTTTAGTTCCAACTAGTTCTGCTGTTATTAATAACAACAAGGGGAACAAAACACCAGTTCTCATTTTGCCATTTAGTAAACCTGTAAATTATATTTGTGTTATTTTAAGATTTTTATATGCCACCATTTAATTATATAATACAGTAAAACTTGTTCAAAGCGGAATGGCATGGGACCAACTTTTTTTTTCACATTAGAAAACATTCCGCATTATAAAAATAAACAAAAAATATTAACCAATCTTAGATTATATAGCACCGTATATGTCTTTTTATATACCTTGGATTAATTGTAGTTCCGCTGCCTTTGAAAAGTGAAGTATAGTATGTATGAGCGACTTCGACGGTAACGCGCGAGAAAACAGTCCCGTTTTGTCAGCGTTAAAAATGTCTCTTAGGCGCGTATCCTGAAATTAAAGTATGCAGTTTCGGTTTCCGCTCACTAACTACACTTTCATCCACATCCTTTGATTCCCCGCATATTTCATTCCACACTAACATTGTGTCGTCTTTTAAAACTGTCCAGCCAATTTGAAGATGCCTTGAAATCATTATTCCCTATGGATTTAGTAAAAGCTAGAGTTTGACTTTGGAGCATCGGTCCGGAAATTTGAAGATTTATCTTTAATCACTTTCACTTTTTCGTTTAACGACAATGATGCCTACGTTTTAGCCATATTTATTCCACTTTTATAAGATTCATGATGTGTTCCGTTGAGGTTTATTCAAAATTAATATAAAATTATAGAATATTCACCTGAAAGGTCCGTCTCCTCAACTTAATTATCATTTAACTGTAGCGCTTTCGGGACTTGTCCCATCATCGGCAGGATTCAAAACTGGTGTTTCACTGAAGATCTGGTAGAGGGGGTTGCATGTATTTGGTTCGTTTTCGTTTATCAGGCTGTCGTTGTGAGCTGCTTTCATGATTTCCATCTCTTCGAGTACGTTTATCTTCGCTGGATTATTTTCTCTGTGCATTACTGTTAGGGTGTTTTCAATATTTAACATGCGATGTCCTTCATGGATAACGTGTTTTGCATAGCTTGATTTACCTTCTGCGTGAATGAAGTCTCGAAAATGTTCTTTGAATCTGATGTTAAAACTCCTGTTTGTCCTTCCTATATAAAATTTGTTGCAGTCCTTGCATGTCAGTTTATAAACTCCTTTGCTGTTGAAAATGTTATTTTCTTCAATGTTATTGTTTATTATGTTGTTTAATTTGTTATTGGTTCTGTATGCTATTTTTACGTTTTTATCGGCTTTCTTTAGTGCATTGGCTAATTTTGTTGTTTCTTTTCCTGTGTATGTAAGTGTTATCCATGTTTTCTTGTTGTTGTCAGATTCTTTTTCATACACAGGAAAAGAAACAACAAAATTAGCCAATGCACTAAAGAAAGCCGATAAAAACGTAAAAATAGCATACAGAACCAATAACAAATTAAACAACATAATAAACAATAACATTGAAGAAAATAACATTTTCAACAGCAAAGGAGTTTATAAACTGACATGCAAGGACTGCAACAAATTTTATATAGGAAGGACAAACAGGAGTTTTAACATCAGATTCAAAGAACATTTTCGAGACTTCATTCACGCAGAAGGTAAATCAAGCTATGCAAAACACGTTATCCATGAAGGACATCGCATGTTAAATATTGAAAACACCCTAACAGTAATGCACAGAGAAAATAATCCAGCGAAGATAAACGTACTCGAAGAGATGGAAATCATGAAAGCAGCTCACAACGACAGCCTGATAAACGAAAACGAACCAAATACATGCAACCCCCTCTACCAGATCTTCAGTGAAACACCAGTTTTGAATCCTGCCGATGGTGGGACAAGTCCCGAAAGCGCTACAGTTAAATGATAATTAAGTTGAGGAGACGGACCTTTCAGGTGAATATTCTATAATTTTATATTAATCATATTTATTCCGTAAATTCATTTCGCTACCTGTGAAAGATCGGTCTCGGAACTTAACCTAATTTAAGATTTTACAGTGCAATGGTTATTTGTAAGACAGGTATCTGTATTTCGCATAACGGGTGTACAGTGAGGCCGAAATAAAATTTCAGGTACAGGTAGAATCTCTATTTTACCCGGCGGCAGGAATCATTCTTTTTGGCATAACCGGAATTCAATAAAGTGGAAACTAATTTATTTATCCACCTTACATATATATTTTTTTCCATGAATTGTGTAGAAACATGCTTCCGTTTCCGCGTTGGACAGATTCCGTTTTATGCAAAATAAATACACGTAAATTATTATTTCGCCGGGACCAATAAAATTGTTCACATTGGACATATTTCCGCATTATTCACGTTCCTGATTAAACAAGTTTTACTGTATACTAGCTAATACCCGGCGTGCGCTGCTGCGCCTAAATAAATAAAATATTAAGGGTCACATAAATTATATTGAATACATTCCGATGAACCAAATATACCGGCTGCTAGTCAATTTTTAATTTCGGATTTCAGGTAATTTTTTTAACCTAGATTCATTTTAATACTATATACCGAGTTTCATTGTGAAATATGGAACATTGCAATTGCTAGAGCGATTTTTAAATTTTTTGCTTCTGGTGAACTCCTACACCTATTCATTTTAGAACATAATAGATAGCTGCTAAACACATTGTATACCTGAAAATCTCTGTATATAAATTTTCATGAAGATCAGTTGAACGGTTTAGATAATCTGAATGGACAAAAAATATACACATTCGTTTACACACACACTAGCTAATACCCGGCTTTCGTGCTACGCCTAAATCAATTAAATATTAAAGGTCGATGAAATGCAACGAACCAAACATGGCGGTTGCCAGAATCAGTGTTTAATTTTCAATTTGAGTATACCCTCACTTCTAATTGTCGAATTTCGCAATTTTTTGCGTACTGAGTTTCGTTGTAAAACATCTAAAATTGTAACAGCTAGAGCAATTAATGAATATAGGACCAAAAAAAAGTGTTTTTATTTAATCAGCAATAATACAAATGAATGAGTCATTTCGAAAAGGGATCATCTACAGCTGATCAAATTTACACAGGAGAGGAAAAAAAAAAAAAAAAAAAAAAAAACTGATACAACTTGTTCAAGATAAAGCGTTGAATCTGAAATTGCTACAGAATAAAGTCAGAAAGTGGTAAAGGACTAGTGTAGATGATCCATTCTAACTCGGAAACGATGGAAGTAGGTATCTTAACGTGGAATAATGAAAGAAGTGAATTTCAGAAAAATTGGAGATTATCCCTTTTCGAAATGACTCATTCAAATATACCGAAGTAGGAAGTTTCAAATAGTATATTTTTAATCATTTAAGCTGTGAAATGTCAAATTATAGCATTTAAAAAAATGAATAAGTTGCTTTTCTAAAAAAATACGGAAGTCTATTAAATCAATTTTAATCAAGGATTCTCTCCAGAAAAGTAATATTTTTATTTATTTATTTTTTATTTATTTATTTATTTATTTAGCCTGGTGGAGTTAAGGCCATGTGGCCTTCTCTTCCACTCACCAGAACAAGCATATGTTACATATGAATACAAAAAAAAATACAATAATAGTCATATAAAACAGGACAAACATATGTTACACATCAATACAAAAAAATTACAATAGTAGTCATATTAGACAGGACAAACATGTTACATATGAATACAAAAAAAAGTTACAATAATAGTTATTGAACAATTCATTATCTGTCATATTGAATAATAATGAAATTAATGTCTAATAATAGAATGAAACTAAATACAATTAAAATTAAATTAATGATACAATGAATAGAAAAGGAATAACAGCTCGAATCTACTATGCATAAAAAGAAGAGAAAAAAAAACACTACAATGAATTAATCTACGCTTTTTATACAAGGCATTAGGTAAATATATTAACAAATCCTAGGTTATATTAAATATTTTGGGAGAAACCTGTAGTCAACAATACAATTAAATTATAAACTTTCAAAAGAGTAGAATTTACTCATATTTCAGGTTATCAATAGGAGCCTAATTCGAAACGTGATTGGAAAATCAGGTATAATTTTTTATAACAGACCAAAACAAAGATAGCTGGGTTACATAATTAAAATTACACATTTAATGCAACAAAATTATTAAAAGATGAACAAATGGCGCTAAATTCGTGAATGGACTATGATGATGGTGATTAAATTATTAACAAACTTGTATATTGGCAGCAGTTTTCTCGAATTAGAAGAACATTTTCATCAAAATTGAAATTACAATAATATTTTCAATAATTTTTAAACCTTTAATATGTTCACCCATTTCCATATGTATTATTATCGATATGAGGCCAAAGCAAAGATAGTTGTTATATGGTAAAATATAATCACCAAAAGTACCAAAAGTATTAATTTTTCATGGTTAATGACCAAGTGTCGTGTCTAGGCTTATGTGCCTTGTTTGGAATATTAATATAGGTTTGAAACTATTATTATTATTATTATTATTATTATTATTATTATTATTATTATTATTATTATTATTTATGTATTTAATTTTTATTCATGTGTTATGTCAGCAACATTTCTCTCGAACTAAAAAAAAACTATCGGAATTCAGCTTGTGTTTTGTATTTTTAATGTGTTTATACACTTAAACTTGCTTGATTATTTCTCATAATCTCAAATGAGCTAACTCAGGAGATTTCAGCTATGGAAAAGATATATCAAGGCAAATGGAATCCTAATATGCTGGCCGATTATTGTTGGATCATCAAGAGGGATGCTCCACAGGCGAAACATAGTAGAAAATCGTAATTTCTTACTTTCTAGGTGAGTCCAAATGTTCGAATATTGTGTAGTTACGAATGCAAAAAATATTAAAATATTAGAAATTATAAATTCCTGTTTCTCGGAAACCTTGCGTGATGGAGAAAAACTGATTCATATTTGAACTCAGGAGAAAAAATACTATCAGGATAACATTTTTTTCTGAGACAAAAAAAGTTTATTTTTTGTTGCTCAGTGTTATTCAAACTAATGGTCGCCCAGCGGTCGAAATTCCACCACAATTCATTATATTTTTAAGATGTCACAAATACGCCATTATGCATTAATTTTAAATTTATTTTAAAAATACAAACTATAGGAAATGTGTGCTATAACTTGGCTAAGCCATATTTAAAAAACAATAACACGTCATTTACATTTGTATACTATGTATACTATTTAAATTTGCATTTGTCCAATTATTATGTGTACGGGAATATATATCCCTTCTTCTTTGTCTCTCACTCCGACCCTTCAATGTTCTACGACGAGGAATAATGTAAGTAGCTGCGAATATCTAAGAATAAAAAAAATGTAATGAAATTGCTGAAACCAAGATTACACAGAGTTTAATTTAGTTTTAAATAATAAAATGTACTCACTTTTTTAAACCACTAATAAATACGCCAAGTCAATTGCTGCTGCACAGTTTTCTTTTTGCAACAATGCACTTTCAGTATGAACGTAAGCAAATGAATGAGTACATAAATGAATGAATGAATAATCTATATATTAATACGTGAAGAAAAAACTTTGCACCCCTTTTTAAGCAGATTGCGCGCACTGAGGAGTGTGATATTTGGAGTAATTAAAGTTCATATAGAAAAGAAGTGCAGGAAAATAAAATTGATGTATTGTGTGTTACAAATAAATTAAATTCAAACAAAATAAAATTATCTCTAAGGAATTCATGTGTATTACTCATTCATTTGTCTATTCATTCATTTGTTTACGTTCATACTGAAAGTGCATTGTTGTAGAGAAGAAGATTGTGTAGCAGCAATGTGAATTGACTTACTCTTGTGTATTTATTATTAGTAGTTTATTATGAGTGATTTTTAAAAAGGCAGTAATTCTATTATTTAAATTAAACCATGTCTAAATCTTTATTTCAGCAATTTAATTACATATTTTGCATATTTAGATATTCACACCTACTTCCATTATGGCTCGACATGGAATAATATGACGGGTTGGAGGGAGAGACAAAGAAGAAGGGATTAATATATTACCGTACACATAATAATAGGCGAAATGCAAATTTACGTAGTATAAATAGATACAAAATGTCAAATGACGCGTGATTGTTTATCAAATATGGCTTAGCCAAGCTATACCACATATTTCCTATCGTTCGTAGTTTAAAAATAAATCGAAAATTAATACATAATGACGTATTTGTGACTATTTAAAAATTTAATGAATTGTGGTCGAGTTTCGACCGCTGGGCGACCAGTAGTATACATAAATTCCCTAGAGACAATTTATTTTATTTTGTACGATTTAATTTATTTGTAACACATATTATAAATACATTATATTTTTCTGCACTACTTCCCTAAAGTAACTTTAATTGTGCCAAATATCACACTCATCTGTCGCGTAATTTCCTTATAAAGGTGTACAAACTTTTTTCTTCACGTATTAATATATAGGTACAATATTATATAGACCTACTAGCATATACGGCAGACGTTGTCCTGCCCGGATATTCAGTTCTCGTGTCAAGGCCGGACGATAAAAATATAAGTTACTTTTTACCATAAAATTCACTAGTTAAAGCTTAATTAGACATTATTAAATAAGTTCGCAAGAAAACCTCTCGCAGCCATCTGTTGTGGCTCAAGAAGCGTGCATGACGTCACATTGTTGTCGCGCGGAATATGTCGATAATACAGATGACCACACGACATAAAACGATCCTATAACCCGATCCCAGCGTCACCTATTGATTGCAATTGTGATTATAAATCATCCAGGGACCCCACTCAAACACACTCAAATAATTCATCAATATCTAGTCATTTAGGCACTTTTTAATTTCGAATTTTAAGTAAATCACCACTTTTAATTACAGAATTTCGCTCTTTTGGACAATACCTACATCCGTTTATTTTAATAGGATATACTGAGTTTCGTTTTGAAAAACGAAAAATGTGACCGCAAGAGCTATTTTTCAATTTTCACTTCAGGTGAACTCATAAAATTAATGGTTTTAGAGAGCCCAATTGTGAATCTAAACCATCGAGGGACCCAATCAGATACACACAAAAAATTAATAAAAATCGCTCCAGTCGTTTACGAGTTCAGTGTCAAACACACGTACAGAAGAATTATATATATATATATATATATATATATTACTCGAAAACACTGCTTAATGAGAGAGAAAAAGAGTGCAGATTCTAAGAAAACAATTTATATAAATTACTGCTCTCGTAATCACAATAAAATAAATACTTGAGAACTTATGAACGTAATATTTATTAACTATCTTTTATTGCTGTATAACTATCATGTTACCTTTTGAGATGTGATGTAAAACAAATTGGATGCCAAATGTTGTGTGTTTACGATGCCTTAACGTGTTGCATTGTTACACTTAATTTATTATATTATCACTTGAATATATAATTAAATATTGCACACACTTAATGTCTGACAATATCACAATGCAAAACAACTGCTGTATTCTCCACTAGACAGCACCACTGCTTCACATTCACTAGATAATTGAAGTTAAACGAACAAAGTTGACATATGGAAGTTAAACACGAGCATTCCTTTACTCTCTTTCACCGTGATCAAAGCAATATTACCTGAAATACTATGTTAAATTTAATTAATTCATTAAGAGTTTCGTAATATTACAGAGACTCTTGACGTCCCAACTCCTTTAAAAAAAGCGTCAAACTGAAAATATATAAAACATTTATTTTACCAGTTATATTATATGGATGCGAAACATTGACTCCTACTTGAACGGTGTTATACATCAACCGGCTAAGCGCGAATAAAAATTGAGATTCTGGTGCACTTACTTTATATCAAGTGTAGGCTCACTTAATCTTTAAATGTAGCCTTATTATTAAAGAAAAATGTAAACGCCATCAGTGCTATGAGAGATTCTATGTTTTACAACAAACGGATATGAAACTAGATCTTCATAAATGCTAATCTAAATTTTGAATCATGCAGCTAAGCGCCAAATGTTCCCGCTCTTAGATTGTTGATGCATAACTGCAAACAAGAAAAATAACTTACAATATCAAGCTTGTTAGTTTGACGCCATTAACTTTAGGAGAGTAGAAAGATTACGAATATTTGAGAATAAAGTTCTTAGGAAAATGTTTGGACTAAAGAGAAATGAGCAGGTAGGTGAATGGAGGATACTTCATAATGGTGAGCTACATGATCATAATGGGAAACCAGATACAATAACAGTTAAGTCTCATAGACTGCGATGGACAGGACATGTGACACGAATGGGGAATGAAAAGGAGTATGGAAACTCTTTGCAGGAAAACCAGAGGGAAAACGTCCAGTAGGTAGACCAAGAATGAGGTGAGATAATAAAATTAACTATGATCTCAGAGAAGTAGATTATACAGGAAATGAACGGAAAATATTAGCTCAGGATAGGGGAGTATGGACAGCTTATGTCTTTGCGGCCGTGAATCTACTGTTTCGGTAGTGCCAGTTAGTTACTTAATTTGTACATCAAACCATAAGATAGTTGCAGGTGTATCTTTAAGAGATCAAAAGAGAAGTCAAGGTATCAGAGATTAATTACAAATGTATAATATAAACGAGAGAATATACGGAAATAAATGTAATTGGTTTGAACATATACAAAGAATGTCAAATAATCGTTTATCAAAACAGCTGCTTCATTATAAACTTTTAGGCCGAAGAAATGTAGGAAGACCAAAATGTCGTTGGAAGGACGACCTACACTTGCAACATATAGTACACCGGGGAGCGGAACGGGCCAACAGGTCCATACCTTGAAGAAGATGATGAACTATAATGTTTAAGATTATTGTAGAGGATATGAATTTTCCTATCACCCTGCCACAAATATTCAGGTAATTGTCCTGCCACGTAGCGTACAGTCACGGTTTATTGAAGAACCAATGTGTCGGTATTCACAGTATAGTGGTTATTTTCCATATGGAATTGTGCATTCTATTGGTTAAGTTTGTATACCATTAGTCAATGTTATTGTACAGATATAAATAGATCATGAGTCGGCTCTTTGTACAAAATAAACATCCATCGAATCAGTTGGCCCAACTGTCAAGTACTCCCGCGCCGTAGCCGAGTTGTTAAGGCAAGGTGCATTAGTGCAGAGCTACGGGACTTGCGCTGGTTCGAGTCTCCATGGGGGGAAGAATTTTCTCATGGAATTTTCGACTGTACCTTCTCAGCATCGTGACAATTTGGATAACTACAATAAGTAGCAGCTTCAGGTTGAGAAAACCAGCTATAACGGCTGGGGGCCCGACATGCTGACCATATGTCACCCATACACTGGCTTGAAAATCGTCTACTTGTGGATTAACACATGTAGATGATAGGTCAGCAGCCGGCTGGTAGACCAAAGGCCTTCTAGGCCTATCGCGTAAAAAATTAAATGTCATGTAAACGGGGTCTAACTAACTAACACACTTGCACTGTTGAACGCATAGGTTCATGACCGCCCGAACGTAAACACTCCATAAATCCATATCCTGAGCTAATGTTTTCTAATCATCCCTTGTATAATTTATCTTCCCTCAAATCATCGTTAATGTTGTTCTTCTACCTCATTGTTGGCCTACCATCTAGGGTTTTCTTTCTGGTTTTCCTACAAGAAGCTTCCATGCCCTTCTTCATTCCCCATTCTTATCACATGTCCTGCCCATCGCATTCTATAAGACTTAACTGTTGTTATTGCATCTAGTTACCCATAATACATCTTTCTGTTAAGTAGTTTGTTCCATTCGCCTGTCTCTCTCTCTCTTTCGTTCAAACATTTTCCTAAGAACATTATTCTCAAATACTCGTAATCTTTTCTCCTCCCTTAAAGCGAGAATCCGTAATATAACTGGGAGAATAATAGTTTTTATATTTTCTGTTTAATGCCTTTTTTTGAGAGGAGTTGAGATGACAAGAGTCCCACTATTGTCATTAGAAAGCATTTCTAAAATGGAATTCATGTTTAATTTACTTTTACATCTCATTCCTGTATGTGATTATTGTTCCTAGGTATTTTAATTCAGCCCCTTTTTCAACATTTCCTTCATTTGTCATTAACTATTTTCACTATACAATGTATTTCTATGTGTGGCCATATATTTAGTTTAATTGATGTTTACTTACAGCCCCAATTTCTTAGTGTTACTCAATAGAGAGTGCGTGTTTGGCCCTTAGTATGCCCTCGCTATCGCCTAATAATACAATTACAATATAACATTTTAAAATAGAAATATAAAACTAACTCCTATTAGATACTATCGTACTTAATTTGTTTAATGTATATATGAATACTACATATATAAGAAAAGTGTATGTTTGTGTTGGAATACTTGGGTAGCTCAGGTCGTTAGAGCGCTAAACGTACCGAGTTTAGAGACTCGGGTTCAAATCCCGACTCAAGCATTCATTTTTATTTTCATATTATATTTGCCTTCATTGCCAAATGTCGAAAATATAGTTATATTATCTAAATATACAAGCGTTACTGCTATAATGTAAATATTCACTTTAAAAATTTGCTTACCTGCTATGGCGGCCACTAGATGTCAGTTGGAACGACTTCCCGCTACCTCTTGTGTGAATTGAGAATACTACATATATAAGAAAAATGTATGTTTGTGTTGGAATACTTGAGTAGCTCAGTTGGTTAGAGCGCTAAACGTACATCCTTCTTTTCATATCATATATATATATATATATATATATATATATATAATTTTAGGGCAGTAGCCTAATAACGTTCTACTGAGAATGGAACCAGTTCTGAAATGCCTACAGATTTTTTTTAAACAAGTTATAACGATGATACCCTACAATTATTAATTTATTTTTAAATTTCATATTTAAAATTTTATATTACGTCTGATATATCAAGATAATTCTATCATTATTTTAATAATTCAGACCACGATTTCTAACTTTAGTTCTTGTTTTACGTACAGACATAACCATGAAATAAGAAAACTTCGTCTTTTCAGAGAAAATAATGAACTTCGAATAAACCATAACTTCAGAAATATTAAAATTCCAGTTATAGATATTCATTTGACTTACGTTGTCATGTGGTTTTCTGCTCTACATTGAAAATCTTTTAGGGGTTCATAGTTGTTGATTTGCCTCATGAGCTGTTCCTTTTAAAAACCTACGTACTATTTTCTAGGAGAGCGATATGAAGATGTTCCAACTTCTCCACCCGTTTCAAAACATCTTTACATATGTTTTACATAGCACTTAAAACAGTTTTGTGTAATATAAGAATCATTATCTTGATTGCATTTATATTTTGGTTTTAAACGCCATGTAATTTATGTTAAAATTCCTAATGACTTTTTGAAAGAGTAGCTCTCGAAATGACAATATTCTTTGTCCAAATGTGAAGTATTTTTCTGTCATTGAATAGACATAGATTCACGAACAGAAATAATATAGCCTATTACGGTATATTTTTGGTATTTTACTAAGATATAAATATTGCATCTGGATTATAGAAGTAGATGGAATTTCTATGTATTGAGGATGCTAACATTCCACATTCCAATAAATAATGACTACAAAGCAACAGAACGGAATTTGAGACGACCAAGGAATCACTGGAAAGTGTCCATTTAAATGTAATATAGGCCGAAACATTAGATTCTTGAAGTGACGATGGTGATAAAAATATTGCATAAAATAGGTAACTAGAACTTCTCAAATATAAAAACATATCAAAGGTATCTCTTATTATTATTTGAAAAATAATTCATGAAAAATGTTTCATGATAAAAAAGTTGAAAAACGCATAAGAATCATGGGGCCTCACAGTAAATTTACAAAAAAACAGAATATTTGGATATAAATAGCAATGAAAGAGAACATTTAATATTGGAAGAAGAATTCAAATAAAGCAGGTGCTTTATTTGGGAATAATTAGGCCTAAGGATAACATTGAAGGTATAGGCAAAGTGAACATAAAACATAGAATTGAATTAAGTAGCAAAATAATATAATCGTTAAATTCCATATGCTGGGTTAATTTGGAAAGACACAAAAAATATATTAGTAAAACATTTGTGGAATCTGTTGCAATGTATGGAAGTGAGTATGGATGATCAATATGTACTACAAGAATACACTAATGGCTCTATAAATGTATTATTTACGCAGAAGTACCAGAAAGTCAAAATTAGAACATGTCACAAATAAGGAAATTAGAAACTTAATGGAAGCATAATTAAAAGAATTGAGGAGAAGGAATTAAAATGGTTAGGACATATTTTAAGAATGGAAGATGAGCGATGACCGAAACTACTATACCAATGGCAACTGAGCAGAAAGAAGAAAAGAGGGAGACCAAAGTTAACATGGAAGGAAAGCATGAAGATAGTAATGCAAGCAAGAGGGCTAAGCATTGAAGACGCCCAAGATCGTAAGCTTTGGACGTTTGGCACGGGAAGACGGCAGCAGCTGTAAAAACCCGAAGATAGGAACATTTTTCAGTCGCAATTAAGATAAGAAAATAATGTATGCCGTACATTTTTGCTCATCCAATAGTTTATTTCATCACGTTGAAATATCATCTATAGTCCTGTTAATGTGAATTTGATTTCCTTAATCCTTAATTTGGAAAATGTACCCTATAAGATACATTTTAGTTTAATATTGTTCTTGCACGATAGTGCGGCCTGTCGTACTTACAGAAATGGCGGCCATGATTGAAAGTTCAACTTCCTACAAGTGAAGAGCATTTGGGATTAAGTTTTGCCAGGGTAATGACATATTGTTTTTTACGTGCCCGGAAGTTCCTAATCCTCTACTAAAATCACCGAACTCTAATCCGGTCGAGAGTCTATGGCCTGAACTGGACAAAAATTAGGCTGTCGGATATTTGTTCTGAGGAGATTCTCAAAAGACGTTTAGTTGGAAAATAGGACAGAATAAAACGAGACTTCGTTTAAGGGGGGGACCTACAGCTTAGCCAATAAAAATGTGGTATATTTCAATATTTTTCTCAGCAACAATGCTGGTTACAGAAATGAAATTTGGTATGTGATATCTATATTTCAATATGAGCATGTTTGTGTACTTAAGTAGAATCTAACTTCAGTCGTTATGGTTAATTAAATATTCAAAATGTCAGCTGAAAATGTTGCATTGTCTTGCCGTTTCCATGGTAATTTTCCTAAATTTCAATATATTTTAATGATTCTTGTTTTATTTTACTCATTAATGTTGTAGCGACAAAATATACAATTGTTATTTATATAGAGTTTAAATATTTTATTTTTCATAAGTAATGCCACGAGTGAATTTATCTAGAGAATTTGGAAATCAAGAGTGGCATTTGTTAGGACTATTTAACGAATAAAATTAAGCTGTTTACTCACAAATCATTATTTAACTATAGTTATTTTAAAATATATATTTAATGTAAACGGCGATGTTTGAAAACAAATGAAACGATAGGTACGCTTCATCTGCTTCTTTTGTTTGTCACTGCAACCAGATCATACTATTTATTGCCAAAGGAACGCAATATTGTAAGAATGCTCTCTAGTGGAGAAAAAATGAAACACATCAAACTGTATATTAATTCATTTCTGATGTCGTATGATGTAAATATGACAATTATATTTCTCTGGATTATTGCCTAGGAAAAAATACATTTAAGAAAGTGCAAACAGTGGTTTCTTTTTTTGGTGGTATAATAAATTGCTACAAATGTTTTTATATTAACTCCTGCAAGCGCTATGTGTTGACAACTATGCACTATATATACAATCTGGTAGCCGTATTTCTCATAGGCTCAGTCACTGCAAAATAATGGTCAGACCTGTTCAGAATATTAAAAGGGAGGAGCTTTCTTTAATATGGTAATTATAACACTGATAAATATTTCGTGAAACACGACTCTGATTGGTTGTAAAACAGAAATCATTGAAACGTGATTGGTCATTGACTCCCATTTGGGGCATGAGTTAAATAGACATTTTAAATTGATGCATAATCATTTTTGTTAAAATTTGCATTAAAATAGTTTTTTTAATATAATATAATAGGTACATTACTAATTGTAGTATATTTTGTTCATCTCTGTAAACTACATATACATGCAAAATGTCATCTCAATATCTTGAAAACTTTGGGAGTTATCAGGGAAATCACATTAAAAAAGTTAAGTTACGGAAAACAAGTGACAAACTTACCGAAGATGTATGTAGCTTCTAAAATTAAAGGGCTCACTCGAGTGACAGCATTGCACACTTTTAAACATAACTCGAAATCTTTCACTAATTTAAAGATGAAGTTTCAATCTATATGAAAAAAATGAAAAATGACTTTTTTGACCCTCAAAGGTGTAGGTCCCCCCTTAAAGAATGGTATAAATATGCCTAATCGCTGAAAAGGAGGTTGTAAAAATGAATGGTTACCCTACTCGTCATTGAATAAACATTTGTACCCTTAAGAAATTCAAATTTTTGTATGTTTATAGAAATGACCGGTATTCATGACGTCCATTTTCTTGTTTTATTTTTACTACTTAATACCCGGCGTGCGCTTCTACTCCCAAATAAATGAAAATTAATGTGCTTTTTATGTTTAGTTGAATACGTAAAAGGGAAAAAAATAAATAAATTTATATTTTTTAGATACCCCGTGCTGATTACCCGGCGTTGGCCGGGAATCTACTTATCCGGATCTTCTTGACATAAATGAGCTGAAATACGAAAATTAATGTTTTTTATGTTATTGGAATTACGACGGTTTTTATACAAGCCTAACTGGTACTAGAAAAGAACGTAATTTCTTTATGCCTTAATATAGACCTCTTTTTTCTGATTGCTACTACATCAGAACCTCAATGACTCAAATGGAGTTACGACTCAGTTACAGATGGCTTTGTATGAGATGGCTTTAGACTTTAATTATGGATTGTATGAGCTTTGTAGAACTGATTAACTACATTTCTAAAATTTATCTTTTACATAAACGAGGAAAAAACAACGAGGAAAAATACCCATCAATAGGAACCTCAAACTCGATGCTATTCTTTTTACAGACGATTTAGCTCTTCTGGCACTTTCCGAAAATGATTTGCAACGATCAATTTATAATTTACAAAAAATAGGTGCCAAATTTAATATGGAAATATCAATTAACAAAACTAAAATTATGGCATTTCATGGGAAGGTTCCCATACAAAGTAAAATGTGTGTCCAAAATAAAATTTTAGAGAGATCAAATCAATTTAAATATCTTGGATATTATCTCTCTATCTGGGATGAAAAGGATATCCCTGAAAAAATTACTAGTTATAATAAAATTTTGGGAATTATTAATCAAGTTATGAAACCATCCCTTGTACAAAAATACACCAGATTACGTGTATATAACACTTTGGCTAGACCACTGTTGACCTATGGTAGTGAAGCATGGACACTAAAAAGACAACATGAAAGCAGAATAACGGCTTGTAAAATGAGATTCATGCGCAGAACAGCGGGTTACACCCGATGGGATCGGAAAAGGAACACCGATATCTTAAAAGAATTGAAGACTACGCCAATTTTGGAATATATTAAACAGTACCAACTAAATTGGAAACACCATCTAGAAAGAATGAGTTCAAATCGGATCCCCAAAGCTGTTTATAATTATATACCAAGAGGACGAAGATCACTGGGCCGTCCTATGAAACGCTGGAGGGAAAGTTTTCTATAGGATCGTAAACAGGCCTTGGCCTAATACTTGGAAGGAAGAAGAAGAAGAAGATCTTTTACATAATATGTAAAATTTTATATTTTGTTATTTACTGATTTCATTCAACAGCCTATAAGTATATTTCATAAAATTATAGCAGGAAATATAAAGTGGACAAGAAAAGAAAGACTAACAATAGATTGTTTCTTTTTTATTCTAAATAAGCATATATTCTAACAAAGAAAATGAACAATGCGAGTTGGCATATAAACAAAACTTGTTGCTCTTTGTCCAATCGTAGCCATCTATTTCAAACTCATCTTCACCTCCAGGCGGGATGCTGAAAATAGATAAAAACTGTATAGCGTGTGATATTCCAGTTTGAATAAATATTGTGTTAGTGTCTGCCCTAAATGGGGATTAAAAAATACTGCTACAAAAAAACTTGAAATTGTCACCAAAGTTGTTTATCTAGTCCACAGATGGTTGGAATGATAGCAATTTTGAATTATAAATTCCGTTAAGGGGAGTGATGGGTGATAAATTGACCATTTGAGATAAAAATTGGCATTTTTTGTTTTTTTGTACTAAAGAATAGCCTGTTCTCTAATGTGTACGTTGGCAAAATTTCAGAGGACTATGGCGCTTCTAAGTGCCCTAAATTACGTCAGAGTTAAAAGGCTGCGCCAGTTAAACACTACCTACATGCAAATCTTTAAACTTGTTTTTCCACACTTTTATTTTCACTACATTTTTGTACACTCAAAATTGAATGGAATTCAGAAATTTTGCCCTGGAAGGTTCAAATTTTACTGCATGTCCTAAAAACAATGGATAACAAAGTAGTGCATGGGTTTCATGAATGAAGTAGTATTTTAAGAAATAAATAATAAAATGTATGCAATTATTTTTTTTTTGTAATTCCATGCATGAGGTACATCATTTTTTTCTCCCTTTGTATTCACATTATAAGAATTCTAATGCATGATGTTTTTATAAATATTTTAGGCGTCTTGTAATAAAATCAGACAATTTTACTAAAAAATTGTGGAACTTATTTAATTATAATATATACAATTTTTAAAAAATATATTTAATAATTCTAAAAATAAATATCGCACAAGAATGACACTTAAACACATCATTATGTATCATGCAGTGGATGTTTATACAAAGCATCAAGTCTCTAGCTCAAAAATGTTGAAAATAGAAATTTCACCCATCACCCCCTTGATTTATTTGTATTTTTTATCTCCACAATAAGACGTACTACTATAAAAAATCTTTAAAAACAAAATAAATATTTTGTAATGTATGTAATAGTTTTTATCACTTTTTACAGACCGAAATAGAATTGAACATTTGGAAATATTATCTACTTTCAAATAAATGTTGACATTATTTTATTGGATTAAATTCTATTGTATATTGGAAATGTCATTAGTGTATATCGTTTATTAAAAAAAAAAACTTCATAAGTGACATTTTTACAACACATTGTTTATATACAAATTGCTATTTATCATCATCATCATCATAGTACATTCACGAATTTAGGCCATTTGTTGACCTGTTTCGGCCTCAAGAGAAACACCATCCAGAAGTCTTTTGAGTGGACGTCCTGGTCTTCTTCTTCCTGCAGGTTGATATCTTAACATTAGTTTGGGTATTCTGTGATCTTCCATTCGATGAACATGTTGTATCCATCTTTGACTTATAAGATTTATTATATTTTTTAAAATATTATTCACACTCTTGAAATTATGATTTATCTTTTTTAAGATCATATTTTATCTACTCTTGTTCATTTGTTTGATTAAATATTAACATCGTATTTTATTCTTGTTTTATTTCGTTTAAACTGATTATTATCTTTGTTTTACTTTTGTTAATCTCTTGCCTTACCCACACATACAAACACTGACAGGACACACACCCAGACACAAGATAGAGCTTTAAAATCTCCTACCCAGTCGGGAATCGAACTCGGGTCCCTGAATGTGTACCTCGCAATGCAAAATGTGTGATTGTAACACAAGAAGTAAACAAACAAATAAATGTCATCTTTTACACCAGGTGTTTGATGTAAATAGAGACGTTATTTGCATGTTCTTTTTGAGTAATTGACTCGATAAAAAAATCATGATAGTTTACTTAACTGCCTAAACTATTCAATAACTTGAGAATCAAAGTAACTCTTGTAAAAATGTATTCGATCTTTCATTTCCTAAAACGTTTGTAACATTTTTTTAGTTCTTCACTGAAAAAAGTGCTTGTCTCAATTTTGATTATATCGCATTTCGATTATTGTGACTTCTCTTAACTGACTTGAGTATCACATTCGGGAAAAACTTTCAACGAGTTCACAATGTTTGTGCACGGTATACCGTATATAATACAATGTCCATAAATCAGATCATATAATTCCAATATTTGAAATTATGCCCTTGGTTCCGATTGGAAGTCAGGCGAAAGATACATTGTCTCTGCTTCTCATACAACACCTTATTTACATTATCAAATCTTTATATTTCTACTCGCTTCCAATCATTATCTTCCCTCCAAAACTTGAAACACACGTTCGAGAGAAATTTAACTCTAGCTGTACGTGACATCTTCAGGGAAATAAGAGTAACTAAATTAACTTGATCTGGTAACTCCTAACCAAGGAGAGGTTAAGGCTCAATACTGAGCAACAAAAAATATTTTTTTTGTCTCAGAAAGAAAAATATATGATTCTGATAGTATTTTTTTCTCTTGAATTCAAATATGATATCGGTTCTTCTCCATCACAAAAGGTTTCCGAGAGACAGGATTTATAATTTCAAACACTTTATTATTTTCTACATTCGTAACTACACAATATTCGAATATTCGAACATTCGAACTCACCTAGAAAGTAAGAAATGACGATTTTCTGCTATATTTCGCTTGTGGAGCATCCTTCTTGATGGTCCAACAATAATCGGCCAGCATATTAGGATTCAATTTGCCTTGATATCTCTTTTCCATAGCTGAAATCTCCTGAGTTAGCGCATTTGGTTTTATTTTACAATGGACAAATGGACGAAAAAACTTTTATTAAAAAAAATAATTATTTAAATCCATTAATTTAAATTGAAATAAAAGAACTGTGGGTGATGGAGAAATTCCGAATACATATTTGAAAACACTATAAAAAAACTGCATTAACTACAACTATTGGTACTCATGAGACAAACATCATGTTGACCGGTGCTATTGTAGATGTAGATTTGCCAGCGTTCCCCTCCCAAGCAAAGAACACACTATAGGGGACAGGAAGTGGCAATATAGTAAGAGAAACTAGAAAATCGACAGCACATTTCTAGCATGTTTTCCGCGTACAAATTTCACTTGGGTCAGTAATAATATTTCACTCTCCCTATTTTCTAAGTCATTATTTAAAATTAATATATTATTACAATTAAAATGATAAAATAGTACCTGAAATCACAGTCGTCCTTAAAAATAAAATACGTTTAAAATTGTAAAGCTGAAATTTTGTACAAGGCCTTTTCGAAATCGTTGTTCATTCTTAACAGCTGACATTATTACAGTATTAGCAATATTGACAAAACGAACTGACGAAATATTGTGGTGTACCAGAAAATCCGCAATATATACTAGCGTACCCGACAGACGTCCTGTCCGAACGTTCAATTGTCGTGTCATGGCCTGACGATAAAAATCTTCTTTTTCGTCAAGGTTTAGGCTTATTTACTAGCCTGTTCGGGCTCCAAATTGCTGCTGTTTCCATCTTTTCTTTGGTCTTCCCAAATTTCTTTTTCATCGTGGTGAATAGCTGTATGCTGCTTTTGGTATTCTATTCTCAGTCATCCTTACCAAGTGTTCTTTCCAGTTTGTTCTGTATTTCACTATTGTTGTGTTTAATTCCTCTACTTTTAGTTGTCTTATTTCTGTGTTGTGTTTTTTGTCTGTTCTTTGATATCCTGCTATTGGTCTGAGGAATTTCATATCAGCAGCTTGGATTCTGGCCGATTGTTGTGTTGTCACTATCCATGTTTCGGATCCATAAGTAATAATAGGAACTACCATTGCCTTGTATAATTTCATTATAGAGTCTTTCCTGGCTTTATTTTTCAAAGTTCTTTTTAGTGTTCCTGTTATATAATTAAACTTATTTAATCTGTTATGTATATGTGATTCCGCTGTGTACGATAAAAATGTTGTAACTTTTTTACTATAAAATTCACCAATTAACACGTAATTAGATATTATTAAATAAGTTCGCAAGAAAGCCTCTCACAGCCATCTGTTGTGGCTCAAGAATCGTGCATGATGACGTCACATTGTCACACGGAATATGTCGATAATGCAGATGACAACACTCTGACATAAAAAATGTCCAATTTTGAATCTAATCCATCCATGGACCCACTCAAATACGCACAAGAAATTTCATCAAAATCGGTTCAATCATTTAGACACTTTTTAATTTTGGATTTCAAATAAAGCTCCATTTTTAATTGTCAGATTTCACTCATTTTTGGACAATACCTACCACTCTTTATTTTAATGAGATATACCTAGTATTGTTATTAAACATCTAAAAATGTGACCGCAAGAGCAAATTTTCAGTTCAGGTGAAATCTTACACCTAATCTAATGTTTTTAGAAGATCCAATTGTAAATCTAAACGATCGAAGAACCCAATCAGACACACACAAAAAGTGTCATTAAAATCGGTGCAGTCGTTTAGGAGGAGGTCACTAACAAACACGCGTACAGAAGAATTATATATATATATATATATATATATATATATATATATATATAGTAAATGGATGTGTAATTCAGTTTGATACTCACTAAAAAACAATATGAAGAATATCTTCTAATAAGGATCTGCCTGGTTTTAAAAGTTGCCTCGCTTCACACAATGTCCGATATAAACAATAGCGACCATCTGCTCCATGTCTGAAAAAAAAATTGCAATTAAAATTATATAAATTCCCAACATTATATACTTGAAAGCTTTTTTAATGACTGTTTTCAGAGATATCAGCTACGTTAGACAAATTTTAAGTGCTTTCAAACATAGGTAGCTTCCTTTTAATATGCCAAAGGTGCTATTTAATCAAATATATTTTCACATCTCAAAATCATCATCGTCATCGTCTCCAAGGATAAGATCTTACGACCTACTCCGTCTCAAAGTAGTTGTTCACGCCATCTCTTCATTGGCTGGCTTACATTCCTTTTTCCTTCATTGCAGAGGCTAATTGGGATTTCCGGATCGATCTTTGATCTGGCAAAAAACCCTGATGAAACTGATATTTAACCTCTGGGGTGAATTTCGGTGAAGTCCGGATAGTCTAACTTAGCCAAATCCATTCTCTTCATCTCCAAATTGGGGCCTCTCGGGACCTCCTTAAGATCTTTCAAGATTTTAAGATACAAAAGTGAAAATGGAGTGCTACCGCACCTACATAACACTAGTAAAGCTGCAAACATGGCATGTGTCTTTCCACGGTAAAAGGAAAAATGAGTCAAGGAAAGAATTGATAATGCTGAGTTTGCAGTGAAAGACCTGCTGTGGGCAGACCACTATGTATTTATAATGTAGGGTAGTTATTGATTTCCTCGAGTCTGGCATTCGTTGAATGTGTTCTCTCCAGTTTGTTCTGCATTTATGAATTAGATAGAGATGCAGTCTATTCTGTATGCCATTGCTTTAGTTGTATTTATTGCAATAATCATCTTGTATTTATGATCAATCAGGCTTAGCTTATGGACTGCCTCTTGGACTTCATTTTTGTTTCCCCAATAATAATATGATCACCAGAAAAGAGTAATGATAGAACATTTACATTGTTTACAGTTACTTACTTACTTACTTACTTACTTACTTACTTACTCACTGGCACTATCGAACCCGTAGGTTCATGGCCGCGCGGACATAAGCTCTCCATACATCCCTATCTTGAGCTAATGCCTTCCAATCATTTCCTGTATAATCCACCTCCCTCAAATCATAGTTAATGTTGTTCTCCCACCTCATTCTTGGTCTACCAACTGGGCGTTTTCCTTCTGGCTTTCCTACAAGAAGTTTCCATGCACGTCTTTCATTCCCCATACGCGCAACATGTCCTGCCCATCGCAGTCTACGGGACTTAACTGTTCTTATTATATCTGGCCTCCTATAAAGACCATGTAGTTCATTGTTATGTAGTCTTCTCCATTCACCTGTCTGTTCATCTCTCTTTGGTCCAAAAATTTTCCTAAGAACTTTATTCTCAAATACTCGTAATCTCCTTTCCTCCCTTAAAGTAAGAGTCCATGTTTCGCACCCATATAATATAACTGGTAGAATAATAGTTTTATATATTTTCAGCTTAACGTTTTTTGAAAGGAGTTGGGACATCAAAAGTCTCTGCAGTGCATAATAGCATGCATTTCCAGAATTGAGCCTATGTTTAATTTCTTTGTGCATCTCATTCCTATTTGTGATTATTGTTCCTAGGTATTTGAATTCAGTCAATTCCTCAAAATTTCCCTCATTTGTCATTAGCTGTCCATTTCCATTATATAATGTATTTCTACGTGTGACCATATATTTAGTTTTACTGATATTTACTTCCAGTCCTAATTTCTTAGTGTTACTCAATAGTGTGTGCGTGTTGGCCTTTAGTATCTCCTCGCTATCGGCCAGTAGTACTACATCATCAGCATAAACTAACAGCTTATTAATACCATTCAGTTGTAAGCCTTCCTCATTCTCTAAAGATTTAATGGCATGCTCTAGTACAAAATTAAATAGTAGAGGAGATAGTGCATCTCCTTGCTTCAACCCATTCTGGATTTCAAAAGTGTCTGAAAACTGTTTTGCCTACACGCACCCTACTCGTTGAGCCATTTAGACACATTCGTATAAGTCTAACTAACTTTTTAGGAATTCCGAACTCCAGCAGGATACTATATAACTTCTCCCTCTTAATTGAATCATATGCTTTTTTGAAGTCTACATATAGTTGATGTACAGTACCATTATATTCCCATTTCTTTTCTAAAATCTGTCTTATACTAAAAATCTGATCTGTTGTAGACCTGTTTCTTCTAAATGCACATTGATGATCTCCTAGAATGTCATCAATATAGGGAGTAAGTCTGCTTACTAATATATTTGTTAGAATTTTGTACGAAGTTGAAAGTAATGAGATGCCCCTATAGTTGTTGCAATCAGTTTTATCTCCTTTCTTATAAATTGGTACGATAATTGATTCCTTCCATTCATCTGGAAGAGCTTCTTTTTCCCAAATCATACTAAGCAACCAGCGTATCTTGTCCATCAATTTTTCTCCCCCTGATTTTATCAGTTCTGCTGGGATCTCATCTGAACCTGATGCTTTATACATCTTCAATTTTTCAATTGCCATTTCAACCTCTAATGCACTTGGCTCTGCGACTAGCATTTCTGCTGTCTGTAACTTATCCTCCTCAATGTCCTGTTCTGTATGTACATTTAATAGCTGATTAAAATAACTTTTCCATCTATTTAATATACTCTTGGAATCTGCAATCATATCCCCATTTTCATTCCGAATTATGTTTGTTCTAGCCTGAAACCCTTTCTTCTCTATACTAATTCCCTGATATAATTCTCTAATGTTCCTATTTTTTGCATTCATTTCAAGATCATTAATCTTCTCTCTCAAATATTCCCTCTTTTTACTCTTTAGTAACTTGGTGGTTTCCCGTCTAACACTACCCAATTGCTCTAAATTTACCTCATTTGGCTCGTGTAACCATTTCATTTTTGCTAGCTTTCTTTTCTTTACAATGTCGGCACATTCCTCATCAAACCATTTCTTGTTTTGCCTCTTTTTTTAAACAATCAATGCTTTCTGATGCTGACAATTTAATAGTATCTCTTATAGCCTCCCATTCTTTATTTATATCAGTTTTCTTCTTCGTTTGCCACATTGTCATCTGAAGATTCCAGTACTTCAAATCTATTAGCAATTTTGATTTGGTATTCTTGCCGCATTTCATCATTTTTCAAGTTTTTTAATTCATATTTTACAGAATCATCTTTAGCGTTTGTTCCTCTCATAAGCGATAGCCGTTGTCTGATTTTCACCCTGACCAGATGATGATCTGAATTGCAGTCTGTCCCTCTAACTGATCTAACATCAATGATGCTACTGTGCCAGCGTTTATCCACTAATACATGATCTATCTGGTTCCGAGTTTCTCCATCTGGGGACGTCCAGGTGTATTTATGAATATCCTTATGCTGAAATGTTGTGCTCTTAACAATGAGATTCTTTGATGTGGCAAATGTGACTAATCTAACCCCGTTGTCGTTACTATCTTCATGAAGACTGAATTTGCCTATTGTTGGTTTGAATATATCTTCCCGCCCCACTTTTGCATTAAAATCTCCTAAGACAATTTTGATATGATATTGTGAAAGGCTATCAAATAAGCATTCTAATTCTTCATAGAACTCATCCTTGATCTTGTCATCTTTATCTTCTGTGGGGGCGATGTACATTTACAATTATAAAAATCATGTCGTTTTACCCTTTAGAATTATGTATGATATCCTATCACTAACAAACTTAATATCTCGGATAGCGGATAGGATCCTCCTTCTGACTAAAAAACCCGTTCCAAATGCAGGTCTTTCTGCACCCCCATAGTATAATGCAAAGCTTCCTGATTCCTGACTACCTTCTCCTGGCCACCTAACTTCCTGTAAAGTGACTATATCCAAGGGCGATTTATCCAATTCCCGCGTTAATATCTCTAGTGCCCCGCTATTGTATAAAGTCCTAACATTCCATGTTCCTAGGAACATGTCCCTGTGTTTGAGCCTTTGGCATGGGTTCCCTGAAGTAGTCCCCGCCCGGAGAACCGAATGGGGGACTATTTGACCTCCGGAAAATTTTACCCCAGTAGAACCCATGTCCGCATTTCTTGACGGTTGTATTTTTACGGTGAAAGATCGTCACTCTTTCGATCAAGGTACTTATTTCGTCTGGCTTATCACCTTCGACCAGTCCAGAATGGGTAACCCTATCGGCAGCAATGCTAATAGCTCTCAGGATCATTTAAGCACACAAGCCACTCCACCACGACAAGGTAAAGATACCATGGAGGGATTGTTTACAGTTAAAAATATTATTGAAAATCATTAAGGAATGTTTAGTGATATCGTCAATACAAACATTAAAAGTGTGGGTGAAAGTGGACACCCTTCTCTTACTCCCTTAAAATCAGCTGTAAGATTTCCATTGACGGAAGTCTTTGTTCTTATTTTATTACACTGGTCAACATGATTTTTCTCTCATGTGTACCAATAGTTGTATTTAATGCAGTTTTTATCGTGTTTTCAAATATGTATTCGGAATTTCTCCATCACCCACAGTTTTTTAATTTCAATTTCAATTAATTGATTTAAATAATTATTTTTTAACACTTTTTTTTCGTCCATTGTAAAATAAGACGGGGAACACTTTCATCAGGAGATTTCAGCTATGGAAAATATATATCAAGGCAAATTGATTCCTAATATGCTGGCCGATTATTGTTGGACCATCAAGAGGGATGCTCCACAGGCGAAATATATAAGAAAGTCGTCATTTCTTGCTTTCTATGCGAGTCCGAATGTTCGAATATTGTGTAGTTACGAATGTAGAAAATATTAAAGTGTTTGAAATTATAAATGTCTGTCTCTCGGAAACCTTGCGTGATGGAGAAAAACCGATATCACATTTGAATTCAGCAGAAAAAAATTATCAGAATCACATTTTTTTTCTGAGACAATAAACAAAGTTTATTTTTTGTTGCTCAGTGTTATTTCCATGAAGGGACTGCATTGCAGTTATTAAGTGTGCTGGGACCTCTATACCCCTAATATTTCCCGTAAGTTTTCTTTAAACTCTGTCAAAATAAGTACGAAAAAAGAAAATCACCACCATCATCAGCATCAAGGATTAGACCTTAAGGTCTGTTAGATCTTATGTTAGAATTAGCGTGTCCATCTTTTACTGGGTCTTCCTACATTTCTTCGTTCTAGTGATCTATAGCTAAGAATATGTTTAGGGATTCTATTTTTGTCCATTCAATTGATATGGTCCATCCATTCATCTGTGTATTTTGCAATCCTGTCTAATAGCTTGGATATATTTAGTTATCTTCGTATATTTTCATTAATAGTTAATAACCAATTTCGGAAAATTCAAAATTGTAGGAGGACCGCGTTTGTTTTTAAATATGTGTCCTATATTCAGTTTCAACTTTGAAATTTTGAAAAATTCTTTGACTTTTTGCTTTGGATCGCCATCGCTATCAATTTTTTTTACTCCAATTACGTTTTTTATATTCAAATCCCTAGTCAAGCTGCAAAGCATAGCATGAAAATGCTATGATTACACTGAAGGACCTACTCTTGGGCAGAATTACTATGGATGGATATTCAAGCACGCAAGTGCACCATCTCACATAAGCAAACACACACACAAAACATAACTTACGAATCTATAATTCCTTCTATGCTTCTATAAAGATCTCTCCTCTCTCTTCTGTGTAGTTGGTTAAAATAGTACTCTGAAAGCTCCCTCTTCTTTGCATATGGTTTTCTGATTGGCCCCGGTCTCTTGCTAAGGAAAACCCCCGTATTGTTGGGGAGTTTGAATCCCAAATCCCATGATAGGATCTCGTTCCATCTTGGAAATGGGCTATTTGTCAGCTCCCACATTATTCCGATAGAGAGTGAGATTTGTGCCTGCAGACATACAATTACATATTTTCAGAAATTTATTTCTTCAAAATTACAGTACGAATTGAGCGATCTACAATGTTCATGTCATGACTAGCTCACTGTTCGAGATATCAAACTCTATCAATAAACGCAAGATTTTCTATTATAAAACTGTACGCTGAGGGTGGATTAGGATTAAGGAACACACTGAGATGTCTCTTCTTTTAACGTGTACCTTAAACTTAATTTTGTGGAATAGATACTTGATTAATGTTATAGAGCAGGTGTCACCAATTAGATTTAATGGAGGTCTATTTTCAAAGTAGTAAATTAAGTCGAGGTTCGGAACCACCATTGTTTATACATACCAATATTTTATTAATTAATACAGTAAAACTTACTCAAAGCGGAATAACATGGGACGAATTTTTTTCCACATTAGACAAAATTCCGCATTATAAAAATCTAAAAATTACTAATAATCTTAGATTATAGAGCACCTTATATGTATTTTGTCCACCGCTGTGGTCTCGAGGTAGCGTGCTGCCTTGTCACACAGCGGAACCGGGTTCGATCCCCGGTCGGGGCAGTTTTTCTGGGTGAGGTTTTTATCAGGGGTTTTCCTCACTTGTAAGACAAATATCAGGAAAACTTTAGGGCCCAAACGGTCCCAGAAATCATATGGCCATCATCATCCTTATTATCGTCATCATCATCATCCTTCATCGGTGTGGAAAGCAACGGGAAGCTACCACACCTACAATTCCCTAGTAAAGCTGCAAGCATAGCATGAAAATGCTATGAACGCAGTGAAGGACCTGCCTTCGGGCAGAATTACTATCGATGGATAGGTATGTCTTTTACGTACCTTGGGTTAATTGTAGTTCCGCTGCCGTAGAAAAGTGAAGTATAGTATGTATGAGTAACTTCTACGGTAACGCGTGAAAAAAAGTCCCATTTCGTAGGCATTAAAAATGTCCTTTACGCGTATCCTGAAATTAAAGTATGCAGTTTCCATTTCCGCTCACTAACTACATTTTCGTCAATATTCTTTGATTCCCCGCAAATTTCATTCCACACTACGTTGTGTCGTCTTCTAAAACTGTCCAGCCAACCTGAAGATGCCTTGAAATCGTTATTCCCTAGGGATTTAGTAAGAGCTAGAGCTTGAGTTTGGAGCAACGGTCTTCAATCATTTTCACTTTTTCGTTTAATGAGAATGATACATACGTTTTAGCCATCTTCATTCCGTAAATTCAGAACCTACCCGTGAAAGATCGGTCTCAGAACTTAAACTAATATTTAAGATTTTACAGTGCAATGGTAATTTGTAAGACAGGTATCTGTATTTCGCATAACGGGTGTACAGTGAGACCGAATGAAATTTCAGTTACAGGTGGAACCTCTACTTCACCCGGCGCGGCGGCAGGAATCATTCCTTGAGTTTTTTTTATCTAACGGCAATTCAATGAAATGGAAACTAATTTACTTCTCTGCCTGTATTTTCGCTCTATAAAAACTTTTTCATGAATTGTCTAGAAACACCCTTCCGTTTCCGCGTTGGACAGATTCTGTTTTATGCAAAATAAATACACCTAAAATTACTATTAGGCCCTATTTCGCCGGGACCAATACATTTGTTCACATTGGACAGATTTCCGCATTAAACAAGTTTTACTGTATTATGAACAATTATTTAAATTATGTCATGGATATGAATTGCACAAATTAAACAAAACTACCGTGTAATACTAAAACGATACAGCACAGTAGTACATAGTTATTAACTCAGACTATTTAACTCATGCCACAAATGCTAGTCAAGGACCAATCACGTTTCAATGCATTTTGTTTTACAACCAATGACAGTCGTGTTTCACCTCGATCTTTATCGAGTTCTCTTTATCAGCTCCTGCTATTGTGATAAAGAAAGCTCCTCCTTTTTAATGTTCTGAAAAGGTCAAAGCATTATTTATTTTTCTCCAACAAATACATTGAATATAGCAAATACTGAATAGATTCCTTGATTTTACTGAGTTGTTTACTAAAAAAATAAAGTAATAACCCGTAATGTTGATTAAGATATACAGTTTGATGTTTCATTATTTCTCCACTTGGGTGCACTCTTACAATATTGCGATCTTATTTGGCAATAAATAATATGATCAAGCAGCAGTGAATGAACATAACCTCACATTTCTGATTTGTTTTCAAACATCGCCGTTTACATTAAATATATAAATATTTTAAAATAACTATAGTTAAACAATGATTTGTAAGTAAACAGCTTAATTTTATTCGTTAAATAGTCCTAACAAATGCCACTCTTGATGATTTCCAAATTCTCCAGATAAATTTATTCCTCACTTCGTGAGTCGTGAATTTATCGATAATTTGGAAATCACTCGTGGCATTACTTATGATAACTATTAATAAGTTTATGATAAACTGTCAGTAAGTGTAAGCAGTGACTTTTTTAGATTTAACAATCTGTCTTTTTAAATTAGAACTTTTTATTATTGCAACGGTTTGGTTACAAATCAAAACACCGGTAAAGCTCCACAGCGACATGATAACGTTAAGCAATATAATTCAGTTCATTCTGATAAAAAACTGTTTATTTTCATCATCATCATAGTATGTACACGAATTTAGGCCATTTGTTTCGGCCTCAAGAGAAACACCATCCAGAAGTCTTTTGAGTGGACGTCCTGATCTTCTTCCTGCAGGTTGATATCTTAACATTAGTTTGGGTATTCTGTGATCTTCCATTCAATGAACATGTTGCATCCATCTTGACTTATAATCAGAAATTTTGTTTTCTAAAGGTTCCATGTGTAATTCTTCTAAGATGTCTTCATTTTTTTTTGTGATCTAGTAGTGTGTATCCTGCAGTCCTCCGAAAGTATCTCATTTTAGAAGTCTGTCTCTGTATATCCTTCTGTTTCAACGTCCATACTTCGCTACCATACAAGAGAGTTGGAAGAGCCAGTGTTTTATACACTTTTAGTCTTGACTGCTTTTTGGACTAACTGTGGTTTGAAGATAGAATTTATTAACCCTAAAATTCTTAAAAATTTAGATATTTTTTCATTTACATCCTTTTTTTCTTTTTATTAACCCTAAAATTCTTAAAAATTTAGATATTTTTGCATTTCCATCCTTTTCTTCTTCATTAGAGATATTGCATCCTATATGTGTAAAATTATTCACCTGAATCTATTTTTCTTCTTGTACTTCCCATATATAACGTCACCAAACACCCTCTGTCACAAACCACAAATACAAACAATTGCAATAATGAATAACATAAATTAATTGAAAGCAAATGAAAGTCGGTTATGTGCGCCATAGATATGCGTGCTCAACCATACGCAGTGTTGTCAACCTAGCCAAAAAATAATAGTCCTACTATCATTACATGGCATTTAGTACAACTGGTTTTATTCGACGTTTAACCGGTTTTAAAAATGTGTATTAATTCGATATTTAATCGGTCCGGAAACCAAAGCCCCAGGGTCCGGGTCCGGACCGCGGTCCACAAGTTAGTGACCCCTTTATACAGATTTAGATATTTAGCCATCTTTTTACCGAATCCCAATCTTATTAAAATGGACCAAACCATAACTTATTTGCATATCAATTTAATTTATGTGAATAATTTATAAGAATGGCGAAACGTATTTTACGAACGCGAAAAAAATTCTCATATGACTTCACGATAGCATATACATGAGTGTTAAAGTTTTGTGCTTGACGAAAGTTTCATTTTACCGCTACTTTTAGCACATGTTGTAAAATGAAATGAGCAATTCAGATTGTTATAATTAAATTAACAGCATGCTAGTTTATGTAAACAATGGCAAGTTCTATGATTGTGGGGTCATTGTGTTTAAGATTGCATGTTTTCTTAAAGGGACCTACTAGCGAATTTCAATTTTTGTTTTCATCCGATTATTGTGAACTGTTTATCACATATATTATGTGCTTATAAAAGTGTTTCTCTGATGTTTGGTGTTTATAAGTAGAATAGTCTTGGAATTATGTCTTTCTAAAAAATGCTCCTTATGACGCATTATCCTCTCTATTGCATTTCCATATCAATTCAAAAGAACACATCGTGTCTTAGAATAGTAACTGCATAGCAAATTTCAATTAGCATATATTGGGGAGTCTAAGCACAAAATTTCATTTTGATAGCAGAAACATTGATAAAGGGTAAAGACATGATTTTATAATTGTAAATGTACATGCTCCCACAGAAGATAACGATGACAAGATCAAGGATGAATTCTATGAAGAATTAGAATGCTTAATTGATAGCCTTTCACGATATCATATGAAAATTGTCTTAGGAGATTTTAATGCAAAAGTGGGGCGGGAAGATATATTCAAACCAACAATAGGCAAATTCAGTCTTCATGAAGATAGTAACGACAACGGGGTTAGATTAGTCACCTTTGCCACATCAAATAATCTCATTGTAAGAGCACAACATTTCAGCACAAGGATATTCATAAATACACCTGGACGTCTCCAGATGGAGAAACTCGGAACCAGATAGATCATGTATTAGTGGACAAACGCTGGCACAGTAGCATCATCGATATTAGATCAGTTAGAGGGACAGACTGCAATTCGGATCATCATCTGGTCAGGATGAAAATCAGACAACGGCTATCGCTTATGAGAGGAACAAACGCTAAAGATGATAGCTTCTTGTAGGGAAGCCAGAGGGAAAACGCCCAGTTGGTAGACCAAGAATGAGGTGGGAGAACAACATTAAATATGATTTGAGGGAAGTAGATTATACAGGGAATGATTGGAAAGCATTAGCTCAGGATAGGGATGTATGGAGAGCTTATGCCCGCGCGGCCATGAACCTACGGGTTCGATAATGCCTATGAGTAAGTAAGAAACATTGATCATAAGGAGCATTTTAAGTTTTATAAAATGTTTAAAAAATGGAAACAGAATAAGCACATGTTAAAGTTTTAAGTAGTAATGTTGGCAGCGCACGTACAAGCGTATTTAAACTCTTACGTCACGGGATCAATTTTGCTCCTACCATAAAACAAATTACGTGAAAATGATCATAAAGAATCAGAGTATTAAAAAAAGCCAATAAACAAAAAAATGCATTTTTTGCCATTTTTTCAATATTTTCAGCATTCGGTGCCCTTAAATTATTAATAATTAATATTAAAATATAAATATGTGTATGCTATCATACTTTGAAAATCACCACACGTTGATTTTGTTATAACCTAATTTTACATTTTTGTTGATTATTAACTTTTAGAGAGAGTTAATGAGTTTACTTATTTAGGATATAAACTCTCTTTTGTTGAAAATTTGGATTTACCAGAGAAAATTGGGAAATTCAACAAATCAATGGGAATCATTAATAGAGTTTTAAAACCTTCATTAGTGCAAAAATCAACTCGTACTCGTCTTTATCAAATAATGGCTCGACCTATGTTATGGGAGTGAAGCGTGGACTATAAGGACGAGAGATGAAAGCAGACTAACAGCTTGTGAGATGAAATTTATGCGCCGAACACCTGGCTACACCAAATGGGATCGAAAGAAAAATGTAGAAATCCTTCAAGAACTTAATGTGTCACCAATACTGGACTACATCTCCAGATATCAGCTGAACTGGAAGGAACGTGTCTCAAGAATGGCTAGATCCAGGATCCCCAAGGCAATAATGAACTACTGTCCAAATGGGAAACGGTCACTTGGTCGACCTATGAAAACATGGCACGAAAACCGCTTTCTCAGGCCGTAACAGTTCTTCTCGGACTAATACCTGGCAGGATGATGATGATGTTGATTATTATGTTTCGCTCTGTGCAGACTGAACTCTTAAAGACGTACAATATTTACTGATATTGTTTATAATAATTTATTTTTAAATCATCATATCTCGTTTTCTAATTAATACAAATAATATTGAATAAAGCTTGGCTTCTGTAATTACCTCAAAAAATGAATTAAGTGAGGAGGTTCGAGCAATACAATGGGCAATAGCTGTTTCTATGCATTTAAACAAGTTTTAATACAAAGAGAATTAGGATAGAAAAAATTAAAACAATATAAAACAATATTGAAGCCAATAGTTATGTTTGGAAGCAAAACATGGACATTATCAGAAAAAGATAAGTACATGTTAAATAAATGTGAGAAAAAAATATCAAGGAAGATATATTGGAACAGCACAGGAGCAAAACATATGGAGAATTAGAACAAACCAGGAATTGAAAAAATATATAGGGATTCAGATCTGGTATTACCCGTTTAAGAAGTAAGCGGAGTTGTTGACGGAGGGCACTGCAGTCGTGTTTATGCGGCAATAGAACACGTGACACTGTTATCTTTGAGTGCAGAGGGGAATGGGACGTGGGACGCTGACAGTGTACACTGCCTTATATGACGTCACGTGTAGCAACAAACAGAGCTTCATAATTCTTCCGTCTGCAGAGATATTTTGAATGACTAACATGAGATATTAGAAGAAAAATAATGGAATGGGTAGGACATGTGTTGCGGATGGAGCAAGAAAGAGGTGCAAGAAAGATTTTAGAAGGGAAACCGGAAGGAAGAAACAAGGGTTGGATGACAGAAACTAAGATGGTTAGATAGGGTTGAGGAAGACTTAAGACAACTGAAGGTTAAAAGATGGAGAGAGAAAGCCAGAAATGGGGAAGAATGGGCAGTTGTTATGAAGGAGGCCAAGGTTCTTAGAGTACGGTTGAGCCAAAGAAAAAGAAGAAGAAGAATATTGCATAAAAATGATTATCCTGCGTTCTATATCAGTTCCGTTCAAATTTCAGGTCACTAGCCGCCACTGGTCAGGATATTGATAACAAGCGCATGATAAATTTGTTAAAAAATAAAATGTATAATATTGTCTGGGTGCACAGCTTCTACAGCATATCCAAAACAAATAGCTAATGCACCGATTTTTTGTAGATGAGTTTGCTTTTACTTACCACAGCAGTGGTTCCTTGTGGGAAATTGAGGTATCTCTTCTTTCTTGAAAGGATGGCTTCTTGAATATGACAATCACAAATTTGTATAAGAATTTCTAATAATAATAAAGTCACTTGAATATTCATTACTGGCAGAATAAAACCTACAACATTTTAAATTAAAAATTAATATATATGACATGAAAAGAAAGATATGTCTGAGTCAGGATTTGAACCCGAGTTTCTAAACTCTGTACGTTTAGCGCTCTAACCGTCTGAGCTACTCAGAGATTCTAATACAAAGATTCTTATTTCTTATATTACAGAGTTTAGAATCCCGGGTTCAAATCCCGACATAGTTTTTTTTCATGTCATATTTGCCTTCATTACCAAATGTCATACATATATATATATACAGAAATTAAACATAGGCTCAATTCTGAAAATGCGTGCTATTATGCATCACAGGCACTCTTGACGTCCCAACTCCTTTAAAAAAACGTTAAATTGAAAATATATACAACTGTTATTCTACCAGTTATATTATATAGATGCGAAACATGGACTCTTACTTTAAGGGAGGAAAGGAGATTACAAGTATTTGAGAATAAAGTTCTTGGGGATTTTTTGGACCCAAGAGAGATGAACGGATAGGTGAATGGAGAAGACTACATAACAGTAAAGTACATGGACTTTATAATAAGTCAGATATAATAAGAACAGTTAAGTCTCATAGACTGCGATGGGCAGGACACGTGGCACGAATGGGGAATGAAAGAGGTGAATGGAAGCTTCCTGTAGGAAAACCAGAGGGAAAACGCCCAGTTGGTAGACCAAGAATGAGGTGGGAGAATAACATTAACTATGATTTGAGGGAAGTAGTTTGTACAGGGAATGATTGGAAAATGTTAGCTCAGGATAGGGATGTGTGGAGAGCTTATGTCATCGCGGCCATGAACCTACGGGTTCGATAGTGCCAGTGAGTTTACATTAAAGTTACACTAGATAATATTATTTATAAATCGTTATACCTACTTCAATATATCACTAAGAGAATATAACTTCCTACCATAAAAAATGGAAGAAACTTAATTATAAGTGTAGGAAAGCAAATCCATCAATTTCTTGGACACTTCAGAATGCAAATTATTGTAATTATTATTATTTATATTATTTATTATTTATTATTATTTTTATTTATTATTTATTATTATTATTTATTCTACTAATACTTGTAGTTGAGGCGGTTAGAAACAAAGGAGTGCAAGTGAAAGTTTTTGCAGTATTGAGAAAAACAGGTTTAAAATTGTATTTTGTGTAAGAAAATCATAGGTATATATAATTGTAGGCTTTCACGGCCGGCGTCTTGATCCATATTTGGTTCGTCTTCCGGGCTTATAGGCCGTGATCTGGTTGCCTTCTTACTCGACGTTTCGTCTACTGCTGCGGTAGACATCATCAGGAGATACTGCGTGCTCTCTGTGAACTCCTCAACAGTCGGCTGCAGAATGTTGAGGAGTTCACAGAGAGCACGAAGTATCTCCTGATGATGTCTACCGCAGCAGTAGACGAAACGTCGAGTAAGAAGACAACCAGACCACGGCCTATAAGCCCGGAAGAAGAACCAAATATGGATCAAATCATAGGTAACTGAAAATTATAACAATCATACTTTATCTACTTCTAATGCACTCCTTTACCACTGAACAAGATTTATGCTTCAGGAATGTGATATGCACTAAGGGCCTGTTTCACCAAGAGAGGTAACTGTATTACGCCAGTTTAAGCTATGCATTATACATGGGGAAAACTGGTGTAACTCCCTAATACACTTACCTCTCTTGGTGAAACTGGCCCTTAAGTCTGAAAAATAACTTGTACTCCTTTGCTTCTAACCGCCTGAATTAAAATTGAATTTTGGCGTCGAGCTGACCAGGTTACGAGGAGGCAGAATTAGAAACAACAACATTAAGAAAATTATAGAAGAAAATAAAACTTAGCTTTATAATTAAGGTGGTACAGCCACGTGATAGTGATGCAAGCAGATATGATATAATACAGTATAATGTAATATATATGGATGCAATATCTCATATGAAGAAGAAAAGGATGTAAATGCAAAAATATCTACATTTTTAAGAATTTTAGAGTTATTAATTCTATCTTCAAGCCACAGTTAGTCCAAAAGCATTCAAGATTAAAAGTGTATAAAACACTGGCTCTCCCAACTCTTTTGTATGGTAGCGAAGTATGGACGTTGAAACAGAAGGATATACAGAGACTTAGATCTGCTGAAATGAGATATCTTCGGAGGACTGTAGGATACACACTACTAGATCACAAAAAAATGAAGATATCTTAGAAGAATTACACATGGAATCTTTAGAAAACAAAATTTCTGATTATAAGTCAAGATGGATACAACATGTTCATCGAATGGAAGATCGCAGAATACCCAAACAAATGTTAAGATATCAACCTGCAGGAAGAAGAAGACCAGGACGTCCACTCAAAAGACTTTTGGATGGTGTTTCTCTTGAGGCCGAAACAGGTCAATAAATGGCCTAAATTCGTGAATGTACTATGATGATGATGATGATATAATATAATGTAATGTAATGTAATATGTTTTGTTAATTAAATAAAAATAAAACGTAGTTTTATTTGATTTTCATATGTATTATATAATTCAGTGACAGCTGTTTCGGTACACTGTACCTTCTTCATACATGTTAACAAATTATGAATTGTGTTCCAACTGATCTAAGCAACAATACAACAGTATTTATTTAATTTTTTTAATTTAACAAAGGGGATTCATTCAAATCAAGTTGTATAATAAATATGAAAATCAAATAAAGCTACGTTTTATTTTTATTTAATTAATAAATATGGATTTTCATCAAGTAAACACCAACTCAATTGATATTTAATATTTTTTGCACGATAATGCGTTCTGTCGTACTTACAGCAACAGCAACCATGATTAAAAGTTCAATTTCCTAAATTTCGGGGTTGCCAACATATAAATAACTATACTGTAATCTGCAAATTACCTACCTAGTGCAAGAAGTAAATTTGCCCTTTATGTATACTACGTACAATGTATATACAAAAATATATCCAAAAGGTAGTGTTAATATACATTATACGAAAAAATCAGTGCGTTTTAAATGAACTGAATTTATTTGAAACAATATAAAACAATTCTACTTGCCGCCATTTTATGACTGATTGGTGTGACGGCCGGCTGTAGTCTTAACTAAATTATTTTCGGAATTTACCATATTAACATTGGCCAGACTGTTAACGTTAGTCAGTTGTTTATAATCATTCCAACAAAGATGTTATTATTTTACTATTATTTATTATTTTGAAAACACCATCGTGTAAAAAATAATGTACAACGCACGTTTGTTAAGGGTTTTACAGAATATCGGTATTTAAAAACCTCGCTATCGTTCGGTTTTTAATAAATTTCCTCCCTTCTGTAAAAACCACTTCTCAACCTCACATTCTATTATAATACTGAGTGTTACCTCAAAGTATACTAAAAATAGGCGATTAAAATAACTTGAAAAAGAAAATATGCAAATAAGAATGAATAATTGAAATTTGAAAGAAGTTTTATTGTTTCAATCAGATATACATTAGTAACTGAGAGTCGGTTAAATAATAGAAATTAAAACTAGGTTCTACCGGGAATCTAACCTGGTCCACGGAATGAGTGTCTGGAGTGTTATCTATGAACTGCCAAGTTATAGGTATGCCAGGAATATTGGACATGTAAAATTTAAAAGTGTCAGCTGCACGTCGCAAGACACTACTGTGGGACCACGTGATCCAGTATTGTGCTGATATACAGTCATGTTCCGAAGCAACATTGAATTCTTGTTGATTGAAACTTTAACTAAGAGTCCTGTTCAGTAGATTATGGACAAGTCTACTACGTTCTGACTGGATTATACGTACCAATGTTTTGAATCTGGTGTAGCGTGCTCAGCGGATTTTCCTCTCCCACTATTTGTAAACAGCTATTTATATTGACTCGACGTAGCTAGGTTCGATGTCTTAAGTTACAGACTTAGTTATGACTATGCTTACGGTCAAACGGACAAAAAGTACAGTAAATGTTTAAGGAAACTAAACATTCAGCTGATTTGAATGCAATCACGTTAAATTGTAAACTGTTTACTCAGAAATAACTGCAAATGTTAACCCAACTTCCTGTTTGTACACATCATTTGCCAGTTGTATTATTTTTTCATCATTAACAAAGAAGCTACGATATTGTCATTGCTATTTTTTTTGTCTAACATATCCATATTTTTGTTAATGTCTTCTTGTAAGCCCATGTTTCCCTTAACAGAGATTTAGGCGCTCTACCCCTACAGGGAAGAATTTGAACCATACTAATGTAGTTACTTGTTTTCGTATAGATGTCATTTGAGTGGTCCGTGGCCAGCGTTCCGCCTCATACTGGCATCTATGAAACCAAGGTAGTACTAGGACCGGAAATTTCGGTAAATTTTGCTTAGAAGCCTTTTCATTCAGGCTTGAGGATCTTTTACGAGCCTGAAAATCTTCAGACTCGGGACCCACGGCTTAAAGTCCCTCCCGGAAGACTTGCTCCTTGGATTTTCCATCCTAAAAAAAAGTACATCAATCCCAATCAGATTTTAACCCGCGACCCTCGGGACCAGAGGCAAGGAGCATAACCACTAGTCCACCGCGGCCGATTTTTTGTTAATATATTATATTTTAAATAGTTGTAACGAAGAAAATGTAAAAAGTGGACACTTTTATTTTTATAATAATTTTAGTTCTTAAAAATCACTTCACACGTTGAGGCAGAAGCCTCATCATTATTTTAAAGTAAGTTTAACCAGAATCGTTGTGTTTCGAATATACGACCATTATGATTACTGTCTGGGTTAATATTAAATCTTCTGAAATAATTTCCAAATTTTCCTTTAATACAGTATTAATATTTGAGGAAAATTATAGAAGAATGTCATGTTTTGCAGTCCGAGTTTTAAATCCAGAACTTCCCAAACACAATTCTTGAAAACTACTATTTGAGCCAACCCATGCCTTTATTATAGGCCTACATAAGTAATACATATTAGGTATACTATTGTAGTATATATTAGGTATATGTTTAATCAATTGGCCGCCGTGCTCTAGTGGTTATGTTCCTTGCTTCTAGTCCCGAGGGTCCCGGGTTCAAATTCGGCCGGGGTGATGGATTTTTTAAGAGAAGAAATATCCACGTAACAGGTTCTAAGGGAGAGACTTCATGCGTTGGTTCCCAGAACTGAAGATTTCCAGACCTAAACAAAATTTACCTACCTTTATCGTCCAGGTAATACTTTAGTTGCCTACTAGGTGTCTCAAGATCGTAGAACCATCCATTCACCATGTCTTCTCTATAAAATATTACACACATCATTACCTTATTATTTATCACACCGCCTCACTAGACTCTCTGATACATATAAATTAGATACGATCCCTTCAGCACATTGTCCTTTATATCCCTCCTCATCACACTTCCATAATCGTGACACTCGATCCCATCAGCACACTGTCTTTTATATCCCTCCTCATCACACTGTATATTATTATCTTTTATGGTCTCACTCACATGGAATTCCCTTCCACCCTAAGTCAGAGACTGTCAAACTATAACATCCTTCAAAAACAAATTAAAGAATTATTTAATAACAAACTAACTTATACACCTCACTGATAGTATTCTTTTAACAATTAATAAATTTAATTATCTATGAAAATAATATTAAGATTAACAAATATTTTCTTTTGTTTTGTTTTAAATATTGTACAAACGTAAAATTAGTTTTCTATATCTCATTATTTTTCTTTGTTTTTTATAAACATTAGACAGGGACAATTTAATATGTCTTGCTTGTATATATTTTATTATTAGTTTTAGTCTTAATTTTAACTAACATTAACTGGTTGCATTATAGATCGTAATATAATATATATTATTTTTTGATCAAATTTTTATTTAGTATTTAATATTAGGGTTAATTGTGTTTGTTATATTCTGATGTAATATATGTTTCTCCTGGTGAGTGGAAGAGAAGGCCACATGGCCTTAACTCCACCAGGCTAAATAAATATAATCTAATCTAAAACCTATTATTCGAAATATTTTACAGTTTCTCTTGCTAGAACATGGAATTCCCTTCCATTCTATGCCAGAGACTGCCAAACTTTACTATCTTTCAGAAACAAATTGAAAATAAAATTGACAAAAACAACCCACTAATATTACTTTTTAAAAATTAATAATTTATTTTTTCATTATTTAATAAAAATAGTTTTAAGATTTGTCAATATATTTACCTAATGCCTTGTATTATAAGCGGTAGATTAATTCATTAAAGTTTATTACTTTCTTTGTATTTTTTCTTTCTTTTATTTTAATATATAGTAGATTCGAGCTGTTATTCCTTTCTGTACATATATTCTACCAGGTTAATTTTATTTTAATTGTATTTAATTTTATTGTATTATTAGACATTATTTTCATTATTGTTCAGTTTGAAAGATAATTAATTGTTTAGTACGTACTATATTGTAATTTTTTGTATTTAAATGTAACATATGTTTATCCTGATGAGTGGAAGAGGAGGCCGCATGGCATTAACTCCACCAGGCTAAATAAATCTATTCTATTCTATCTATTCATTGGATCGGCATGCTGACTACATTTGTAGGGAAATACGGGTTTTTAGCTTGGTCTTGAAACTCCTAACAAGAGAAAGAGAGGCATAGTTAAACTCACACGACCATAAATTCAATAAGTATTAGAAAGCTAAGGGTGGATTCTCAACCCAAAGTCTTAACCACGACTCCTGTTTTCCAATTTTTTATTGTTTCCATAACACCTATAAAAATGACTGAAAATTCACAGAAACTATTATGAAACAATAGACATGATTCAGACATTTGCTTTTGTTATTAACAGCCGTCGATTTTCAGTTTTTATGGTTGTTATGGAAACAATAAAAATCGGAAACCGTCGGTTGTGGTTTACACTTCGGTTGAGAAATCCCATTCTGTATGTTTAATTAACCGCACGTCTTTACGAAAAGATACTAAATAATTAACTACAACCATATAATAATAAATGCATTACGTTTTGACTAATTTGTTGTCTGGAAAGTATATACGTGGCGTACGTCCACGTGTACATTTGTTTGCGCTTATACTTTTTTACTAGGGAAACCTAGAAAATATATATCCAATAAAATAAGTGCGTATGAGATAAAGTAGATTCTTATGGAACAGATATTAGTAAATTTTTCTTATTTTCAATCGAAATACAGCACTGACACTGATTTGTAAAATAACTTCCAATAAAATATTTTAATATCTAATAAAATGTTTTCAAGCTGGAACAAATAAATAGAACACACTGTCTGATACTATATCCATACTTATCTGAAATTGTAATGTTATTTGTAGAGGGCTTCTTTTTAATGCATAGTATGAAAACAGGTACAGTATATCAATTTTTTCTACATGATTATTTGCAATACTTATCGTGTATGCCAAAGTGTCCAGTAAATTTCCATAGCGTTAACAGAATTGTCAAACAAACCAGTAAATCACTGTCTCCAGATACTTATGGAAAAATGTTTTGCATCGTTACTGAGACATTATTTGAACCATTAGCATAAAGCAAAATGTTTCTACAAACATAATCTTATATGTATATTCTAATTGTATAGCCATCTAACTAACCAACTAATACACTGGTACTATCGAACCCACAGATTCATGGTCATGCGGAAATAAGCTCTCCATACATCCCTATCCTTTGAGAATAAAGTTCTTAGGAACATTTTTGGACCAAAGAGAAATGAACGGACAGATGAATGGAGAAGAGTGAATAATAGTGAACTACATAGTCTTTATAGGAAGCCAGATATAATAACACTTAAGTCTCGTAGACTGCGATGGGCAGGACATGTGGCACGAATGGGGCGTGAAAGATGTGCGTGGAAGCTTCTTGTAGGAAAATCAGAGGGAAAACGCCCAGTTGGCAGAGCAAGAATAAGGTGGGATAATATCATTAACTATGATTTGATGGAAGTAGATTATACAGGGGGATGATTGGAAAACATTAGCTCAGGATGGGGATGTATGGAGAGCTTACGTCCGCGCGGCCATGAAGCTTTGGGTTGATAGTGTTAGTGAGTTAGTAAGTCTGTATACGAGTGAAAAAATCTCTAAATCAGTGACATGCGCTGAACGATTCTAGAAAATGAATCATCATCATCCTGCCAGGTATTAGTCCTAGAAGAACTGTTACGGCCTGAGAAAGAGTTTTTCATGCTATCTTTTCATAGGTCGACCAAGTGACCGTTTCCCATTTGGACAGTAGTTCATTATTGCCTTGGGGATCCTGGATCTAGCCATTCTTGAGAAATGTTCCTTCCAGTTTAGCTGATATCTGGAGATGTAGTCCAGTATTGGTGACACATTAAGTTCTTGAAGGATTTCTACATTTTTCTTTCGATCCAATTCGGTGTAGCCAGCTGTTCGGCGCATAAATTTCATCTCACAAGCTGTTATTCTGCTTTCATCTCTCGTCCTTATAGTCCACGCTCTCTAGAAAATTAATAAACTGTAGAAAGAGAGAGAAAAGGTAGCTTATATAATTCCACGGGGAGAGGAATATCTTACTTTATTGAAATATCGCACAAGCATAGACAGGTAGTGATCATTTAAGAATTTTATTGTTATTTTATAAAATGTATCACAATAAATTAGGCTTTTAAATAAAGTTGAATTTTGCAAAGAGGAAATATAAGTTAATAGTTACATGGACTTAATTAGTAAAGATGTCTGAATGGAGAATAAATCCCAGGAGGGAGAAAGGGCATCCCATGTCGCAGTCTTCCTGTTTCTCTTCTCTTCTGTTCCTGCCTGGGACTCTGAAATATGAATTAAATATAAACAAGGAAAATGGAAGGCGGAAGCTGCAAATTTAAATCCTACATGAGTAGTAATCCCATACTGAGATATACACCGTGTCCCATTCAAACCTCCCACATTTTAATTAATCATAACTCTCAAAGTGTGCGGAATTATGAATTGAGATTGGTATTAAAATAAAGAGAAACTCAAAGAATTTTTGTTTTCATCGTTGCAGTTAATTCATGTTACGGGATCAGATACCGTAAGAGCTAAAATAATTCTGGAGGGGAAACCCATTGAACGAGTGAACCATTTTAAATACCTGTCAATTCAGTGTCTGTTTAAAGAGGACACAATCGTTGCTGGTATAGGCCTACAGCAGAGACATAAACTAATGCACTTTTCCGACGCAAATTTAACCTGGCAAACACAAGTGAAACACATATGTAAAAAGACTTTCTCCATCTTACATTATCTTAGACGTTTAAAGAATTTTCTCCCAGTTTCGTTAAAACAAATCCTTGTGCAGAATCTTGTGTTACCACACTTCGATTATTGTGACATTATATACAATGATCTAAACTATGACTTATCGCAGAGACTGCAGCGTGTTCATAATGCTTGCGTTCGATTCATTTTCAATATCCGCCGTTATGACCATATTTCCGAACACTTTAATAACCTCTCTTGGCTCCGTCTTACTGACAGACGTAAATTGCACTCTCTTTCACTACTTTTCAAGCTTCTGAATTCCTACATTCCTACTTACCTGGCGTTCAGATTTGAGAAGTTATCCTCCTATCACAATATTGACACTAGGTCACAAGATAGCAGTCTGCTAACAATTCCTCTTCATAGCACTTCCTCCTATTCTACTTCCTTCACAGTAGCCTCTGCCCGCTCCTGGAATCTCCTTCCTCAAGATATCAGGGGTTGCCGCACACTTGGTACCTTTAAGTCACGCTTATACAGTTACCTGTTGTCTAATAATTAATTTTTCTCTATTTATTTAATTTTATACTATGTCATTAATCTTTTCCTCGTTTTTTATATATATTGTACATATTATATATTTAATTCGTTAAATTTAGAGTAAATCAAAATACATTATAAATATAAATTGTATTGTATTCATAACTTGTAATCGTTTGTATATATATATATATTGTAATTTAGATTTAAGACTATTTTTTTGTTTGTATTTTTTTTAAACCTGGTTGAGTGGTAGACAAGGCCTTAACTCTGCCAGGTAAAATAAAGCTATTATTATTATTATTATTATTATTATTATTATTATTATTATTATTATTATTATATAGTCTATGATACCTGTGACGTTTAATTTTTTCTCGCTTCGAGAATATCTCCAACTCTTTGTGATTGGTAGTATCATATCCGATACCTTACATGAGCTTCAAACGTTCGTCGCCGTGGCGTAGTCGATAGAGTCCCTGCCTTCCACTCCGGCGACCGGGGTTCGATTCCCGGCGGGGTAGGGGATTTTAAATCTCCACCTTGGGTCTAGGTGTGTGTCCTGTCTTGTGTTTGTATGTGTGAATGAGATAAAAAGGTTAACAAAGGTAAAACAAAAAGGAAGAACAGTGTAAACGAAATAAAACGAGAAAAAAAAACAGTTCATTTAAAAAAAGCCCATGTATATGTTTCGTTTCCAACTGCAGTCTTTAGATGGCAGCATCAATCAAATGGCAAAAAAAAAAAATACCATGCTTAAAACCCTCTTTAAATACCGTCTCGAAAAAAAAATTGTTTCTTAAAAATGTATTATTTTGACTCCAATGAACACATTAAGTGTGAAAATAAAATTATAATTGACAAAATCTCAATTCAGGATGTCCATAAAACACTACATTTTTTTTTGTTATTTGGATCCCTTCTTCTTCATCACGGTTTAGGCTTATTTACTAGCCTGTTCCGGCTCCAAATTGCTTCTCTTTACATCTTTTCTTTGGTCTTCCCAAACTTCCCTATAAACCTATTATGGATAAATATGAATAGGCTATACTTCTTGTTAAACTTTTATTCGGAACGCAGGGGGATAGGAAGTAATTCAAGGGATAAGTCAGTCCTCAAAACATTTGGTACCTGCATTTAAGGACATTGAATTATATATTATTATTTATTGCACACAATATATGTTATGATAACTGTCGGGTCCTAAACCAAGAAGTTTTTTCTCTATTGAATAGAATATGCAAGATACATATTTTTGACGTCATGTTGGGGAGCCATTACTACTAACGGTTTAAAGTCTTAACCCATTTTTATACAAATAAATCTTCGCAAATAATTTTTGTGCTCATTTAAGCAAAAATAATTTTCTTGTATACGAAGGATGATTTTGGTGGATTTTTATTTTCAATTGCACGTTTTCAGTATACGTCTCACAGAAGATGCATATTAAAATTTAAATATTTTATCTAAGTTTCTACTAGAGTTCTATCTTAACCAGATGCTCCTTGCTTAGGCAAACGTAATGTACTACTCTCACATTCTCCTGAGAACATCTTCAAAATAATTGATCCACAATCAAACAAAAATTCATTTGTTAGTTTTATATCGTATTTGTAAAAAAAAACTCTTCTGATTAAACAAGATTTTAAAATGTCCTTCGAGAAGATATTATTTTGTAAGTTAGCCAAGAATCAACAGATCCTGTGTTATAAACATGCTGATAATTAAACACCTATGGTATTCTCTACTGTATCCAGGACCTTTAGGCACCATGACCACTTAAACATGCTATAATTAGTTTCATAAGTTTAAAGTTTGTTAGTTGTTACTATTACAGCATGTAAAGTAGACCTATTGTGGTTACTCTTCTTGTTGAATGGAGTACATTTACTGGTGTTTTCCTTTTATACAATTTTATATACAGATTTTCAATGTTTATACATCATTCTGTGCCTAAAATGTTTACTTCTCCACTCGTCCCTATCCATTCACTCCATGTCCTCCAGTCCTCTTTTTCTCATTCCAGTTCTTATTTTTTGCATCCACGAGTTTCGAGGTCTTCCTTTCCTCCTGCTTGTAGGTGAACACCATTCCAATGTTTTCCTGGGTAACCTTTTTACTTGCATTCGTCGTACGTGCCCATACCAATTTCATTGCTTATATATTATATAATCTACTATTGAATTTATAATATTAATTTTTTTTCTCAAATTACAGTATTTCTTATTTTTTTTTAAATTTGAACATCTTGCTGCTTTCCTCGAAGAAATCCATTTCCATCGACATAAGCTTTGTTCTAAGTTTTTGTTGAATTTCCAAACTTCAGCTCCAAATGTGACAGTACTTTCCACTATTGAATTCTTGCATTCGTCGTACGTGACCATACCAATTTAGTTGCATATTTCGTATATAATCTACTATTGAATGTCTAATATTCATTTTTTCTCGTATGACAGTATTTCTTATTTTTTATAATTTTGAACATCTTGATGCTCTCCTCAAGGAATCCATTTCCATCGGCATATGTTTTTGTTCTAAGTTTCTGTTGAATTTCCAAACTTCAGCGTCATACGTGACAGTACTTCTCACTATTGAATTATATGTTTGTGATTTATTTTTTAAATTTAATAATAAGAGAGGCGATAATAAGAAGAAGAAGAAGAAGAAGAAGAAGAAGAAGAAGTAAGAGGAGAAGGAGAAGAAGGAGAAGAAGAAGAAGAAGAAGGAGAAGAAGAAGAAGAAGAAGAAGAAGGAGAAGAAGAAGAGAAGAAGAAGAAGAAGAAGAAGAAGAAGGAGAAGAAGAAGAAGAAGGAGAAGAAGAAGAAGAAGAAGAAGAAGGAGAAGGAGAAGGAGAAGAAGAAGAAGGAGAAGGAGAAGGAGAAGAAGAAGAAGGAGAAGGAGAAGGAGAAGAAGAAGAAGAGAGAAGGAGAAGGAGAAGAAGAAGAAGAAGAAGAAGAAGAAGGAGAAGGAGAAGAAGGAGAAGGAGAAGGAGAAGGAGAAGGAAAGAAGAAGAAGGAGAAGGAGGAAGTAGGAGAAGAAGAAGAAGAAGAAGAACGAAGAAGTAAGGAGAAGAAGAAGAATAAGAAGAGAAAAGAATTATAATTAGTATAATAAGAATAATAATAATAATAATGATATGATTATAATAATAATAATAATAAGAATTTAATAATTATAATTATGATAATACTAATTAATAATAATAATAATTATAATAATTATAATATTATAATAATAATAATAATAATAATTATAATAATTATAATTATTATAATAATAATAATAATAATAATATAATAATTATAATTATTATAATAATAATAATAATAATAATAATTATTATAATTATTATAATAATAATAATAATAATTATAATTATTATAATAATAATAATAATAATAATAATAATATATAATAATAATAATAATTATAATTATAATAACAACAACAATGTGTTCAGCACGAGTGGCGTTGAACGACTGGTCCTATATGTATCGCATTGAAAATATTACGCATGTTCAGTGTATTATAACCATCCTTCAAATTATAAAATACTGTTTGACAATTTAAATATGTTCCTGTTCTACGATGTGTATCCGTTAGTAATACGATTCATTATTATAGTTTTTTTTTTTGCAGTAAAGTAAGCGTCATTTTGTCCTGGTGGTAGCTGGCAAATCGAGAAAAATCACGAAAAAAGTGAAGCTACCACGTAGTGTATTAATATAGTTAGACCTATGTTAATTTACCTACGTGAAAAGTACATGCATGATGTCTTCCAAGAGAGATCTACCGGGATTCAGGTGCAGCTCTGCTTCACAAACCGCTTGCAATATACACGTGTGTCCGTTCATTCCTTGCCTGTAATGCACAACATAATTAATTTAGTTTTGAGTCAACGTTTTTACGTCGTTATTACCGGGTCAAATGGACTTCGTGTTTTGGAACCCGGGATATCTATACTTCCCAAACTATACTAGCGAAAACAAAATAGTCTACATTCCCGTTCAACACGGATCGCAGGCAATTACCTCCTCCATTTGCATCCCTATTTTATTAACCAATCCAACTAGATTGTCTTTAAGACGTTTCTTGTAATCTCTCCTGCTATTGACTGAATTGTAACCCACTTCATAAGCTCGGGCTTCTGGAAGGCAAAGTTAACTGATGAAATTATAGGTGATGAATGATAATGAAGGGCCATGAGAGTCCTTAAACTTAACCTAAATTCATGGGAGGCTACAAGAATAATTCCCTTTAAAAAAAATTTTGTGACCTGACTGGGAATCGAACACGGGACCCCATGATCCGCAGTCGGAAGCTCTGACCAGAAGCCCTGAAGCTGATCGAAGTCGTCCGTAATGTGACTTCTGGTTACTGGACCTTTCTGAATACTTATAAATGTTATATACCAGTATTAACAAAACTGAAATGTTTTATTTTATGTTTAAAGAAATTCTGTCATGTTACTTTAAATATTCAACCCTTACTGTTACCAGCATGTTATTTATGCTATAAGGAAGGTTAGGTGAACTTACCAGCAGAGAATGATTTTAACGCGACCCTCAGCGAGGTTAGCTTCTAATAATGAATGCCATTAAGAATCATAAGTAATGGAGATTTTCCGCTTACCTACTGTACGTAATAACAAACACATTTCCTACCCTATCTTATCAAAATTTTTATTTTCAAAAAAATTATGCCTATTTTGGATTTACATCTGTTAATATCAATGAATACATTTCAATCTTTTCGTTTTAGTCTATTGTATTATTATTGAATGTATTATTTTTTTCTTAGAGAAACAAAGCTTACTTACCTCCCGTTGCCTATAAAAACACTTCCTTTCCTAGAAGCATTGTGAAAATGTACCTACTACTGTGGGAAAAAAAACGTACATCACAATATTTATATCTTATTAAAAGTCAGATATTGTGTTTAAATATGACAGAAATGTATTTTTTAAATTAATGGATAATCTATATAATTATTTATTATATATAACAATTAAATTGGCTTGTGCATGTACGATGAATGCAAGAAAAAAGGTTACCCAGAAAAAAAACATTATAATGGTTTCCACCTGGAAGATGAAAGGAAGACCTCGAAACTTATATATATATATGCAAGAAATGAGAACTGGAATAAAAACAAGAGGGCATGGAGTGGATGGGTAGAGACGAGTGGAGAAGAAAAATAAAATTTTGGGAAGAGAAAGATGTGTAAACATCGAAAATCTGTATACAAAATCTATATATAAAAATTAATATTTGCTTGTTCGTTTCTTTGTTTGTTCGTATGTTATGCGCTGCCATACCGTTCATCCGATTGTGGTGGTTTTTTTTTTGCAAAATATTCAGGAGATTCTCGGGATGAACATAGGCTATCAGAGAGTTTTGATACTCACCTCCTACACCCTTAAAAATCATCCTGTGTAGTGAAAAACGTGAAAAAAAATCTATTGACGCTTGAATGGCTTACGCTGTCTAAAGCATAACAAATACACAAAATTAATTTCATAGAATTGAATATCTCAAAAAAACTCTTGAAAAAAGTCCGCTACAGCATATGTTTATCTTTTACGGATAACTCACAATAACCATTTTTGTCCTTCATTGATGCCAAGATGATCGGGATAAGTAGATTCCCGGGCAAGCGTGCACTGCTGTACCGTTCATCCGATTGTGATGGGGCTTTTTGCAAAATGTTCAGGATTTTTCGCGGGAAGGTTATAGGCTATAAGAGAGTTTTAATGCTCAAGTCCTTCACCCTTAAAAATCACCCTTTGTAGTGAAAAAGTAAAATAAAAGTGGCTTTGTGTATGCTTAAATGGCTTACGCTGCCTAGACCATAACAAATACACCAAATTAATTTACACAGAATTGAATACCACAAAAAAACCACAAAAAAGGCCGCGACAGCACATGTTTATCTCTTACGGATAATTCACAATAACCATTTCTGTCTTTCATTGATGCCAAGAAAATCGGGATAAGTATATTACCGGGCAAGCAGAGCTGCAGCACAGATAACTCGAAATAAGGAATGTTGTTTTCCAGCTAATTTATACCAAACACATCGGGATACGTAGATTCCCGGGCAATGCTGGGTAATCAGCACGGGGTATCTAAAAATAATTATATAAATTAATAATTTTTTTTCCTTCTACTTATTCAACTAAACACATTATCATTTATTTAGGCGTAGCAGTGCACGCCGGGTATTAGTTAGTAAATAATATATAATATGTATATATATATATATATATATATATATATATATATATATACGGCCCTCACGACTTGTATATGAACTCTCCAGAGAGCCATTCTACATAGAAGAGCTGAGGCTAAAGTCCCTACTACCAGTGACACCAGCTTACCAGGACCTCCTGCAAGAACTCCACGAGAAGAAACGCAAAATATGGGAAGAATTCTATATTACTGACGTCATGACAAACCGTGAATGGACTCAGGGAGGTTATGAATTGCGCCACACAGTGACCAGATTCGCTGTGCATGGATTTCACCACAAGCTGTGCAGTAACCAGAGATTCCATGAACCCGGCCCAAACTGCATGTGTGCAAGATGTGGCGAACAGTGCGAGAAATATCATGTGTTAAACTGTAGGATGAGATCAGAATCATTGTTGAAACTCTGCAGTGACTGAGAACAATCTTCTTTGCACGTTGTGCGCATTTCTTATTTTATTATATATATGAGTCCATAATATTTATAATGTAATATTTTGGAACGTTTCTACTGTATACTGCTGAGCACTAATTTAAGCAAACAAACATTCACAAAAAATCGTTGAAAGTATCCATCAACAACCTGGATAGATTGTGCTTTACTTCTCTCAAGTATCAAGTAGACATACTCTAATTATGGAATGAACTTACAAATCCAAAAAGTCTTCCAGCTGACGATAAATATTGCTACGATCCTTCCTATGTAGTTGAAGAATACGACCTTCTCTGTCAGATAATTTATTTTGTTTCATAAACAGTTTTGTCACGTTCTTTAACTTGAATACCAAATCGAATTCCATGATTGAGTTCCAGGGTGGATGTTCCGAATGTCGGTACATCCCACATCAATCCCTTCGTGTTTGACAACGTAACCTAAGGAACAAAAATCATAATGTAATTAAAATCACAAATTGTGCTTGAAACGTTTTAGGCCAAGTTATAAAATACACGAAGAACTTACATTCAAAGCATAAATGTGTACTCTTAATAAATGAGTGATTTTTTATTTACCATACAGGTTAATCTAAGGGAAAAAGTATGATGTTTTTGATTTATTTGAAATTTACCTAGGAAAACATTTTAAGTTAGAAAACCATACTACATACGTAAATCAATAAACGTAAGCTAGCTATAAGAACAGATCTATCGTCAACCGAAAGTGACTGTTGTATGCGAAAGTACCCAAAAACCAATTTCGATTAGTATATACGTTGGTTTTAAAATTAGTTATTTTTTTCAATTTGTATTTGAAAGCCGAATTATAAAACACTAAAACAAATTCCAATCGAACTATTCTTTTAATATTTTTTATAGTAATTCTGCCCGAAGGCAGGTCTTTCACAGCAATCGTAGCATTTCCATGCTATGCTTTGCAGCTTTACTAGGGAATTGTAGGTGTGGTAGCTTCGCGTTGCTTTCCACATCGGTGAAGGATGATGATGATAAGGATGGTGATGATGGCCGGATGATTTTCGGGGAATTCGGGCCCTAAGCTTCCAGACATTTGTCTTACAGGTGAGGAAAAACCCCGAAAAACCTCACCCAGGAACCTGTCCCGACCGGGAATCGAACCCGGACCCGCTGCGTGACAAGGCAGCACGCTACCTCGATACTACAGTGGTGGAACTTTTAATATAGGCCTAGTAAAAACTGACATTGATATTGAACATTGAATTCGTTTTTTTTTTGCCACACTTCTATTGTACGATTCTTCTTCCTTACAATCCATTGGGTCTTTTTGATATAATTTTCGGCTAAATTTGAAAATGTAATAATAGGCCTATAATTGGAATTTCTCCAATTTGAGAAAATGACAAATTTTGGACATCGAGTAATATTATATATGTATATATATATTGATAAATTTGCTTTCCTGCCATTTACTAATATTGTGTTTCAGGAATTACATATTGCGTTGGTTGTGAAGTAATATATTTCTAGTTAGAACTAGTTTAAACCATTTTAATGTTTCTGCCATTGATACGTGTTAACTGATTGAGACTGTCTCGGTGTTCAAATTCAAGAATTGAAAACTATCCCTCTTTCTATTTCTGTTAAAAATATGTCATCACAATACTCTATTCAATGTTGTTGCTGTTTGCGTAAAAAATACATTAAACTGATTTATAAGCATTTTTAATATGGCATTAACTTATCTTATCTTGCATATAATTTGTTTTCACAAATAGAAGAGGATTTTTTATTTTACTAAGGTAGCTTTAACCTATTACCTAATAAATGAAGAGCTCATTTTCAAAACGTCTCTTGCCCACTTCTATGAAAACTGAATTTTTGTGCATCTTCTTAGATTGTTCTATGTACAAATGTCAACATTTGACTTCATCATCTTCTTCTTCACGGTAGGCCGTCGGCCTGGTCTGCTCTCAGAATCCATCTTCCCACCGTCTTCTAGGACGTCCCACATCTCTATAGCATTGAGATTGGTACAACAGTGCTTGTTTTGTTAGCCTAGAAGAGTCTATTCTTAAAATATGTTTATGCCATTTTTGTTTATAGTTTTCTACTTTTTTCATTTAAATTAAAAATTTTGAGTTCTTGCCTAATTGTTTCACTAGGAATGTGGTCTCTTAGAGTATATCCTGCAACCTATCTGAGGAACTTCATCTCTGATGTTTCTACTAATCTTCTGTCTGATCTATTCATGGCCCAATTCTCTGATCCATATGTCACAATGGGAACTGCCAGTACATTATAAAACTTTAGCATTATTTCTTTTGTTGTTTTAGTTTGTCGTGTTCTTTTAATAGTCCCACACATACTTTGAAATTTATAACTTTTTCATGTATATCATTTTCCCAATTGTAAGATATGTGACATCCTAAATATTTAAAACTCTGTACTTGTTAGATAATTTCATCGTTCAAAACTATTTTCGATCGAACAGCATATTTTCCCCGAAAAGCCATTCTTTTTGTTTTCTTCGTTGAAATCTTGAGATTATATTTCTCCATGGTTTTCTTGAGCACAGTAGTGTGGCTTTTTGTAATTGATTTTCTGATTCTGCACATATGACCTGATCGTCTGCAAAGATAATTGTGTCTACAGTGGTAGTTCCTAGTTTAAAAAGTTTAAAATTAAAATATAAAAATTATGAAATATTCACCTGAAAGGTCCGTCTCCTCAACTTAATTCATTATTTAACTGTAGCGCTTTCGGCACTTATCCCATCATCGACATGATTCAAAACTGGTGTTTCACTGAAGATCTGGTAGAGGGGGTTACATGTATTGGGTTCGTTTTCGTTTATCATACATGTAACCCCCTCTACCAGATCTTCAGTGAAACACCAGTTTTGAATCCTGCCGATGATGGGACAAGTCCCGAAAGCGCTACAGTTAAATAATTAATTAAGTTGAGGAGACGGACCTTTCAGGTGAATATTTCATAATTTTTATATTTTAATTTTGAATAATACCTCAAGGGAACACATCAAGAATCTTTTAAAATGTTTACTTAGCTGTGTTTCTCTCAGAGGAACATTTGACTTCATAGCATCATTTAAATCACTACAAAGATTAAAAGTGGCTGTTGCAATCAAACTGACTCTTCTTTACAGAATAATAGCGACCTTAGATAACTTCCTAAAAGTTTATGAAAATGGAAGAGACGATCTGAAAATAAGCTCCTCAAATAACATAACAGTAAAACATTTGAAATTAATTAAGTCAAAATTAGACTTGTTATATAATAAAACTATAAATAGGAAACTCACCCCAAATGTACTTCCTTCAGGAAAGTTGAGATATCTCCTTTTCCTGGACAATATCTTGAGATTACCTCCATTACAAAGAACGACAAATAAAGATAAGAATACTACAGAAAAGAAGTGTCTCATCTGTGAATATTGCAATACAAGTGGCTGAAGACTGCATCACCTACACAAGTATATGCCACTTGAATTGCTAAATATTCTTTGTTTCATTATATTCATGAACATCTTTCAAAACATCTTAGGTTGTTAAGAATTCTATGAGAGTGTTTATCTCTCCAGACCAATACAGAGTGATCCATATAAATTCAGTTGTAGATCAATTACTGTGCTTCAGTTTCAGAACAACTTACTATAAGTCCAAGCAAATGCGGATCGTAAGCAGGGCGTTGAATATTTTTGGATTGATGCTGTATGCACAAATTATACTGTGCATAGTGACATATGGGGGGAAGTTTGAGGAAGTGTTTAAATTTAAATACCTTGGAACAATGATCACAAATAGGAATGTGATGCACAAAGAAATTAAACATAGGCTCAATTCTGGAAATGCGTGCTATTATGCATTGCAGAGACTTTTGATGTCCCATGCCCTTTCAAAAAACGTTAAACTGAAAATATATAATAATCAATTGAGTTGGTGTTTACTTGATGAAAATCCATATTTATTAATTAAATAAAAATGTAGTTTTATTTGATTTTCATATTTATTATATAATTCAGTGACAGCTGTTTCGGTACACTGTACTTTCTTCAGACATGTTAACAAATTATGAATTGTGTTCCAACTGATCTAAGCAACAATACAACAATATTTATTTAAATTTTTAAATTTAACGAAGGGGATTCATTCAAATCAAGTTGAGAATTTAACAGTTTAATTAATAAGTTTAAAAGTAGTAAAAAACTGTTAAATTCTCAACTTGATTTGAATGAATCCCCTTTGTTAAATTAAAAAAATAAATAAATATTGTTGTATTGTTGCTTAGATCAGTTGGAACACAATTCATAATTTGTTAACATGTCTGAAGAAGGTACAGTGTACCGAAACAGCTGTCACTGAATTATATAATAAATATGAAAATCAAATAAAACTACGTTTTATTTTTATTTAATTAAGAAAATATATAAAACTATTATTCTATCAGTTATATTATATGGGTGCGAAACATGGACTCTTACTTTAAGAGAGGAAATGAGATTACGAGTTTTTGAGAATAAAATTCTTAGGAATATTTTTGGTCCAAAGAGAGATAAACAGACAAGTGAATGGAGAAGGCTACATAACAATGAACTACATAGTCTTTATAGGAAGCCAAATATAATAAGAACAGTTAAGTTTCGTAGACTGCGATGGGCAGGACATGTTGCGCATATGGGGAATGAGAGACGTGCACGGAAGCTTCTTGTAGGAAAGCCAGAGGGAAAACGCCCAGTTGGTAGAGCAAGAATGAGGTGGGAGAACAACATTAACTATGATTTGAGGGAAGTAGATTATACAGGGGATGATTGGAAAGCATTAGCTCAAGATAGGGGTGATATGGAGAGATTATGTCATCGCGGCCATGAACCTACGGGTTCGATAGTGCCAGTGATTAATTAAGTATAGTGACATAAGGTCTCGTTGTTCATCAACCTCGCCTCTCTCTTTTTTTTCTATCTCTCATCGTTCGGACGAAGAGTAGGCTCGGTTTTCGAATGTCTATAGCATAGATTTGTACAATGAATGCAGAGTTCGATGAGGATTCATAAAAGTAGATTTTTATGAAATCTTTAGAAGATGCCTCCTTCATATTTCGAGTAATAATCTCTGATAGTGAAGGCTGTTTTATAATTTTCTTTTTACTTGAAGGATGACACTTCGTTACAACTGATGGATAAAAGTATTTGGATTGGACTGTAGATGAACCTTAACCATTTTTTAAAAATAAAATATCATTGTAATATAATGCTTTAATACATTTGTCTATCAATGTATACAATAACATTTAATTCTCGCAAAACAGAAGTCTAGATAAGAAATCGTACTTAATTCACAAATAATAATGTACAGTGCTATGTCCCTTCATTTCTGTCGACGGACAAAAGTGTGCTGTTCTTATAATATGCAGCACATGTCTCACACGTGCATAGAGGTCATATGTCAGTTTGTGTTAAGAAACGATGGGCGATAGCAAAGAGATACACACACTATTGAGTAACACTTAGAAATTTGGACTGGAAGTAAATATCAATAAAACTAGATATATGGTCACATTCTAGATGTGTTGGAAATGATTTGTTTTGTTGACCACTTTAATTGTATCCCAAGCGTGTTGGAAATTAAAATTATTTTTCATTTTTTAGTTCGGTTTTCTAATAAAGCGTGTTTTAGTTTTTAAAACTATTATTTATTGTTCCTATTTTGAACATTCCGTTACATAAATCTCAAAACACAGGAAATAAAATATAATCGTGATATGCAGTGTGTACGTGAAAGAATATAGTAGTTTCAAGTAATAATATTATCACTCAGATGAGCCTTGGAAAGTTTTGTGTAGACTGAAATAAAACAGGAAACAAGATAGTTTTTTGCGCCATAGTGCGTTTTTTGGTACTTACAGCAATGGCGACCATGTTTGAAAGTTCAACTTCCTACATTTCGGGATTGCCAACCTAAATAACTATATTGTAATATTACTTTTGCACCCACGTGCGGGAAGTAAAACCACTGTCCTCTATGTATACTACGTGCAATGTATATACAAAAAATCCAAAAGGTAATGTTAATATAGATTATACGAAACAAATCGCTGCATTTTAAATGAACTGAACTTTATTTGAAACAATATAAAACATAAATACGTACTTGCGGCCATTTTATCAATAATAATGGCCTCAGGGCCTCCTGTACTTGCCCATACCATTAACGTTACTCAATTGTTTATAATGAACGCACATATTTCCAACAAAGATGTTATTATTTTACTACTATTTACTATTTTGAAAACACTATCGCGCAAAAATAATGTACAACGTACGTTCATGAAGTGTTTTACAGATTCTCGGGAATTAAAATCCTGGCTATCGCTCGATTTTAAACATTTTCCTCGATTGTGTAAATAACACTTTCCAACCTTGCATTGTAATATACCATTAGTTGTATGAATGAGCGGATATCTTTTTTTGTTTTGTTTCTATGGCAACAATAATAACAAATCAAAAGAAAGCGTTTTGTGTTTTGCAGTTTGAGAGTTGGTCAGTTGTGACAGTTCAACGTGCATTTGGCAGGTAGTTTAATCGTGACCCCCCCTCCAATGCCAACAATATTCTATTTTAAATAGTTCATTTAATAGATGTGGATTTATTAAATATAGATAATTTTATTTTTGGTATTAATGGGATAATCAGTTTGCAACGACCAGTTGTCTGTGTAAATGCAAAAGTGTGGGACGACCAAGAGTGTCTGAGGAGAATTTTGCTCCTGCAACATTTTAAGCGCAAAGTCGGCGTAATCAGTAGGTTTTAGAGTCTGTAACAATTGTAAACGATAGGGGCGCATATGTAAGCGTTTTCGTAAGACCTTCCATACTGTCATTACTCGATTGGTCGTCATGGTCCAAATGACAGAGCTTATCTCCAGTGGCCTTCTAGATCACTGGATCTCACTCCATGCGACTTTTTTTCCTTTGGGGTTTTGTAAAGGACAGAGTCTACGTACCTCCATTACCTGATAACCTACCCAAGTTGAGAGACAGGATTCGAGAAGCTGTTGCTGCCTTCAGTCCAGACATGCTTATTAATGTAGGGGAAGAATTAGTCTACAGGTTGGATGTGTGTCATGTAACAAACGAGGCTCACATTGAACACCTATGAATTTATAATGTAAACTAGAGATCAACTTTTATAAGATTCATGATGTGTTCCGTTGAGTTATTATTCAAAATTAAAATATAAAATTATGGAATATTCACCTGAAAGGTCCGTCTCCTCAACTTAATTATTTAACTGTAGCGCTTTCGGGACTTGTCCCATCATCGGCAGGATTCAAAACTGATGTTTCACTGAATATCTGGTAGTGGGGCTTACATGTGTTGGGTTCGTTTTCGTTTATCAGATTGTTGTGAGCTGCTTTCATGATTTCGTACTCGAAGAGATGGAAATCATGAAAGCAGCTCACGACAACAACAATCCGATAAACGAAAACGAACCCAACACATGTAACCCCCTCTACCAGATCTTCAGTGAAACATCAGTTTTGAATCCTGCCGATGATGGGACAAGTCCCGAAAGCGCTACAGTTAAATAATTAATCAAGTTGAGGAGACGGACCTTTCAGGTGAATATTCCATAATTTTTTACATTTTAATTTTAAACTAGAGATGTTACTCTTTCATTTAACTAGAGTTTTGTTTCTGCCACGGTTAGTTATAGTACAATTCAACACCTTTAAAATCGCTGTATTATTTTACGTACTATTATGATTATTTTAAGGTGTATAATTTATAAAATTTAATGAATAACTGGATACAGTGCATATTGTCAGTGACTAGTGTAAAAAGACTGAAGTAATTTAGCATGTTTAAAAACAAATATATTTTAAGTTCTCCTATTTTTATTTTTTTATTGAATCTCCAGTAATATGAACCCTATTTCACCATCCGGTATGTTAATAATTTAGAGTGTAGTTAATTTCTAGCGTTACATAATAACGTAATATGAACAAATAAATGAATTAACAAACCCAAGAAAAAACTAACTCAAAGTATCTTAAAAATATGATGGATAAAGTCACACAGCTTTCTATAGCAACACTTCTTACATAAAATATTTGACAAAGGCACTTGAAATCTATTATGGCAATAACTTAAGTTTTTAATAAATTCATGTCTTTTGGAATCAAATGCGGGACACTCAAATAACATATGTGAGATAGTCTGGCTGGAGTTTTTGCAAATAAAGGTATCTGTACCTATTTAAAATCGTTCCAAATTATGTCCAAATTTACCGTGTCCAGTCATAAATTGTGTTAATACAAAATTTGGTTCTACGTATTTGCACTTTATTTGGTCAAACACAGTTGGGAAAAATAATGTTCTTGTCAAAGCACTATTAATACTGTTTAACCACTGAGCATTCCAATTTTGTACGAGCTCATTTTTTTAATACTTCTTTAATGTTTGATAGAGGACAGAAGGAGTAAACGTAATCCATATTTGAATTAGCAGCTGATTTGACAAGAAAATCTGCACGTTCATTTCCTGTAGTTCCAGCATGTCCTTTAATCCAGCCTAGGCAAATATGTCCAAGATGTTGGTTTAATTTTGTTCTTATGGAGGTTCTCCTATTTATTGTAGAGTATTTTGAAATTCACTAAATATTACCACAGAATCAAATAATACGGGATGAATCATAAATATGACAATACGTTTGATCGCGTTGTGTGATGAAAATATTACCATTACAGGAAATATGAAATTACCGTTGGAAAGGCAATTATTCAAATTACAACAATGGAATAAAACAAAACAATGTAGAACTTACGTCATTAGTAAAAAATGGCGTTGAATATGCAACAGCAAATTACAATTGCTGTATGGGCAATAACGTATGCTAATGATCGTGAGGCCGCAAGACGGGGAAGACGTGAGTTTAACGTAGCATTGCAGCCGTCGACTGTGGGGAAGTGGAGAAAACGACTGCTGGAAACGGGAAGGATGCAGAAAGTCGAACCTCCTAGAAGGCCTTGCATTACCACGGATGCAGAAACAACGAAGAGAATTGTGGAGGCGTTCGACGCTAGCCCACAAAAATCAACCCGCCAAGCTGCACGTGAGCAGTGATTTGTTTTGTTTTGTTCAATTGTTGTAATTTGAAGGATTCCCTTTCCAATTATAGCATCATATTTCCTTTAATAATAATATTTTCGTCATAAAATGCGATCGAACGTATAGCCATATTTCTGAATCACTGTGTACTTCTATAGTGTTAGTCTTTAGGGAGGTCGATTCGACTGTAATATTTTACAATCAAGTTTGAAACAAGTTATGTTCGCAAGATGGAAACAATGTGGAGCAGTCTAGATTAGCTTGATGCGCCTTGTCGTACTCGTCATAGGGTTCCGCGTAATCGTTTATTTTTCTTGCTGGAAATCTGAAACATAAATTGGAACATAAGAAATTGCAAATAAAAATATCATATTAATCTTGAAAGTATAAATTCTAACCTTCATTAGTTTAAAATAAATGTCTTTGTTAAACCCTTAATAGTAATTTTTATAGACTTACGACTTTATAATTGAAATTTAATATAGGATTTATTTTTAATTACATATCCTACTTGAAAATAATTTTTCCATTCATTCTTACTTTTAAAATTGTATATATCTTAAAAAAGTAGGCATAACATAGGTGTAATTATTTTTATAACTTAATGATGTTTCAAATTCACTTAATATTTTCAAAAACTAGTAATAAAGGAACTGAAAATATATTGAAGACATTAATTTATTGAAGAATATATATATATGTTAGTCCACCACTGTGGTCTCGAGGTAGCGTGCTGCCTTGTCAAGCAGCGGGCCCGGATTCGATTCCGGTCGGGACAGGCTCCTGAGTGAGATTTTTTCCGAGTTTCTCCTCACCTGTAAGAAAAATGTCAGAAAGCGTAGGGCCCAACGGCCCCGAAAATCATCCGGCCATCATTATAATCATCATCCCTCACCGGTGTGGAAAGCAACGGGAAGCTACCACACCTATAATTCCCTAGTAAAGCTGCAAAGAATAGCATGAAACAACTATGATTGCAGGAAAGACCTGCCCTCGGGCAGAATTACTACGTATGCATATATATTTTAATTTAACTTTTCCCTTTGTAGTAATTTTACGATCTCCCTATGTAGTAATTTTACGTGCCTTACAGTGGCACGACCTGTCGGAAAAATATTTACTCTGTATCACTTACATAATTGTTCTTGAGCACCTGGGTCATAAAAGGCCTTCCAGATGAGAGATCAACTCAATGTCAGGGCTACCTACGAGACAACACGAATATATGTCATCATCATCATCATAATCATGAGCAAATCCGTTTTAGGTCATGTGACCCGTGACGGTAAACCTAACGAAGATGATCTTGATCTTTCCACCGGTGTTTTGGCCTTCCTTGGTCCCCATGGCCAGATGGAATATATTGGAATCCCAATTTTGGAAGTTGGAGACCCCGGCATCATTCATACTAAACGAGATGATAATTGTCATGACTAGATGTTGTTCGGAAATCTATTAGGCTTTGAACATTCCCGACATTTGTCTTATAGATGAGAGAAATTCCATAAAATAACACGCCCTGGAAACGTCTCCCCACGGGGATCAAACCTGGGCCCACTACATACGAAGCAGCGACGTTATCCCGGAACCACAGCGGTGGGCTATTTCAGGAATATATGTATAAAATATTTAATGTAAATAATCTTACGTAAAAATGGCGTAAAGGATTTCTTGTAGGAAAGTGCCTTTTTTAGACGTTCTCTGAGCAGCCTCGCATAAGTACCTCAGGATGCAGACCTTACCATCCATCCCCATACTGTAAAATTATTGTAGTTTTTAAACATGGTAATTTTAATATATGTATTTTTTAAACATGGTAATTTTTATATATATTCGAAATTACATTATATAATGGAAATAAGCAGTTAATGACAAGTGAGGGAATTCTTGAAGAAATGGCTAAATTCACATACACAAGAACAATAATTACAAATAAGAATGAGATTCACAAAGAAATTAAACATAGGCTAAATTCTGGAAATCCATGCTACTATGCATTGCAGGGTCTCTTGTCGTCCCAAATTCTCTAAAACATCCTTAAACTGTTATTCTAAAAGTTATAATGTATGGATGCGAAACATAGACTCATACTTTAAGGTAGGAGAAAATATTACGAGTATTTGAGAATAAAGTTCTTAGGAAACATTTTGGACCAAAGAGAGATGAGCAGACAGGCGAATGGAGAAAACAATAATTACAAATAAGAATGAGATGCACAAAGAAATTAAACATAGGTTCATTTCTGGAAATCCGTGCTATAATGCATTGCTGGGACTCTTGTCGTCCCAAATTCTCTAAAACATCCTTGAATTGTTATTCTAAAAGTTATAATGTATGGATGCGAAACATAGACTCTTACTTTAAGGTAGGAGAAAATATTACGAGTATTTGAGAATAAAGATCTTAGGAAACATTTTGGACCAAAGAGAGATGAAAAGACAGGCGAATAGAGAAGACCGTAAACAGTGAGCTACATGACCTTTATAGGAAACCAGATATAATAAGAACAGTTAAGTCTCTACATTACGATGGGCATGAAATGTAACACGAATGGAAAATGACAGAGGGGCATGGAAGATTCTTGTAGGAAAACCAGAGGGAAAACGCCAGGTTGGTATACGAAGAATCAGGTTGAATGATAACATTAACTATGATTTGAGGAAAGTAAATTATACAGGAAATGATTGGAAAACATTAGCTCAAGATAGGGATGTATGGAGACTTCATGTTCGCGCGGCAATGAGCCAACGGGTTCGTTAGTGCCAAACATTTAGTTACTTAGTTAGATGTTATTATATCTCGGGTCATTAAATTTGCAATCAAAATTTGGGTAGCCGTAGCCGAGCGGTTAAGGTAGGAAGCCTTGGCGCAGAGCTACGGGACTTGCGCTGGTTCGAGTCTCCATGGGGGAAGAAATTTTCTCATGGTATTTCGGCCAGTATGGGACCGGTGCCCACCCAGCATCGTGAGGCAATTGGGTAGCTACAATAAGTAGCGGCTCCAGGTTGAGGAACCAGCTATAACGGCTGGGGGACTCGACATGCTAACCACATGTCACCCCTACACTGGCTGTTGATCATCTACCTCTGTGTTTGACACATGTGGATGTGAAGGGCCAGCAGCCGGCTGGTAAAAGGGCAACCGGTGAAAAGTGGAAAGACCCTCAATCGGAATCGGAAATTTGGGTATAAAAATGTTGACAAATGATGCTCAAATGTCTCTGTACTATATATATGCACAATAATTTTTTTATGATCACTTCGCTCCAATTTAAAAACAAATATTATTCGATATTCTACTTGTTCCAATTACAACCTTTCTTTTAATTTTTTTATTTAAGTGGCAATTAATCCTCATATCTTTCGACTTGATTTTCTAATTAAACGAGTTCTTTGTGTATCATCATAATATATTTTAAATTGGAATTTGAGTTACAGATTACTATGGACTATTTAACTCATGCCCCAAATGGGAGTTAATGACTAATCACATTTCAATGATATTTTATTTACAACCAATCACAGTCGTGTTTCGCCTAGAATTTACCAACTAAAGTTTATCATAATAAAGAAAGCACCTCCTTTTTAACATTCTGAATAGGTGGTAGCATTATTTTGCAGTGACTGACTCACCAAGAAATACGGCTACCAGATTGTATATATAGTGCATGAATGTCAACACATACAGCATGGGGGAGTTAATTTAAAAACATTTGTAGCAATTGATTATACCACCAAAAAAATAAACCACTGTTTGCACTTTCTTAAATATATTTTTTCCCAAAAAAATATAATTGTCATATTTACATCATAGGACATCAGAAATGAATTAATATACAGTTTGATGTGTTTCATTTTTTCTCCACTAGAGTGCATTCTTACAATATTGCATTCCTTTGGCAATAAATAATATGATCTGGTTGCAGTGACGAACGAAAGAAGCAAATGAAGCGTACCAATCGTTTCTCATTTGTTTTGAAACATCGCCGTTTACATTAAATATATAAATATTTTAAAATAACTATAGTTAAATAATGAATTGTGAGTAAACAACTTAATTGTATTCGTTAAATAGTCCTAACAAATGCCACTCTTGATTTCCAAATTCTCTAAATAAATTCACTCCTCGCTTCGTGAGTCGTGAATTTATCGATAATTTGGAAATCACTCGTGGCATTACTTATGATAACTTTAGCGATAGGTCTCTATATAAACATGTGTTTGGAGAAGACAACTTACAAGTTAAGAATTGGTTTAAGTTTCTTGTACACATCTCTTCGGTGTCTACGATGAGGGTTTTCTCCCGTTCTCATTTCTTCGAAAAATGAAGCACTTGGTAAATCCCAGTTGGCACCCATTGTGTAAGCAAATATCATATCTGCACGGAGAATGGAAGCAACTTGTAAGCAGTACGCTAGCTGCAAAAATTAAATTTTATAATTATAACATCCGTGGAAATAATATTCATAACTTAAACAAAATAATAGAAGAACATAAGTATAGAATTAATGCTGAATAACGCATTTGGGCATGAGCAGTGGTGTCAAAAATTGAAACAACAAACACAAATCTCTCTCTTTTCAGTATCCGTTAAACCACAAAATTCAGGGCAATTCAAAATGAATGAATCGATAAGAAAGCATTCCTGTGAGTGACTACTGTATTGACCAGTTGTACTGTAAATAAAGCAAATGTATGACTGCATTTTCATAGGTCGAATAACGAATTTACCCTTGACCGTGTAAACAGATATAAATAACAAACTAAATAAGTTTAATTATATAACAGGAACACTAAAAGGAACCTTGAAATTAAAGCCAGGAAAGACTCTTTAATGAAATTATACAAGACAATGGCAGTGCCTATTATTACTTATGAATCCGAAAACATGGACAGTGACAACATAACAAGCTGCTGAAATGAAATTCCTCAGACCAATAGCAGGATATCAAAGAACAGACAAAAAACATAATACAGAAATAAGACAACAACTAAAAGTAGAGGAATTAAACACAACAATAGTGAATTACAGAACAAACTGGAAAGAACACTTGGCAAGGATGACTGAGAATAGAATACCAAAAGCAGCATTCAGCTATTCACCACGAGGAAGAAGAAGTTTGGGAAGACCAAAGAAAAGATGGAAACAGCAGCAATTTGGAGCCGGAACAGGCTAGTAAATAAGCCTAAACCGTGATGAAGAAGAAGTAGTCCCTTGACCGTGTAAGAAAACATAGTTGGCTCTCTATAAAAAAATTAAATAATAAAAGGAGGTCAGAATTTTTAAACTGACCCAAACATTCTGGCGGCTGAGGCTGGGGTACTTCCTAGAATTAAAATTTAATTGGGATCACACAATAAGCTGTTGTTATACAGTGGTTAACGGTAACTCAAGGGGTGACAGGTACATGTACCTAGCGAAGCGAAACTAATGTTTATTATAAAAGTGTAAATTTGATTGACGGGTTGAATACGGTTAGATCTGCAAAACAATAAATTTTGTTAAAAGGAATACTTGAGCCAATTTAAAACTTCCTTGGGAAATGAATATAAAAGGCCAAGAAAATGTTATTGTTAACACAGTGTGGTTAGTAGCGCATACGATCAGAGTGTGGCCAGTTGCTCTCATACGAATACATACAGAGAGGAGCAAGTAGCTCCCTTATTGAAAACAGAGTGGGATAGTTTATCATATTACGAGTATTCAGAGGAGCCTGTTGCTCCCATATTATTACCTAAAAATGTGAATCAATCTGTCGTACGTAAATATACTAGGAAGTCTAGATTTGCTGAAGTATTCTACAAGCTATTACTAATTTGTTGTGAATATTGTGTTGTTCATAAGAGGTTAACAAAATAAACTCTTTAATTAATTACACTACTCGTTGTTACTAATCACGGAATTCCTTATCCTTCACACCGGTAGAACTCAGAAATAAGCTTAATCTAAAATACGCCCTGAAGAGACCCTCGTGCCTTGTCCGGCTGCACTGCAGAATGACCCTGGAGTCGACTCAGCTTCTAGCTCAAATGAGTACCAGACGCTTGTTCTAGGGGTAAAGGCGGCCGTCACGGATTAGTGACAACCCGGCTGATATCAAGTGCCGATTGTCAAGAAAAAGTGGGAGCCTTAACTTTCTACTATCCAAGGGACTCAGGAGGCCTCCTAAGACCTGTAGTGTAGTGGATCCCTAAAATGATAAAACTATTTTCAAGCATATGTCTATATGTTTATGAATGAGAATCTCAAAGTACATAATTATAATGTTCGTCATCATCTTCAACAACAAGGATTAAGCCCAATGGCCTGTTCCGATCTCATTATAGGTCGAATTGGTCCTTCCATCTCCTCAATGGTCTTCCCAACAATCTTCTCCCTTTTGGTTTATAATTATACATTCTTCTTGGTAAGCGCTGTTCATTCATTCGTAATACGTGCTGAAGATAAGCATTTTGATAGTATTTTATTCTTTCACAGAGATTAAATATATTAAGTTCTGTTCTTATATCTTCGTTTTTCTTTTTATCGGTCCTTTGGTATCCTGCTATTGCTCTCAACATCTTCATTTCTGCAGCCTCTATTTGTTTACTATCTGCCTTTGTTAATGTCCAGGTTTCACATCCACAGATAAGAGATGGAACTGCCAATACTTTGTACAATTTTAAAAGTTTCTTTTCTAGTCTTATTCAATATAGTACGTTTAATTGTGCCACATAGATAATTGAATTGTTGTATTTCTTCTTCTTCTTTCCAAGTATTAGGCCAAGGCCTGTTACGATCCTATAGAAAATTTTCCCTCCAGCTTCTTCCGGAAAATTCTCGTATAAGACTTGAAAGCATAATAATAGTCTCTTCGATTGGTTGCTGGCCAAAGGAAGGCAAGACCAGTGATGGGCCTGCCATCTTATAGCCTCTGGTCAGGCTTTTCTGGAGAAGAAAAGAAAATAATGGAAAGAAGAAATGGAAGAAAGGAAAGACTCCCTAGCCCTCGGATGCCCTAATAGCGTCGGGGTCGAAAAAACAAGAGTTAACCAAGAGAGGTTAGATAGTAAAGTTAAAAGAGTGCAAAACACAAGTAAGTGGAAGAAATGTTTTGCTCGGCTTGGGCACCTTGTGGTCGCCATCCACATATCCCCTAGATGAGGACCCCTGAGGGGTTAGTGTGTTATCTAAATTTCTATCATTACCTAGATGACAACCTAAATAATTAAAATTCTGAACTTTGTCTAACTTATAATTACATTGTTTATCACTATTTTTGTTCTTATTGCACATTTTCCTTTCAGAGCTAAATTGAAATTTTAATAGGTTAAATAAGCTTTGTTTTACTCTTCCGCATGCCCAATGCCGAATACGTTGGAATTTCAATTATTTCAAAATGGCCGCTTCTATAGAATTTAAAAAAACCTCGGAAAGGAAAGAATTTGAAAAAGCGGAAAGAAACACATTATTTTGAATTTTCGTAAACAGTTTAGCGGAAAATATCCCACAAATACCCTTGAGGATATGATGAAAATATCAGCAGCATTTACAGGTGTATCAACATGCAGCATAAATTTTGCTCGTAATGAAAATTTAAATAAAGGATAATTATCGGCGCCAGGAAAAAAGTGTAAACGTCTGTTTAGGTAGGCCCGTGTATAATTTTTTGTCATAAATAAGTAAGAAATATTCTAGTCAATGTTTTGCTAGCCTTAGCTAACATTAGACCACATCCGAATTGTGTTTCGTTCAGTCTACATTTTAATAATACGAGTATTTTAAAATTGTAATAAGTATTTAATATTTGTATGATTTTATTATTCGCTGATTTAATGGAAGAGAAGGCCTTATGTATTAGCTCTGCCAGCTTAAATAAAATAATAATAATAATAATAATAATTAAAATAATAATAATTATAATAATTAAAATAATAATAATAATAATAATAATAATTAAAATAATAATAATAATAATAATTAAAATAATAATAATAATAATAATTAAAATAATAATCTTCTTCTTCTGCTTCATGAAATTAGGCCTTTTGACCTGTTTTCACATCAAGTGGGATTTAATGAATCCTCCCATCTAGTAAATGGGCGTCCAAAATTTATATGTCCTATTGGTTTGTACTTTAGTAACAGCTGAGGGATTCTATCTGTAGGCATTCTCTTGACATGTTCATACCAGTTGTTTCTCATGTTGTCAATTCTATTTGTTAAATTGAAAATATTTAAGTCATTCCTAATATCCTCACTTCTTTTCTTGTCCAAAATTGTCACACCTGCTACTGAACGTAGGAACTTCATTTCTGCAGTTTCTATTTTCCTTCTGTCTGAACGGTTAAGAGTCCAATTTTCACTTGCATATGTTAAGACAGGCACTGCCATAATTTTGTAAAATTTTAGTTGTGTGCTCCTCAAAGTTTTATTTTTCAGTGTCCGTCTTATAGTGCCACACATTCTGTAAAATCTATTTAATTTAGTATTAATATCTTCCTTCTGGCAGTATGATACGTTGCATCCTAAATAATTAAAATTGTTCACCTGTTGTATTTTACTGTTATTAATACTGATTTTACACCTCATAGGTCTTTCCCGTTGAATGCCATTACTTTCGATTTATTCAAATAATAATTAAAATAATAATAATAATAATAATAATAATTAAAATAATAATAATAATTAAAATAATAATAATTAAAATAATAATAATTAAAATAATAATAATTAAAATAATAATAATAATATATAATAATAATTAAAATTGGTAGGAATTACTAAAGAAGATATCCCAAACAGAGATATATTTAGAATTAAGGTGAATAAGTGGCAAGTTGACCAAGAGGACAAACCGAAGAAAAAAAACTGGAACAACTTGGACAGATGAGAGATAACAAGCTCATAGCAAAAGAATGAAATAAATTTGGGCTCAAAGGAAACGCCTCTAAGTACTTTGCGTGGTCCTACATGGGCTCATCCGCAATTTAAAATAATAATAATTATTATAATAATAATAATTGGATACAACAGGTGAGCTAAAATGTAATTCAGGAAGAATACGTAATGTTAAACATTTTAAATATTTAGGATCTATTTTAGATAAAAGTGAGAATTCAACTACAGAAATAGAAAGAAAAATAACTGATGGAAGAAGAATCATTGGTATGTTGAACTCAGTGCTTTGGAATAGAAATATAATATACAGAAAGAAGAAAACTATATTTCAAGTTCTGTTACAAAGCATTTTATTATATGGGTCCGAAACCTGGACAGTAAGTAGAAAACAAGCCAACAAGAAGTTAGCAGTATAAATGGGTTTTTGGAGGCGATCGAGAAGAATTTGAAGAAGGGATAAGGCCAAAAACAGCACAATAAGGGAAAATATGCAAGTTGAAAAAAAAAAAAAATTAGGAAAAATAGAAGAAAAACGTTTGAAATGGTATGGACACCTCATAAGAATGGAAGAAGAGGGAATACCAAAGAATATCCTTAATTGGAAAGCTAATGGAAGAAGTGGAAGAGGCAGGCCTAAAGAACGGTGGACGGATGGAGTGAAGAGAAGTATGGAATAAGCTGCTTTAGACAGGAACCTCTGGTGACATATCAGTTTGGGTTGAAGGAGGAACACTGTATTGTGAAATATTTCTAAAATTATTATTATTATTATTATTATTATTATTATTAATTGGAGGAAGTTCCTAATTATTGGCACTATCTTGTATTCAGCCTTATTTCCCTTAAATACGACATTGCCTAAAACAATGTTCCTATCGTCGACAGTTCCGTATTTAATTCAGTCGTATAGGGGGGGGGGTAAAAGTAGTCCTACAATTCCCCCGATAGACGGAGTAGTACTTTATGCAAGTTTGGTTAAAATACAACCGGAACTTAGCACGGAATTAGTATACTATAGTATGTGAAGGATACAAGTAATTCATTAAGTGGTTCTTTCCTTAAGAAGCAACTTCAACATAACCCGCCTTCTCATATTTAAACCATGTCACTCACTATAGTGCTTGTTCATTTCCTTGTGGCATAAAAGTCAGATAATCGATATTAATAAAATCTATATTAAAATCCTTTGAGAGGAATAGTTTTCTTCTTCTTCTTCTTCTTCTTCTTCTTCACGGTTTAGGCTTATTTACTAGCTTGTCCCGACTCCAAATTGCTGCTCTTTCGATCTTTTCCTTGGTCTTTCCAAGCTTCTACTTCATAAGTCATAAAGTAAAATATTAAAATAAATTAATACCTTGGCAGGCGTCATCACCCTCAAATAGGTTATTTTTTTTAGACGGAAGGTATTTCAGGAACCTGTTTCCATTTTCAGCAGAAGGCTTAAAAAAAAGCAGCATAGCACACCGTTCTGTTAAAGATGGATGCCGGTTTCTGACAGACCTACATTTAAAAAAAGAACCTAGCTGAGAACGACGGCACCTGTGAAGATTTTTTTTTCTTTTAATATTTTATTTTATAAAAGTTATACAGGTAACAACAATGAATTATATCGTTTTGTACTTAAATTTTATTACACACTGGTGATATATATAGCCTTTGAGAAATATGAAGGCGCAACTCTTGATGATGGAAAGTTAGTTTTGAAGAGCGATTCACACCAGTGCGTTGTTACATGTTCTGACTCGTTTGAGTATAAAGCGGACGGCGTAAGTCTCTCTTCATGCTGTATTCTAATCGTTCGCTTCAGTGGAGCAGTCAGTAAGATGGTCTTTTTCCGATGACTCGGTCCCACGTTCTATTCTGGGCAGGTATATTTTGTATTTATTATTATTTAATAACGTCGTTAATTTTCATAATGCCTACATGTTACCAGGCTTCGTTATATAAATAAATTTGTATATACGCGGTATATGGAAATATTCCCGGTCGGAATAGGCTCCTGGGTGAGATTTTTCGGGGTTTTTCCTCACCTATAAAATAAATGTCAGGAAGTTTAGGGCCCAACGGTCCCCGAAAATCATCCGCCCATCATCATCATCATCATCATCATCCTTATCATTATCATCATCATTCTTCACCGGTGTGGAAATAAACAGGAAGCTGCAAAGCGTAGCATGAAAATGCTATGATGCAGTGAAAGACCTGCCCTTGGGCAGAATTACTATGGAATGGAATATAAATGAAATAAATAAATTAAAGGAAACAGCTCATATATATATATATATATATATATAATGGATAACGATTGCAACGACTCATTATTTTGTTTAAAAAACACATGACCACATGGCATAATCAAATTATTTATTTCCACAACTAATACAAAATGCGTCTGATTAATTTAAATTAAGTGAATATCTAATTTCATTATACAAGTAAATCCTGAAGTACTGCATCGCTTCGTACAGACAAATTCTAGGAGAGATGGTTGTTGTCTAGTGGAGGGAGCTTCTGTTTCCCGTGCATGAGGTCACGTTTTCGGTCCTGCTATCATGCTTTTTTTTCTATCTCGTCCTTATTTCAATTAATTTTATTTCTTTTGTTTCATTTATTTTGCTTTGTTTTATTTTCAGTATTTATCGCACTACTTATTTGCACAAAATTGTTTTCCATTGCACGACACACAACGAAATAGAACGGATTTACTTTCTCAAATAGTTGTATACTTGTGAACCAAATAGTTGATCTCTGAGCATGCGCAGTGGCTTCGTTCTGAGACTTGAAAAGTTATCTGTGCGCCATCAATTATTTCAAGGGATGTACATCCGGGTCGTTAGCAATATTATAATAACCCGCACAATTTCTCATCAAAATATTGTGATTATTGAGAGTACTTTTTAAATATAATTTTTCAGCTTACCTGTAGAATACTCCCATCAGCAAATCTGAGATATCGCTTCTTCCTATGTAATGTGTGTGTTCCAATGCCACCTACTATAGGCCTACTTTTCGTGCTTTGGCTTAGGAAGGTGGTATTGCCTACAGAGCAGGAGAGTGGAATCCACGAAATACACAACAGGCAACTAAGAACTGCACTTTGCATTGCGTTCCCCAACCTGAGAATATACATATAACATTCATAAGTAAAACTCGTCCGTACATAAGTACCTAAATAAATGTTTAATCTAATAGTATCTTCTTCTTGTAAGCCCTTGTTTCTCTCAATGAGATTTAGGCGCCCGCCCCCTACAGGGGAGAAATTCAACCAAACTAATTCAGTTACACATGTTTTCAGATAGAAGTCATTGAGTGGCCCGTCTCATAGTGACATCTAGGAAACCAAGGTAGTACTAGGACGAGACAATTCGATAAATTTTGCTTAGCGACCTTTTTATTGAGGCTTAAAGATCTTTTTACCAGCCTGAAAAACATCCAACTACCCCGGCCGAGCTTGAACCTGCGACCTTCGGGACAAGAGGCATAACCACTAGTCCACGGGAGTCGTGGTAGTGTTAATGTACATTATACGAAACAAATCGCTGCATTTTAAATGAACTGAACTTTATTTGAAACAATATAAAACAATAAATACGTACTTGCCGCCATTTTATCAATAAATGGTCTCACGGTCTCCTGTAGTTTCAAGAAATAAACATTGCCCACACTGTTAACGTTAAGTCAATTGTTTATGATGAACGCAAATATTTCCAAGAAATATATTATTAATTTATTATTATTTATTATTTTGAAAACACCATCGCACAAAAATTAATGTACAACGCACGTATGTGAAGTGTTTTACACAATCTCGGAAATTAAAAACCTCGGTTATCGCTCGGTTTTTAAACATTTTCCTCAATTCTGTAAAAAGCACTTCCCAACCTTGCGTCGTAATATACTATTTATTTACAATACAGGGTCGTGAATGAGTTTTAACTGTAAGCAACGCCTGTGTAAATGTGATGGCTCTGAAATTTATATATATATATATATATTATATATATATATATATATGATTGTTTGTACTAGACTTGCTCGGTAGCGTAATCGGTAGCGCACTGGTATATAAATCCAGAGGTCCGGGTTCAAGTCCCGTCCGAGCATTTATTTTTCTTATGCCATATTAAGCTTGCATTGCTCAATGTCAAAAATTTAATTATAACAACGATAAAGCGTCACTGCTATAAAGTAAAAATACTCTCCTTATTTTGCTTACTTGTGATAGGAGCTACTAGGTGGCAGTGGACACCGAGTTTGCACTACATCTAGTAATAATGAGAATATATATATAAGAAAAATGAATATTTGTACTAGACTTTCTCGGTAGCGTAATCGGTAGCGCACTTGGATATAAATCCAGAGGTCTGGGTTCAAGTCCCGTCGAGCATTTTTCTTATCATGCCATACTTACTTACTTACTTACTCACTGGCACTATCGAACCCGTAGGTTCATGGCCGCGCGGACATAAGCTCTCCATACATCTCTATCCTGAGCTAATGTTTTCCAACCATTCCCTGTATAATCTACTTCCCTCAAATCATAGTTAGTTATTCTCCCACCTCATTCTTGGTCTACCAACTGGGCGTTTTCCCTCTGGCTTTCCTACAAGAAGCTTCCATGCAAGTCTTTCATTCCCCATACGTGCAACATGTCCTGCCCAACGCAGTCTACGAGACTTAACTGTTCTTATTATATCTGGCTTCCTATATTAGTAGTAGTAGTAGGACTTTATTAGACAAAAAGTAAGATATTTACAATATTATTTACAATATTATTTACAAATATGGGTCGCACGGGCAGTAAGCCGTACGTGCTGTTGACAGTCCGTTACAATAAAGTAATAATTGGTACTAGTGTAAAGAAAAATAAACAAATACAGCAATAACATTACAATTAAATAAAGAAAACACAATAAACTATTACCATTAAATAATAACACAATAGCATTATTCACTAAAAACATTAACATTACAATTACATTAAGAAAACACAATAATATTACAATTAAATAATAACACAATAGCATAATACACTAAAAAAACATTAACATTACAATTACATAAAGAAAACACATTAATATTACAATTAAATAATAACACAACAGCATTATACACTAATTAATTTATATATAATTGTTAATAATTAATGGTATTGCATTTTGATGTAGTTCATTGTTATGTAGTCTTCTCCATTCACCTGTCTGTTCATCTCTCTTTGGTCCAAAAATTTTCCTAAGTACTTTATTCTCAAATACTTGTAATCTCCTTTCCTCCCTTAAAGTAAGAGTCCATGTTTCGCACCCATATAGTATAACTGGTAGAATAATAGTTTTATATATTTTCAGTTCAATGTTTTTCGAAAGGAGTTGGGACATCAAGAGTCTCTGCAATGCATAATAACACGCATTTCCAGAATTGAGCCTATGTTTAATTTCTTTGTGTATCTCATTCCTATTTGTGATCATTGTTCCTAGGTATTTTAATTCAGCCACTTCCTCAAAATTTCCCTCATTTGTCATTAGCTGTCCATTTACATTATATAATGTATTTCTACGTGTGACCATATATTTAGTATTGATATTTACTTCCAGTCCTAAGTTCTTAGTGTTACTCAATAGTGTGTGCGTATTGTCCTTTAGTATCTCCTCACTATCGGCCAACAATACTACATCATCAGCATAAACTAACAGTTTATTAATACCATTGAGTTGTAAGCCTTCCTCATTCTCTAAAGATTTAATGGCATGCTCTAGTACAAAATTAAATAGTAGAGGAGATAGTGCATCTCATTGCTTCAACCCATTCTGGATTTCAAAAGTGTCCGAAAACTGTTTGCCTACACGCACACTACTCTTTGTGCCATTTAGATACATTTGTATAAGTCTAACTAACTTTTTAGGAATTCCGAACTCCAGCAGGATACTATATAACTTCTCCCTCTTAATTGAATCATATGCTTTTTTGAAGTCTACATATAATTGATGTACAGTACCATTATATTCCCATTTCTTTTCTAAAATCTGTCTTATACTAAAAATCTGATCTGTTGTAGACCTGTTTCTTCTAAATGCACATTGATGATCTCCTATATATATATATATATATATATATATATATATATATATATATATATGATTAAGAAAGGTTTCTTGGGTTTTCCGTTTTGACGCGGAAACCCTCTTAATCATATCTGTAAAAATCTACAATATTACATATATCTATATACTTTCGATGTTACAATTAAATTTGTAAATTAAGCAATGAAAACAGAGTATGTCGTGAAAAGAAAAATTAATTTCTGAACCGGGAATTGAACTGGAATCTCTAGAGTTAGAGGTCCCGAGTTCAAATCCCAGTTTAGGCATTAACTTTTCTTTTCATGGCAAAATAATTTGTAAAATTCCTTACATTCAATGAGTCACAACACGCTAATTTTAGGTTTATGTTAGCAAAAGTTGCGTGTTTGAGAAATGTAATAATTTATTTTTTACATTATTTTTAATACCTTAACATATAAAATTCAACTTAGTATGAAATAAAAGTATTTTGTTTCTTACCAAACATTTGAAGATAAATTTACAGCGCCCTCAACTCCATTAAAACTAGTAGGTCTGTTCGACTTTTCTCTGTCAATACATTTCCTTACGATGTATCCTTTTCGCTTCGTTATTTGGTAATTTCCGTCATGCAAGATGTTGCACAGAAAAGAGTTTAGAGTAGGTTCTAACATGTAACAGGAAGGTGCGGGCGAAACTTGTTTTATATTTAGTGAACTTGTAAGTTGCATATAAAAAAAAAGTATTGTTTTCAACAAAGTCTGAGAAAGCGCCGGCATTCTTCATAAAGAATTTTGTAAATGTATATATATAGGCCTATATATATATATATATATATATATATATATATATATATTATAATTACTTTTTTTTGACATTGAGCAATGCAAGCTTAATATAACATGAACATGATAAGAAAAATAAATGCTCGGACGGGACCTGGAAAAGAAAAATGAATGTTTATACTAGACTTGCTCGATGGCGTAATCGTAAGCGCACTGGGGTATCAATCCAGATGTCCGGGTTCAAGTCCCGTCCGAGCATTTAATTTTCTTATGTCTACCGCTGTAGTCTCCAGGTGGCGTGCTGCTTTGTCACGCAGCGGGCTCGGGTTCGATCCCGGTCGGGACAGTTTTTCTGGGTGAGGTTTTTATCGGGGTTTTTCCTCACCTGTAAGACAAATGTCAGGAAAACTTTCATTCAATTCATCTTAGATTAAGCTTAGGAGTAGGGGCTCTCCTGGTGCACCACTATCATCATCATCACCCCTCATATCATAGGGGCAAAGTAACAACGCCTTCCAGGCGCCCCAACCTCAGAAGTGGGTTACACTTACGCCATTGCCATGAGAGAAACCAGAAATGTCTGAAATGATAAAGACTGGGGGCATTAAAAAATATTTATTTTTATTTACTTTACAAATAAATAACGAGTAAAAAAAACGTTTGGATGATTTATCTCTAGTTAAGGTACGTTCGTTTAATACCATTATTTTTAATAAAACAGTACAAAATCGAATTGGTAAGAATTACTTAAATTCATGTTGAATTGCACAATATACAGTAATAACTAGGACTAGTATTTTTATGTAGCCTAATAAAAGTTAAGATAGTAACATAGTATAGTTAGACTTATGACTGTCTTTTGTTTTTGTTTCACACACAAATAGTTGAATAGTATAGTGAGAAGTTAGACTTATGACTGTCTTTTGTTTTTGTTTCACACACAAATAGTTGAATAGTATAGTGAGAAGTTAGACTTATGACTGTCTTTTGTTTTTGTTTCACACACAATAGTTGAATAGTATAGTGAGAAGTTAGACTTATGATGTCTTTTGTTTTTGTTTCACACACAAATAGTTGAATAGTATAGTGAGAAGTTAGACTTATGACTGTGTTTTGTTTTTGTTTCACACACAAATAGTTGAATAGTATAGTGAGAAGTTAGACTTATGACTGTCTTTTGTTTTTGTTTCACACACAAATAGTTGAATAGTATAGTGAGAAGTTAGACTTATGACTGTCTTTTGTTTTTGTTTCACACACAAATAGTTGAATAGTATAGTGAGAAGTTAGACTTATGACTGTCTTTTGTTTTTGTTTCACACATAAATAGTTGAATAGTATAGTGAGAAGTTAGACTTATGACTGTCTTTTGTTTTTGTTTCACACACAAATAGTTGAATAGTATAGTGAGAAGTTAGACTTATGACTGTCTTTTTTTTTGTTTCACACACAAATAGTTGAATAGTATAGTGAGAAGTTAGACTTATGACTGTCTTTTGTTTTTGTTTCACACACAAATAGTTGAATAGTATAGTGAGAAGTTAGACTTATGACTGTGTTTTGTTTTTGTTTCACACACAAATAGTTGAATAGTATAGTGAGAAGTTAGACTTATGACTGTCTTTTGTTTTTGTTTTCACACACAAATAGTTGAATAGTATAGTGAGAAGTTAGACTTATGACTGTCTTTTGTTTTTGTTTCACACACAAATAGTTGAATAGTATAGTGAGAAGTTTAGACTTATGACTGTCTTTTGTTTTTGTTTCACACACAAATAGTTGGAATAGTATAGTGAGAAGTTAGACTTATGACTGTCTTTTGTTTTTGTTTCACACACAATAGTTGAATAGTATAGTGAGAAGTTAGACTTATGACTGTCTTTTGTTTTTGTTTCACACACAAATAGTTGAATAGTATAGTGAGAAGTTAGACTTATGACTGTCTTTTGTTTTTGTTTCACACACAAATAGTTGAATAGTATAGTGAGAAGTTAGACTTATGACTGTGTTTTGTTTTTGTTTCACACACAAATAGTTGAATAGTATAGTGAGAAGTTAGACTTATGACTGTCTTTTGTTTTTGTTTCACACATAAATAGTTGAATAGTATAGTGAGAAGTTAGACTTATGACTGTCTTTTGTTTTTGTTTCACACACAAATAGTTGAATAGTATAGTGAGAAGTTAGACTTATGACTGTCTTTTGTTTTTGTTTCACACACAAATAGTTGAATAGTATAGTGAGAAGTTAGACTTATGACTGTCTTTTGTTTTTGTTTCACACACACAAATAGTTGAATAGTATAGTGAGAAGTTAGACTTATGACTGTGTTTTGTTTTTGTTTCACACACAAATAGTTGAATAGTATAGTGAGAAGTTAGACTTATGACTGTCTTTTGTTTTTGTTTCACACACAAATAGTTGATAGTATAGTGAGAAGTTAGACTTATGACTGTCTTTGTTTTTGTTTCACACACAAATAGTTGAATAGTATAGTGAGAAGTTAGACTTATGACTGTCTTTTGTTTTTGTTTCACACACAAATAGTTGAATAGTATAGTGAGAAGTTAGACTTATGACTGTCTTTTGTTTTTGTTTCACACACAAATAGTTGAATAGTATAGTGAGAAGTTAGACTTATGACTGTGTTTTGTTTTTGTTTCACACACAAATAGTTGAATAGTATAGTGAGAAGTTAGACTTATGACTGTCTTTCGTTTTTTTTCACACACAAATAGTTGAATAGTATAATGACAAGTTAGACTTCTGACTGTCTTTTGTCTTGTTTTCACATACAAACAGTTGAATAATATACACTCTCTGCATTGCAATCTTATCTTTTATTACATAAAAATACCAGCCCTAGTAATAACTAACAGTTATACATGTTCTGTTCTCACTGAGGTCCGACACATTTAAATATCTGATACGAGAAATTATTTTTTCGTCAATTTAAGGATTAAATAAATAAAATATAATACCCTGAATATAAAATTCTACATTCTTTAAAGCTTTTGCTACAAATGTTCATTTTTTATACATTACCGCTGTGGTCTCGAGGTAGCGTGCTGCCTTGTCACGCAGCGGGCCCGGGTTCGATCCCCGGTCGGGGCAGTTTTTCTGGGTGAGGTTTTTATCGGGATTTTTCCTCACTTGTAAGACAAATGTCAGGAAAACTTTAAGGCCCAAACGGTTCCCGAAATCATATGGCCATCATCGTCATCCTTATCATTATCATTTCATCATTATCATCTAATCATTATCATCATCATCCTTCACCGGTGTGGAGAGCAACGGGAAGCTACCACACCTACAATTCCCTAGTAAAGCTGCAAAGCATAACATGAAAATGCTATGATTGCAGTGAAAAACCTGCCCTCGGGCAGAATTACTATGGATGGATTTAATGAGAGATAAAAAAACCCACTTCCAAATTGAAAGTTATAGTGATTTAAGTCAAAATGGAAGAATAAGAATTTTAACTTGAGGAGAAAAGTTAAAAACGATCGAAAAAAATAAATTTCTATCTACACCTCGTACCCAGGATTGTGAAATCACAGCTGCCAACGTGTTAATAATTGAACTGTTGGGAACACTTTTTATTGTTACAAAATTTGCAATGCTAAATGTAAACGGCGAGGTTTTGCGGATGTTTCATGTTCACATTAGGAATTTCCTAAATTAATATCCCGTTATTTTAATATTTGAAGTTTGTGTTAAATCTTGAATTGTGCGTGACGTACTCTTGTTTTTACGTGAAACTGTTTTGTAAATAGGACCAACTGTAAATTCATTTCTTAGTCATTCCACGAGAAATCGAATGAGTTACACAAAACTTACGTTCATATAGTTTTAAAAATATTTGGAAGCACTAGAAAAATGAATAAATGATTTTTTAATTTTTTTTATGCCCAGCCTCGTTATTTTTATCATCAGTCAAAGGTTAAGTTTTAAAAATATGCGTGCATTAACAAATACTATTAAGTTCCATCAAAATCTCGTCCATTAACAAAAAATTAAGTAATATGTTTTTTACCCCGTTGAAGATATTGGGAAACATAATAGTGGAATTTGTTTTTTAAAAAATACATTTACAATTCTCATGCGCACGGGCCTGTTCGGCCGTTCGTAGTTATTCTTGTCTGTAGTTAAAGAGCAATACAGTAAAAGCTCCTTATTTGCGGGGATAAGATCCGCAAATATACCGCGAATACAGAAACCGCTAATATGGAATGGTAATTTGTAGTACATAGGGCATACGTTCCAAGGTTCCGAAATAAAATATAAAATATCAAAATAAAACCAATTAATGAGAGAGTTGGAAGAATTTCTATTAATTATTACTGTAAGGCTTAGGCAAGGGCTTAAAGTACTTAGTAACTTTTTTCCCTGTTTTGCTGCTTTTATAAGGTTCAAGTGTTTTGCACTCTTTTAACTTTACTATCTAACCTCTCTTGGTTAACTCTTGTTTTTTCGACCCCGACGCTATTAGGGCATCCAAGGGTCTAGGGAGTCCTTCCTTTTTTCCATTTATTCTTTCCTTTATTTTCTTTTCTTCTCCAGAAAAGCCTGACCAGAGGCTATAAGATGGCAGCCCCATCACTGGTCTTGCCTTCCTTTGGCCAGCAACCAATCGAAGGGACTATTATTATGCTTTCAAGTCTTATACGAGAATTTCCCATAAGGGAAAATTTTCTATAGGATCGTAACAGGTCTCGGCCTAATACTTGGAAGGAAGAAGAAGAAGAAGAATTCAGATTGATATTTAGCTGTGAATTCAGCGATAGAATTCCTTATTTTGTCTTTGGATTTATCGATAAATCGTACAGTTGATTCATTAGCATTGAAACAGCGTGATACGGATGCAAACGACCCGCCAACACGTAAACAGTTAAACATTTATATTTTTACTTTAAGCGGCAAAACTACTTTTTTTTCCGTTTCGGAACTAATTTTCTTTCCTTTTACTCTACATTATAAATTGGCAACACTGCAGAATAGACACGTGTTATTCAATCGAAATTATTGCTCGTAATCTCCTTTCCTCCCTTAAAGTAAGAGTCCTTGTTTCGCATCCATATAATATAACTGGTAGAATAATAGTTTTATATATTTCAGTTTAACGTTTTTTGAAAGGAGTTGGGACATCAAGAGTGTCTGTAATGCATAATAATAATAATAATAATAATAATAATAATAATAATAATAATAATAATTAATAAATATTCAACTAAAAATGTGTGCTTTTACGGCTGAATATTACAATGAGAAAAAATTATTCAATTGAATAGTCTCGGAATTTAATTAATTATTTTCGTAAAACAGCCTCAAGAGCAAATGACAGGTGTAGTTTGCTCTGTATTGTTCTCAATGTTTATAACGTATTAATAATTTGAATGGTTCTGAAGATGTCCGTCGCCGTGGCGAAGTCGGTAGAGTCCTTACCTTCCACTCCGGCGACCCGGGCTCGATTCACGGCGTGGTAAGGGATTTTAAATCTTCAACTCGGGCCTGGGTGTGTCCTTGTGTCTATATTGAGAATAAAAAAAGAAAGTTAACACAAAGGGAAAACAGTGTAAACGAAAAAAAAAAGTAGAATACATTTTATTGGATACAGTAAAGGATCAGTAACCATATTTTTATTCATTTGTGTCAATAAATTCCTGGATTGTAGCTGAACATTGTGGGAACACATCAGAGCAGTTCTTCTTTGTTCTAAATGCTTTGTCATAATTTTCTAAATCTTTATCTTCAAATGTGTCACCAGGGGGCAGCCTGTAATTAAAAACACGAAGGTTAGTAAAAATATAAAAAATGTGATATGAGAAATACAGATCGTCCGAAAACTCACTTCGCAATGATCTTAACTCCAACACGAGTTTAGCAACAATATTTTATTGGTAGAACTTCTTTTGGATATTTCAAACGAATATATTTATATTAATAATTAAAACATGTTGTCTGTTCATTCTTACCTCTTATAGCTGTTTTTGTCGAAAATATGTTTCAGGGCTTCTTAGCCCCATCGTCAGCGATTATAGACCACTAAAATGCCTCGTCATCAATTAGTGACGCGCATGAATGGATTTACGAGATTCCCTCTGTCCCTATCTGAGTCTGTAATCGCTGACGATGGGGCTAAGAAACCCTGAAACATATGTTCGACAAAAACAACTATGAGAGGTAAGAATGAACAAACAAAATGTTTTAATTATTAAACAAACCTCTTAATGTTACTTCTTAGTATTTTAAAATATTTATATTACTTTCATCCATAGTGCGTTATACCGAGAAGGCCTTTGACCTACTAGCCGGCTGCTATCAACCATATGTGTTAAATATTTGAGGTCATATAGGCAATATAGGGGGTGAGATATCGTCAGCATGTAAGGTCTTCCAGCCGTTATAGCTGGTTTTCTCAACCAGGGGCTTCAACTTACTGTAGCTACGTAAATTCCTCACGATAGTGGCTGAGCGCTGGTCCCTTACTGGTGTAAATACGAGAAAATTTCCTCTCCCACCGCAAGTCCCCCGCAGCTCTTCGCCTAGGCATGATGTCTTAAATTGTTCGGTTCCAATATTACTACCAGGCGTTGATTCATTATATTAACGTAACTGATAGTTAATTACGAATCATTCGGAACTTTAATTCCTATTTAATTACTATGGAATAACTTTACGGTTGCAGTGTACATATAGGGCAACTTCGGGTAATTTGGACCCCTGTTATGAATTTGTTGTTTTCTTCTATTCAATTAAGGGGTTTGAATTTTGTTTAATTACTGTAATATAATATACGAATAAAAACTACAAAATAATCACCTTGTATGCCCGTCTCCTCAACTTAAGATGTTTTAAGGGGGGTGATGGGTGAAATTTCTATTCTCTACATTTTTTTAGCTAGAGATTTGATTTTTTGTACAAACATACATAATGATGTGTTTAAGTTTCATTCTTGTGAGAGATTTATTTTATAAGTTATCAAATATTATATTTAAAAAATTGCATACATTATAATTAAATGGGTTCCACAATTTTTTAGTAAAATGTCAGACTTTTTCTACATGACCCCTAAAATATTTAGAAAAGCATCATGCATTAGAATTCTTATAATGTGAATACAAAGGGAGAAAAAATAATGTTGTACCTTGTGTGTGGAATTACAAAAAAAAAAATTACCTACATTGTATTTTTTATTTCTTAAAATACTATTTCAATCATGAAACCCATGCACTACTTTGTTACCCGTTGTTTTTGGGACATGCAGTAAAAATTTAAACCTTCTAGGACAACATTTCTGAATTTCATTCAATTTTGAATGTACAAAAATGTAGTGGAAGTAAAAGTGTGGAACAACAAGTTTATAGGTTTGCATGCAGGTAGTATTTAACTGGCGCAGCCTTTTAACTCTGACGTAATTTAGGGCACTTAGAAGCACCATAGGCCTCTGAAACTTTTCCAACATATACATTAGAGTACAGGCTGTTTTTTTGTATAAAAAACAAAAAAAATACAATTTTGATCACAAATGGTAAATTTTTCACCCATCCTTCCCCTTAACACTCTGTAGGTCTTTCGGGGCTAGTCCCATCATCAGCAGAAATAATTAGGTCTGTACTTGTTGACCCTTGTTGAAGCACTGACTTAGTTGTGAATATTTTGTACAGAGGATTGTGTGAGCTGGGTATATTCTCATTCAGAATCAGGTTGTTATCGATTTCTCTTAGAATTGGAATTTCCTCCAGTATATTTATCCTCGTTGGTATGTTTTCTCTACGTAATATTGCGAGGGCGTTAATCGATATTACAGTGGTTATCATTAGTGTTGTGATTATGAAATAGCATTGTTATTTTATTCAAATATGGAAATATCTTCATAATTTATAAACATTTTTACATAACAAGAAAGGTACATTTTAACCTCCATATTCGGATAACTGGACCCCAGAGTTCACCTTAGATTTTAGTCTATTTTTAAGTTTATTTACTCTATTAATTTATACAGACAGGCACAGATTAATATGAAAATATTTATGACCGATCATAGTTAACAAGCGTTGATGGCAGGACATTGTGGCACGAATGGGGAATGAAAGACGTGCATGGAAGATTCTTGTAGAAAAACCAGAGGAAAAACGCTCAGTTGGTAGACCAAGAATGAGGTGAGAGAATAATATTAACTATTATTTGGGGGAAGTAGATTATATAGGAGATGATTGCAAAGGATTAGTTCAGGATATGGATGTATGGAGAGATTATGTCCGCGCGGACATGAACCTCGGGTTCGATAGTGTCAGTGAGTTAGTTAGTTTGATATTTATTTAATGTTTTGAAAAATTGTTGATTATAACATTCACACGTCATTCAACTGCAGATAGCGACGGTCTTTGAGTTTAGTAAAATTACAAGGATATTAAATAAAATTAATTAAGTGAATGGTTTTTACAGATAGCATCCTCATTGATAAAATATACGTATTCGTGTAAAGTGGAACCAGATCCTCGTGGAGGGTCTACATTAACCGAATTCCTTTTATATGTTTAATTATTTTATACAAGCCACCTTGTCACATAATGTCAAACCAAACCTGTCAGTATACTAAAACAGCGTCTACATAATATAATACATTTAGGAGTTTTTTTCAACATTTAATATTCAATAGCAGAAATTGATTCTTAGCTTGAAAAACTTTTAAAGTGGCCATTTTCATAAATATCACAAATAAACCCTTATTCGCACAAAGAATAAAAGAAAGTGACCTTGAACCCGTCAAAGTTGATGAGGGGAAGAAGTTAAAATATTTTATGTTCCACGGCAGCACCAATTAAAAAAAACCCCACTCGAAGAGAAGGTTACAGATTACCCGAACTTCTCTATGCTAATATTAAGCGATTTTTAGTCAATACTTGTAAAATCCATTGTAAAACACCCTTGAAATTATGTAATAAAATATTAAAATAAGTACCGGTACATGTTATATCAGTCGTCCTCACCTAAATTGGTACTAAATGAAATGCAGAAGATGGAAGATGATTCTGAAAGGCCTACATAGGTTTTACTACTTGACGAAGTTTTCAAACAAAGATTTAATGTAGTTAAGAACAACTGATATATCAGGTACTTGTTTAAATATTTGGTTTTTAGTGTTAGTCGGTCCTGAAGGACTAGTGGTTCCCATGCTCGCCTCTGGTTTCGAAGTTCGAGAGTTGAAACACAGCAGGATTAGATTATTTTTAAGGCGGTAAAAATTCTGGGCATGGCTTCTTTTGGAGGAGAAGTAAATCCTTGGGTCTGTTTAATAGGTGTGCGGCACGTAAAAGAGTCTCAAGCCTGAAATAAGAGGTCTCTGAACAAAATTCCCCGGCCCTTTATCATCCATATTTGAATTTCGATGCTAATGGCCTAAGCTGTTGTAGAGCGTTCTTGAATAAAAGCTCATAGTGTTAGCAATTGAGTTATCTACTAATGTCGAAAATTTGTAAAATTCTAATAGAGAAAGCGTTTATAGGTTGCTAATTGAGATTTTTTCTGATTGTGTGCGATGCGCAAATAAAACTTACCTAAATATGGTGTGTATTACTTCTTCCATAAAAGTTCCCTTTGCTCCTTTCGGACGCTGACCAGTTTCACAAAGCGCCTTCAATATACAGCTACGCCCATCAAAACCCAGCCTATAAAACCATAAAAATTGCATTTTCCCATTTTAAAATATTCTAATCTTCTTAGGGTATTTTTAAAACACCAATAAAGAAAATCACCAGTTCCTTAATTCTTTATCCGGGCTGAGCGGGCAGTCTGTCCTGAGCACCATGACTTGAAAGCTTTATTGCGCTATCCAAGTATATAAAGGATGAATAGAATGAAATATATGGTGACATGTGAGTTTGTAGGTCATGTTCCGAGTCTGGCCTAACAGGTTATTCTTTCGTGATTCATATCGCCAGTTTTGGGGGTTTTATTGTTCTGGTTTCGGAGTCATCATGCAGCACCCCGCAATCATATACTCGTATTTTCATCAATTTTGGGTGCTAACCAAACTGTTTTTCCTAACATGAAATGAGATGAAATGTGATAATAATGAATGAAAAAATCAAATGACATGAGGAAAGGGAAGGAAAAATAGAAACTATGGTGAGACAACGTTCTGGAAACGGAAGAATCTAGAGAAGGATTGAAAAATCCCGGTATGGCCCACCATCAATACCCCTGTGGAACCGTGAGGATTGGGATCTGGAATCCCAATAGGGGCAGTGGCTCGCCACTAGATAATAAAATCATTAAACTTATGTATGATAATATTAAATGAAGAAATAAGAAGTGATATTCAATAAATGGTAGAATTCAACAACACCGCATTGGCTGGGAAGAACATGCTCAGAGAATTGAAGAAACAAGATTGCCCAAGATAAAGTAAAGTAGTCCCACTACAGGCCTCAGGAGGCCCTTGGGGTAGTAGGAGATTAAGGCTACCACTTTTTCTAGACAATCGGCACTTGATGTCAGCCGGGTTGTCAGCCCTGCGTGACGGCCGCCTTTACTCTAGAACAAGCGTCTGGTACTCATTTCCGTTAGAGGCTGAATCGACCCCAGGGCCATAGTGCCGCCAGAAGGTTTTGGTCAGTTTAAAAATCCTGACCCCACCGGGACTTGAACCCTCGACCTTCCGACTTGTAGCGCAGTGCCTTAACCACTACGCTACGGCGTACCCCCTTGCCCAAGATAGCATATCGTTATAAACCAAAGGGATTAAGGGATGTAGGAAGACCTAGGAAGAGACGGAAGGAATCATTGTGAATTCGGAACAGGCGAATCGTCTAAACCTAGAAGTGAAGAAGAATAAGATGATGATGGTGATAATATTATGAAGTTTATTAAGTTTTATGTATGAAATAAAACAAACTTTGCAACTTATAATACTCTCGCAAGGGAGAGTACTTGATTTCGGAGAATTTCGAAGAAACCAATAGAATATCAGCAGTGGGATGAAAGCAGAATGTATACATATTATGGCTTTTAATTGCGTGCAACTCTTCAAAATTAGCTAAAGTTCTGGCATGTCTTGAATTTGAGCTGTTAAACGCAGAGCCTATAGGAACGCTAAGTTATTAGGCCTATTTGTGTAATGGGCACACCATATTGTTGTGCATTAAAAATAGCTATATATTTCAGTATGTGTTCATATAACGAATGTTATCTGCACTATTAAATATGTACATACTGTAGTTTTCTTTATCTAGTATATATTTTCATAATTGAATAGTTGCCCCGAAAACAGTTCTAACCCATAAACTACTACTCGTGACTTGACTAACTTATTCCGCCATTTTGTTACATACAGATCACTATTCTCTTGAATGCCAACTTTTAAAAATAAATAAAACAGATCTGGAAGAGAGGAGGGATAATTTTACATCCACCCTGCCGTGATATTCTCCGGATACATCACTAATCCACGGAAAACTCAACTTTGGAATTGTTTCATAATTCAGATGGCTCTGTACGTAAGCTTATGCTCATGTATATAAATATTAACTTTTGAGGTCAGGTTTTAACCAACTAAATTAAACATTTTGAAATTATATTATATAACAGATTAGCGTAAAAATTCACCAGAAAAAAACTAACCTTAATAAAGAGCTATTCAGAAAGAAAGAACAGACTTCAAACATTTATTTCTTCCTAATTACACATAATAGGAACACAATTCTAACGTTTCTGCAAAAGAAAAGTTCAAATTTCACTATTTATGAATTCAATATGAGCACCATATGTTACACGACAAATACCAAAACGGTTGTTCATTTCTTCCCACACACGAATCAGCTGGTTTCTATTATCGAATTCACAGCTTTGACAATTCGATGTCGCAGATTTTCAAGAGTGTCAGGCATAGGGGGATAAAACACGGTCTTTTAGTAACCCCACAGATAAAAATCACACATGGTTAGGTCTAGTGACCTGGCAGGCCACCGGCGATGAAGTTGATCTTCTGCTCCTCCTCTTCCAATCCAACATCCTGGAATGGTGCTCTTCAGGTAACGTTGGACGTAGTTAGAGAAATGCGGCCGTGATCGGAACTTCAAACTTTTCTGTTTCCAGGGACGTTGGAATTGTGTTTCTATGTTTTGTAGTTTGGAAGAAATAAATGTTTGAAGTCTGTTCCTTCTTTCTGAATTGCCCTATATATAACAAACTTAAGGACTTAAATTATACGATATAATTACCTGTGCTTAATTGTTTTCTTACAGGAATGTGTGTTACGAAGATTTTATTGGTAATCTTAAGAGATTTTGCATTTTTGTGAAAGTTAGGGGTCTTTCGAGTGCTGTCATTAGTCTCCGTATCTATCATGTGAAATGCAGGTGTATTTTTTGCGGTTTTCTTCAAATAGTTCACCATCAAGTAGAACGAGGTATGTACTATATATATTTAATTGTATAATATCAATAAAATACTGTGTCTTCCATGCAATTTTTCACATGGTTTGTAGGTCAACTGTTTTTCATATTGTGATATGTTTTCTAAATTATATGTTTCGTTCTATCACATGGTTATCATAAATTCAATATAACACAAATAAGAAGTCACGTGTTGTGCCCATTCTTCGTTCAGAGGTAGGTAGATTTAATGCTCCATGGCTCGACAGGCCTAAAAGGCCCTTGATCTACCAGGCGGCTGTTGCCCTCACATCCACATTTGTAAAACGCAAAGGTAGACGATCATCCAGCCAGCATAACGTGACATGTTATCAGCATCTCAAGTCCCCTACCCGTTAATTACTGTTTTCTCCACTTGTAGCTGCTACTTATTGTAGCTAACCAAATTCCTCAAGATGGGTGGGCATTGGATCCATTCTGGCCGATATTCCATGAGAACATTTCATCCCCCGTGCGAAACAACGCAAATTATGTTACTCTGCACCAAGGAATGATGCCTTAAACCGCTCAGCTACGGAAAAGTATACCTTGTTATAGTAGTATAGAGTCAACTGTTTCTATATGTAGGTTGAAAACATTACAGGCACCTTTAAACATATCTTCCCACCACTGAGTAACAAGGTATTAAGTCATTTAAAAGATGTGACATTTTGTTATTTTGTTTAAAATTAGAATTATAATTAAATATATAACATATTATGTCTATAAGAAGAGAAGGGGAAAGCACGTGAAATGAATATACCGAATAGATAATCAGGTATTGTTTCTATGTACAAATCGAGAGGGAAAATATCAAGTGGCAGGCCTAGGAGAAAATTGAATAAAGGTTTTGAGACCGGCACAACAGGATTTCTACATAATCTCCGAAGATTATGAAATATACACGAAAAATAGGACGATCAAATAATTATGTCAGGGAATTAGAATAGAATTGAATAATAAAGCTCATAAACAAACAAAATTAAAATTTTATAAAACAATGGCTGTCCCTGTCCTTTTGTATGGGAGTGAATCTTGGATTACCACTACCAAACAAGAAAGTAAAATCCAAGCAGCCGAAATGAATTTTTTAAGAAGAGTAAAAGGCTGCACTAGAATGGACCAGATAAGAAACGAGGATATCCGTGAAGAACTCCAGATCTACTCCATAAAAGAGAAGACATTTAACAACAAGATACAGTGGAAAGAACATGTAGAAAGAATGGAAGAAATACCAAATAAAATCTTCCATTATTTTCCAAGAGGAAGAAAAGATGTCGGACGTCCTCGGAAGAGATGGTCTTAAATCTATTAGTGAAGACGGAACAGGCAACTCTTGCCTAAACCAGGAAGTGAAGAAGAAGAAGAAGAAGAAGAAGAAGAAGAAGAAGAAGAAGAATTAGAATAGAGAAAAAAGGGGGGTTCCAGGCTGGACAAATGCGGATATTAGAATGTAAACGGATATGTGATTATGGGTTCCAAGTCGCTGCAAAACAATGCTATGATCTATTCAAAATGTTAAAGAGGAGGTGTTTTCTTTAATGTGACTATTTAACTCATGCCCCAAATGGGAGTCAATGACCAATCACGTTTCAATGATTTCTGTTTTAGAACCAATCAGAGTCGTGTTTCACGAAATATTTATCAGTGTTATAATTACCATATTAAAGAAAGCTCCTCCTTTTTAATATTCTGATCAGGTCTGACCATTATTTTGCAGTGACTGAGCCCATGAGAAATACGGCTACCAGATTGTATATATAGTGCATGAATGTAAACACATGCCGCAAGCGGGAGTTAGTATAAAAACATTTGTAGCAATTCATTATACCACCAAAAAAATAAACCACTGTTTGCACTTTCTTAAATGTATTTTTTCCCAGGTAACAATCCAGAAAAATATAATTGTCATATTTACATCATACGACACCAGAAATGAATTAATATACAGTTTGATGTTTCATTTTTTCTCCACTAGAGAGCATTCTTACAATATTGCGTTCCTTTGGCAATAAATAGTATGATCTGATTGCAGTGATAAACAAAAGAAGCAGATGAAGCGTACCTATCGTTTCTCATTTGTTTTCAAACATCGCCGTTTACGTTAAATATATAAATATTTTTAAATAACTATAGTTAAATAATGATTTGTGAGTAAACAGCTTAATTTTATTCGTTAAATAGTCCTAACAAATGCCACTCTTGATTTCCAAATTCTCTAGATAAATTCACTCCTCACTTCGTGAGTCGTGAATTTATCGATAATTTGGAAATCACTCGTGTCATTACTTATGATAAACTTCGGTTGATAATTCGAGGCGAAACACGACTGTGATTGGTTGTAAATAAAAATCATTGAAATGTGATTGGTCATTGACTCCCATTTGGGGCATGAGTTAAATAGTCAGAAATAAATAGTTTCAAACGTGCGAAAAGTGATTTTTTAAAATTTAAAAATAGATAAATATACTGTTGGAACAGTACGTACAGTTGAAGTACAGATGTCAGCTTGTTGTAGATGTCTCTCCTATCCATGCGGTGCACTACTTCAGCGTCCTCTTTTGCTTTCGACCCAATTGGCTCAGACGGAAGTTCCCAATTTGTACCGAGTGTAATACCAATTCCAAAAACACTATTTGGGATGATTGCACGGATTGTGAGACAATATCCGAGCTGTGAACAAAATAGTAAATATTCTTCATTTCACTGCGAACTAGTCCTAATTTCAAATATTTTGAAGATAGAATTAAGTGTGTCTACCGCAGTGACCTCGAGGTAGCAGCGGTCCCAGGTACGATTCCCAATTGAGTGAAGTTTCTTCGATGATGGTTATGTTTCGATGTTTTTCCTTACATATAAGACAAATATCAGGAAACGTTATGGGCTAAATGGTTCCCGAACATTATCTGTCCATCATAATCACCATTATTCATCATGTTCAGTAAAAATGTGTATGTGTGAATGGTGTGTTTCGTTTTAATGTTGTGTTGTCTCGGAGGAGGCCTTGATATTGAGCTGATCACTCATTCAGGGAGGTCCAACCTGTTATTGTGTGGCCAAAAAAGTATGTTTGAGTTCCATAGTTAAAATTCCTCCCTCGACATGTGGTGTCACTGTAAAGTCCGGTTGACGTGTGGCACGTAAACAGTACCTATGAATTGAGGGGTTAAACTAGTTAGTGAAATGGAATAGAATTAAATGCAGTACATGAATTAGTATAAAGTGATAAAGTGATAAAAATTGCTGTATCCTGGACTAACTTCATTATTTCATTGTAATTACACTGAGCAACACAAAAGAAGCTTCTTTTTTTGTCTCAGAAAGAAAAATATGAGATTCTGATAGTACTTTTTCTCCTGAATTCAAATATGCGTAATATCGGTTTTTCTCCATCACGCAAGGTTGAGAGAGAGGCATTTATAATTTCAAACACTTTAATACTTTCTACATTTGTAACTACACAATATTAGAACATTCGGACTCACCTAGAAAGTAAGAAATGACGATTTTATGCTATATTTCGCCTGTGGAGCATCCCTTTTGGTGGTCCAACAATAATACGCCAGCATATTAGGACTCCATTTGCCTTGATATCTCTTTTCCATAGCTGAAATCTCCTGATGATGTTCCCCCATGCTCATCGCTCACTGCGCCAAGATTTTCCGGGAAGAAATCTAGGTTGATTAAAATAAATAATTATTTAAATCCATTAATTCAAATTGAAATAAAGAAACTGTGGGTGATAGAGAAATTCCGAATAGATATTTGAAAACACGATAAAAAGCTGCATTAAGTACAACTATTGGTACTCATGAGACAAAAATCATGTGACCAGTGTTATTTATTATAAAAAACAATTAGACTTAAAAACACAACATATGTATCAATGTTTATGTATTTTAAGCTCAGTTTAACACTTCCAAGCGCTTTAAAATTTCATAAAACCTTTCCGTACATATTTGTAATTAATTTATTTCTTCAGGGAAAAATAGGCATGGTATATCTGAGTTCTAGTAATTAATATATATGTATACACAGTAAAACTTGTTCAAATCGGAATCGCATGGTACCATATTTTTTGTCCGCATTAGAAAATCATCCGCATTATAAAAAATATATTAATGTAAGAGGGCCTTCAACGGTAACGCGCGAAAAAACAGTCCCGTTTCGTCAGCCTCAAAAAGTCTCTTAGGCGCGTATCCTGAAATTAAAGTATGCAGTTCCGATTTCAACTCACTAACTATACTTTCGTCCACATCCTTTGATTCCCTGCAAATGTCATTCCACACTACATTGTGCCGTCTTTTAAAACTGTCCACAACAAACCTGAAGATGCCTAGGGATATAGCAACAGCTATGGCTTGACTTCGGAGCATCGGTCCAGAAATTTGGAATTTTTTGATCGTGGGCTTGTAAAACACACCTTGTTGATTTTTTCATTATTTTATTTATTTATTTCTTGTTCTTCACTTGGCCATTTCCTTGCATCCATTCATTCGTTATTTTTCCTTTGTGTTTTAAAATACCACAAACTTGGGTTTATCCACATTTAAATTTAGTCGTTATTTCGCGTACTCAGAGTTTGTTTTTCTTTATTTCCATTCACTTTTATTATATTGTTTAATGACAATGATACGTAAGATTTAGCCATATTTATTCCGTAAATTCAAAACGCTGCCTGTTAAAGATACGTACACAATCGATCTCAGATCTTAAACTAATTTAATATTTTACAGTGTACTGGTTATTTGTAAGACAGATGTCACAAGCCAAATATTTGTTAAATGAACTTGTATTTCGCAAAACGGCAGTGCAGTGAGGCCGAAAGAAAATTCCAGATACAGGTAGAAATTCTACTTCTCCCGGCGTGGGCGGCAGGACTCATCACTTATTGTTAATACGCCTAACGAGAATTCAATAAAGTGGAAACTAATTTATTTCTCTCTCTATCTTTCCGCCTTATAAACACCTTTTTCTTGAATTGTGTAGAAATATCCTCCCGTTTCCGCATTGGACAGATTCCGTTTCATACAAAATAAATACACGTAAAATTACTATTATTTTATCGGGACCAATAAATGTATTCACATTGGACAGATTTCCGCATTATTCACGTTCCGGATTAAACATGTTTTACTGTATTTTGTGACATATTGTACAGTAGCGTTTGAATTGCGGGAGTAAGGATCTCGTGTTGTTTCCTGGAATGAAAAATCGCGAGTTGACACCCGCTCAGCAATTTCTGTATGCGCCTAGTCTTCCATTCCGGAAGGTTCTGTACGCATCTACCCCTTTTGCCCAGAGGCTTCGACTCCCGAAGCTTCCATACTGGAAAATTTCCTTTTCCCGGCTTATACAAACTGTTGCCAGGGGCGGGAGTAAATTATGTTGTGTTGTGACAGCGAAATATAGATTTGTGATCAGTACAAACTGTGTTAAGGAAAACCATTAGAGACTGGAAATAATTGTGCAGAAAATAAACTGTAAAACAAGTGTAATTATTGCAGCAAGTTGTATGTAAAGTGTCATTGAAGGTTTATCTGAATCAAATAAAGTTACTGTGAGATTTTACATGCACATCTGTTCCGTTTAATACGATAAAACAACGTGACAAGGACCACGTCGGTAGCGCGCGGAAATATATGTTCACCGCTGTGGTCTCGAGGTAGCGTGCTGCTTGTCACGCAGCGGGCCTGGGTTCGATCCCCGGTCTGGACAGTTTTTTTGGGTGAAGTTTTTATCGGGGTTTCTCCTCACCTGTATACAAATGTCAGGAAAACTTTAAGGCCCAAACGTTCCCCGAAACCATATGGCCATTGCAATCATCATGGTTCATATTCAACTTAGATTAAGCTTAGGATTAGGGGCTCTCCTGGCGCACCACTATCATCATCATCATCATCATCATCATCATCACATAATCGGGGCAACGTAACCCCGCCTTTCAGGCGCCCAACCTCAGTACGCCATGCCAGGAGAGAACGCCAGGAATGTCGAAAGACAACCTTGGGCATTTGCAATATATATATATATATATATATATATATATATATATATATATATATATATAAATTCTGAATATTATAATCCTTATATATTTATGCATTTATCGATACAAAAATAGTTATTGTAACTAATGGTTGAACAAGATTCGTTACAAACTTACCTGCATGACACTTCCCAATGGAAATAGAAGGTACCGCTTCCGTCGTGATCGTACAGCATTGTGACTGCTGTTGTTCTCATTCGAATCACAAACCATAATGGTCCACAAGCAAATGAATACTATTATACCGGATGCATTTAACAGCTTCATAGTTATTTTATCCTGTTGATAAAATTATTAAAGCCAACATTGAATAGTTATAATTTACATAAATATATAAGTTCTATTTTCCTCTATCAATAATGAAAACCATTGTATTTTATATATTTCGAGTTAGAAGGCCTATATTATTTAACGACGATCTGTAACAGTTAATGCCATTATCATAAGTAAAGCCACGAGTGATTTCCAAATTATCGATAAATTCACGACTCACGAAGTGAGGAGTGAATATTTCTAGAGAATTTGGAAATCAAGAGTGACATTTGTTAGGACTATTTAACGAATAAAATTAAGCAGTTTACTCACAAATCATTATTTAACTATAGTTATTTTAAAATATTTACATATTTAATGTAAACGGCGTTGTTTGAAAACAAATGACAAACGATAGGTACGCTTCACTTGTTTCTTTTGTTCATCACTGCAACCACATCATATTATTTATTGCCATAGGATCGTAATATTGTAAGAATGCACTCTAGTGGAGACATTTATATCCAAAATTATAAGTATTCATTAATTTCTGATGTCCTATGATGTAAATCTGTCAATTATACTTTTCTGCAACGTCATTTACTGGAGAATAATTCGTTTAAGAAAGTGCAAACAGTGGATTCTTTTTTTTTTGTGGTACAATTAATTTCTACAAATGTTTTTTTTATCTCCCGCATGCGATATCTGCTGACATTCATGCACTTTATATACAATGTGGTAGCCGTATTTCTTGGAGAGTCAGTCACTGCAAAATAATGCTATGACCTCTTCAGAATATTAAAAAGGAGGAGTTTTCTTTAATATGATAAACTTCGGTTGATAAATTCGAGGCGAAACACAACTGTGATTAATTGTAAATAAAAATCATTGAAATGTGATTGGTCATTGACTCCCATTTGGGGCATGAGTTAAATACTCGTTGCAATTAAAGTCTCGGCTTGAAAAAGCTAAAAAATTATTTTATTAGAACTCTCTTTTTACAGATTTTAGTTTATATTACATTCCGAAAGTGTATGACACTGGACCCACAACTTCACTGTTCTTCTGAATGAACACATGCACAGGTTTTTGACTGTGTGAAAAATCCATTCATCTCAGATGGATTTGAAACCGTGAACTTCGGAGCAGAGGCGAGTATGTTACCCATTAATCATCAGAACTTACTTATATGCTTCGAAATCCTCTATAATTACTTTTGTATGTTCATGTAACTCATTCTTTTCAGTTTTTGTAAGATTTGTTTGTATAAAATGTGCAGATTTCCATTGTGGACATCATTCATGAATAATGTTAAGTCTCTCTTTATTTATTTTCTATTTAATAGCCTTTGCAGATGACCAGATTATAATAGCAGAAACAGAGGACGAACTACAAAGAATGCTACATAAACTAAATGAAATATAAAAAAATACAACATGGAAATATCATCAAAAAATAAAAAACAATGGCCTTCAACGGCGCTCATCCAGTTCGGACAAAGATAATATTAGAAAATAAACCATTAAAGCAAGTGGTAAGATATAACTTCCCTAGGTTGCGAAATACCATACACAGCGGAAAAAAGATATAATTAACAAACAAAATAAGTTTAATTATATATAACAGGAACACTAAAAATAACTTTGTAAAATAAAGCCAGGAAAGACTCTGTAATGAAATTATACAAGGCAATGGCAGTGCCTATTATTACTTATGGATCCGAAACATGGACAGTGACAACACAACAATCTTCCAGAATACAAGCTGCTGAAATGAAATTCCTCAGCCCAATAGCAGGATATCAAAGAACAGGCAAAAAAACATAACATAGACATAAGAAAACAACTAAAATTAGAAGAATTAAATACACCAATAGTGAAATACAGAACAAACTGGAAAGAACGCTTGGCAAGGATGACTGAGAATAGAATACCAAAAGCAGCATGCAGCTGTTCACCACGAGAAAGAAGAAGTTTGGGAAGACCAAAGAAAAGATGGAAACAGCAGCAATTTGGAGCCGGAACAGGCTAGTAAATAAGCCTAAATCGTGATGAAGAAGAAGAAGAAGAAGATTAAATACTGTAATTTTAAATTATTCGAAAATATGTCATATATTTTTGTAATATAGATTTTACATTTTTGATCGCTAGTGCGTTCTGTCGTACTTACAGCAATGACGACCATAATTGAAAGTTCAATTTCCTAAATTTCGAGGTTGCCAACCTATAAATAACTAAATAACTATACTGTAATATTACATAGTATCTACCTAGGACAGGAAGTAAAACGGCTGCCCTTTATGTATACTACATACAATGCATATACAGAAATATATCCAAAAGGTAGTGTTAATATACATTATATGAAACAAGTCATTGCATTTTAAATGGACTGATCTTTATTTGAAACAATATAAAACAATAAATTCGTATTTGCCGCTATTTTATGGAGATATTATGTCACGGACTACTCTAGACTCAACTAAATCATTTTCGACATTTACCATATATACATTGGGTAGACTGCTAACGTCAGTCATTTATAATGAACGTAAATATTTCTCACAAAGATGTTATTATTTTACTACTATTTATTATTTTGAAAACACCAACGCCAAAAAATATTGTAAAACCCACGTTTGTGAAGTGTTTTACAGAAGTGAGGAAATGTTTAAAAACCGAGCGAAAGCTCGGTTTTTAAATATTCCCTCACTTCTATAAAAACCACTTTCCAACCTCACATTCTAATATGCTATGTGTGTGTATGTAGATATATATATATATATATATATATACTGTATTGGATTATAAATATACATATGGATTAAATGGTTAGACAAAAATAAAGCCATAAAGTCCAAAACTCTATTAAATTGTTTTCCCTTGATAGATTCTAAGAACTCCGAATGGAAGTGTTTTCCATATTCTTATTTTTGATGAATTATTTAAATTTAAAGTGTTTGTTCTTAATGAATATACTTACTGAGTAAGAATACTTCAAGTAACGTAAACAAAATTAAAATTTCTTTATAAATTTTAACTCTATGCTACTTATTATGGCAACTGTACTGCGAACTGTGCTATGAAGCTGTGAACAAGGGAGCTCATTAACAAATTGTAAAAACAGTTAATTTATTTCCATATGGTGACGTCACTATATTCACATCTACTGAACTAGTTCATTTTGTTTCGCATTCATATATGCATGGCTGTGATAGTCAAACATGTTATTATTATATTTTAATTTGATAAACGTATTTACTCTAATTTTGTACTAGAGCATGCCATCAAATCTCTAGGCCTACAACTCAATGGTATTAATAAGCTGTTAGTTTATGCTGATGATGTAGTACTATTGACCGATAGCGAGGAGATAGTAAAGGCCAACACGCACACACTATTGAGTAACAATAAGAAATTAGGATTGGAAGTAAATATCAATAAAACTAAATGTAAGGTCACACGTAGAAATACATTATATAATGGAAATGGACAGCTAATGACAAATGAGGGACATTTTGAGGAAGTGGCTGAATTCAAATACCTAGGAGCAATAATCACAAATAGGAACGAGATGCACAAAGAAATTAAACATAGGCTCAATTCTAGAAATGCGTGCTATTATGCATTACAGAGACTTTCGATGCCCCAACTCCTTTCAAATAAACGTTAAACTGAAAATATATAAAACTACTATTCTACCTGTTATACTATATGGATGCGAAACACGGACTCTTACTTTAAGGGAGGAAAGGAGATTACGAGTATTTGAGAATAAGGTACTTAAGAACATTTTTGGACCAAAGAGAGATGAACAAACAGGTGAATGGAGAAGACTACTTAGCAATGAACTACATGGTCTTTATAGGAAGCCAGATATAATAAGAACAGTTAAGTCTCGTAGACTGCGATAAGCAGGACATGTGACACAAATGGGGAATGAAAGGCATGCATGGAAGCTTCTTGTAGGAAAACCAGAGGGAAAACACCTAGTTGGTAGACCAAGAATGAGGTGGGAGAATAACATTAACTATGATTTGAGGGAAATAGATTTTGGAATCATTGGAAATCATTAGCTCAGGATAGGGATCTACGGAGAGCTTATGTCCGCACGGCCATGAACCTAGGTTCGATAGTGCCAGTAAGTATGTAAAATTCTAAAAATAAACTTAGGGGATATACTTTACATAATTTAAGAGTAATTTAAATAATAATTATTTAACAGGAAATGTATCAACACTTGTAGCCGACGAATAGGCATTGAAAACATACATTTATAATATCTTGGGAAAAACAAAAGATCAGTATGGTATGGACCAACTCCTTTAGGCCATTCTCAGTTATGTTGATGGTAGAGCAATGGTTCAGAAACATATACTTTCACAAACTCTTAAAAAAACATGCGCTAACGGGAAGTCTTTCTTACGTTGTTTTCCCTTAATAAAAATAGCAGATATTCACGTAAATTTTCCACAATAACTTTATTTGGTTTACGCAAATTTTCAGTGATATTTTTATAACATATCGCTACAGTAACTAATATTGTTTTACAGTTTATTTGTCGCACAATTATTTCAGGTCACTAATGATTTCACTTGCCACAATTTATTCTCATCTCAGTTCACTGTATCGCTGTTACAACACAATTGACTCACTCCCGAACCTGAGGACAGTTTATAAAAACCGGGGAAGGAACTTTCTCGAATTCCAATTGAGACTTTACTAGTATGGAAGCTTCGGGAGTCGAAGCCTCACGACGGGATGAGTAGGTGAGTACAGATCTTTCCGGAACGGAAAGCTAGACGCATATCGAAATTCCTTCGCTGGTCTTTCAACTCGCGAGGCGTCGACTCGTGATTTTTTCATCCAATAAACAATGCGAGATCCCTACTCCCACCGTCGTCCGCGCAATTCAAATATTCCTATACAATGTGTCACAATATTTTTATCGATTAATTACGGATTTTTGGTAGTGGAAATTGGTTTTATTAAAATATAAATTATTTTGAAATCAATATGACAAAAATTTGTATAATTTTGTAAAATATATTCTATGTTTTATCACATTTTCCATGCGAGATTTTAAAACACATATATTGTAATACAATGTTCGTCTTTCTTCTTCTTCTCTACATATGAAAGCTGGCAGCTTGTTGCATGTTCATTCACTTCAGGTCCGTGGTATGGTGACGTCCTTCCATCGTAGTTGTGGTCTTCCTAAAAACCTTTTCTGCTGAGGTGTCCAATCACGTGGACCCTACTTTCTTGACTAATCTATTGTTCTCCACTATCTATGTGATCGTTCCAATTTAGTCTTCTATCATTTATCCAGAAGTTTATAGGTTCAATTTCACATTCATCATCCAAGGATTAAGCCTATTGGCTAGTTCCAGTTTCATGAAAACTAGATGTGTTAAAATTGTTCAGACCATCTTCTGTGTGGGCGTCCAACATTTCTCCTTCCGTGCAGTTTATAATTTAGCAATAATTTTGGAAATCTTTCTTCTGGCATTCTATCAACATGTTCTTTCCAGTCGTTCCTATGTTCAATTATTCGGTCTGTAGGTTTGAAAATATTTAGTTCCTTTCTTATATCTTCATTCCTTTTCTTATCCAGCAGAGTATATTTCTTAAAAATCTCATCTCAGCTGCTTCCAATCTTTGTTTTTGTCTTTTAGTGATCGTCCAACATTCTGATCCATACATCAATACAGGAACAGCCATTACTTTATAAAATGTAATTTTAGTTTCTTTTATTGTGTTTTGAAGGGTTCTTTTAATAGTGCCGCACATTAGATTACATTTATTTATTTTGTCATTAATATCTTCAATTTTAACATATGATAAATTGAAACTTAGATATTTAAAACTGTTCACTTGCTCTAAAATGTTATCAATTTCTATTTTTGCTCTTAAGGTATCATATCCTTTAAATGCAAAAATTTAAGTTTTATTCTTTGAAATTGTCATTGGCACTTAATTTTTCCAAATTTTCCAAATTTCACATTCTTCTCAAATAATAAAACTGCGAGTTTTCTCTCTGTTATTTTCCTATGATTTTCTTTAAAACTTTCATTTCTGTTGTATTATTATTATTATTATTATTATTATTTTGAGTTTCTGTTCGGCATTCGCAAACAAATCTTATGACAGATTTGTAAATTCTTACTTTTGCATAGGCCTATATTCTTAACTTTTTATTTTTCCAAACAGTATTTTTTAAACATCCCAGGTAACATAATAGACAAAACTTGTATTGATACTAAGCATTCCGGGATTCATCCTGAGCGCCAGAAAGAAATATATCTTCAGACGTTCGTATCCAGAATATCTCTGCAGCCCATTCTCCCTCCTGAGAAATAAGAACTTTTCTTGAGGAAAATAAATTAGCTGGAGCATAGCACTATTGTCGTTGGCCAATAACCATGCATTCTTACGTCCACTTCTCTCTAACCCTAAATAGGCCTTCATGACCTGCTAATAATATCCCTTTTTCTTTCATAGCCTTATTTTTTTTAAAAATCTTCCGGATCTTAATTCTTAATATCCAATTTCCATGTCAATTTTGTAAAAAAAAGTATATTTTGTCGTTTAAGGGCACTCCTCAGAAACCCCATTTCTGTACTATGGCCTACTTAGTTATTCTTCGTTTCTGGTTTTTGGTTCTGATCCATACAGTAGTGTTGGAACCACCATTGTTTTATAAAATTTTAAAAGTGTCTCCTTTCTAGTTCTTTTGAGGCTTCGTTTTATGGTGCAACACATATAACTAAATTGATTTATTTTGTTTTAATGTCTTTAATTTTTCTATATGACACATTGTATTCCAGATAATTAAAATTGCTCACTTGTTCTATTATTTTATTCTCTAATTGAATTTTTACCCTTAGTGGCTCATACCCTCGAAAATAACTAAAACTTTTGTGTTTAAAGAAAATACTCCATGTCATACTCCCAACTGTGACCCACATATTTAATCCCTCAATCATGACCTCAACTTACCCCGAACATTGGAAAAAAAATTATAGTCAGATCATTCCCTAAAATTAAATTACCTGTAATGCCAAACGACTTTAGACAAATCAGCATCCTCCCAGTCCTATCTAAGGCCTTGGAGCGCATTATTAATGGACAATTAACTGATTACCTTAACACTCATAACATACTCGACCCACACCAATCAGGTTTTAGGACAGGCCATAGTACGGCAACCGCACTACTTAAAGTTATCGAAGATGCACGGGAGGCAATGGACAGTGGCCACGTGACAATATTTACACTCTTGGACTTCAATAAAGCTTTCGACACTGTTGACACTGACATATTAATAGCAAAATTACGCGCTCTGAATCTTTCGGACAATGCTGTTAATTGGTTTGGATCCTACCATCATGATCGCCAGCAATGTGCATTCAATACAGAACTTTTCTTATCCTCGCTATCACTGAAGGGTGGCGTCGAACAAGGTTCAGTGTTAGGACCACTTCTGTTCTCTACTTATATTAACGATATATCAACTAGACTTACCTAGTGTCGTGTTATAAGTGATTATCTTATTAACGTTATAAAAATAATAGTTGTTAAATCAAATTGTGTTTGAAGATTTAGTGATAATTATGGAGAAGGAAATAAAGTTAAAAGAAACATTTTACATAGCTACTGTGTACATATTTAAGTCCAAATAAGTTAAAGGAAAACCCTGTGCTATCAGTGACAATATAATTCTCAAACGCCAACGTTTGACCTTTGTATGGTTTCGTCTTAATATTCCATAAGCAGTTCTGTTCTTTATTGTTTCACGATTTCAAAAAGCTTTGTTTGAAGTCCTTAAATTAATTCCTTTAAACTTCTACTTAAGTCAACGAATTTTTACTCTGGGAATTTAGAAGACGGACAACGGGTAACGTTATTGTGTTCGCCATTGCAGTAAACATTGTGCATTTTTGTAAAAAGCTAAATACTACGACGGAAAATTTTAACTGACGTGCATTTTCTTCTTTTTGTGATACGATAACACTGGTTAACATGATGTTTGTCTCATGAGTACCAATAGTTGTACTTAATGCAGTTTTTTTATCGTGTTTTCAAATATTTATTCGGAATTTCTCCATCACCCACAGTTTTTTATTGAAATTTCAATTCATGGATTTAAATAATTATTTTTTAATGAACTTTTTTCGTCAATTTGTCCATTATAAAATAAAACCAAATGAGCTAACTCAGGAGATTTCAGCTATGGAAAAGATATATCAAGGCAAATGGAATCCTAATATGCTGGCCGATTATTGTTGGACCATCAAGAGGGATCCTCCACAGGCGAAATATAGCAGAAAATAATTTCTTATTTTCTAGGCGAGTCCGAATGTTTAAATATTGTGAAGTTACGAATGTAGAAAATATTAAATGTGTTTGAAATTATAAATTTCTGTCTCTCGGAAACCTTGCGTGATGGAGAAAAACCGATATCATATTTGAATTCAGGAGAAAAAAAATACTATCAGAATCACATATTTTTCTTTCTGAGACAATAACAAAGTTTCTATTTTGTTGCACAGTTTAATAGGGAACAGGAATAAAAAAACTAAATGTTGTGTATCATATATATTTATTTACATAAAATTAATATCGTTAACTTCTTGTAAAGATATGAGGTGAAAAAAAGACACGGGACATTCTTCGGTCACCTCTCTGCATTCTTCAGATCGGTAATACGGAAACACTGTATGCTCCTGTCCTGCGGGAATCCTGAAAATAAACACAAATACTCTTTATCTTTCTCCACATGGTTTACAGATATTTCAATGAACTGTAAATACAAGAGCATTCAATAAGTAATGGCCACATTGCTGTAACATTATAAACATTTATTTAGGTTACTTTTGACAGTACGAACTTCATTTATAGTCCCCTGCCAAGTCAACTATATTTTGCCAAATCCTTTGAAAAGACGCACTCTATCTGCAGCACCATTTAAGGATATCTCTCTCTCTCTCTCTCTCTCAACTGATTGATCTAGAGCTTTCTGAATATCAATTCTTGCTTGAAATCGAATGCCTCGTAAAAGTACTTTGATCTTTGAGAATAAGTTATAGCCACAAGAGCTCCTGTCTGGGAATTTGGTGGATCTTCGAGTACTTCTCAATTCCACCTTCTAAACAATTCTACTGAACATCTATTTTAGGGCGGTGTTACCTACTAAAATTAAAGTATAAAACTTTGAAATATTTACCTGAAAGGTCTGTCTCCTCAACTTTATTAGTTTTTTTAACTGTAGCGCTTTCGGGACTAATCCCATCATCGGCAGGATTCAAAACTGGTGTTTCACTGAAGATCTGGTAGAGGGGGTTACACGTACGGGGTTCGTTTTCGTTTATCAGATGGTCGTTGGTGTGAACTGCTTTCAAAATTTCCATCTTCTCGAGTACGTTTATCTTCGCTGGATTATTTTCTCCAAAATATAAATTTTGAAAGCAGTTCACAACAACGACCATCTGATAAACGAAAACGAACCCAATACGTGTAACCCCCTCTACCAGATCTTCAGTGAAACACCAGTTTTGAATCCTGCCGATGATGGGACTAGTCCCGAAAGCGTTACAGTTAAATAACTAATAAAGTTGAGGAGACGGACCTTTCAGGCGAATATTCCATAATTTTATACTTTAATTTTGAATAATACATCAACGGAACATATCATGAATCTTATAAAAGTTTACTTACTAAATGTGCGAAACAATGAGTGTATTCACTAAAATACTGCTATTTGGAGACTTTCAACATTACAGATTTATACAATAAAGACTACTCAACAACATAAAAATAAAACGTAGTTTTATTTGATTTTCATATTTATTATATAATTCAGTGACAGCTGTTTTGGTACACTGTACCTTCTTCAGACATGTTAAATTATGAATTGTATTGTTGCTTAGATCAGTTGGAACACAATTCATAATTTGTTAACATGTCTGAAGAAGGTACAGTGTACCGAAACAGCTGTCACTGAATTATATAATAAATATGAAAATCAAATAAAACTACGTTTTATTTTTATTTAATTAATAAATATGGATTTTTACCAAGTAAACACCAACTCAATTGATTACTCAATAACATACTACAAGATTACAGTGCTCACCACTAGGATCGCTGATTTACAACAGTGTTGCCATTATTTATCGAATGCCCTAGTAAATGAAAGTATATCTTATTTTCTGCGTTTCTCTCAAGTTTATTGACTATTTCTGAAGAATTGTTGGTAGAACTGATGACCAAATTGTGATATTTTAAGAGGGGGGAAATCCCTCACTCTCATAAAATACTTTATCACCAGAGACCGGAAGTTTAGGCATAATAAATCCTTAAAATAGGCAGGAAAAAATGCATTATAAATGGCTAAAATAGGCAATAAAAGGCAATTATAAAAACTTACAAATTTAGGTTTTCGACTCGATGTTGCAATTACTGTTGGAAGCAAAAAAATGTTCTTCCCAGTAGCCTTGGAAAGTGAATTTTTGTGTTTGATTCTACTGATATGTTACGATATAAAATGTTTATTTTCGTAGTTCACTGACTGCTCGCATATTTTGCATGTGAGTTCGTTACCGCCAGTACAAAATACGTCGGATCCAAAAGTACTAACCTAACTTCGCATTTTACTGCGTAAAGGAAACTGAATTTCGTCATCTTGCTGCTAGCTACAGTACAATCGCAATTTCGCAATGAAAACTGAAAGAAAAATTAAGTTAGACCCGCACTCATTGTTGTCTTTTCAAACAAACACGTGCATCATCAGCATCAAGGATTAGATCTGCTAATCTGTTCCGATTTCATGTTAGAATTGGTCTATCCATCTTTTACTGGGTCTTCCAACATTTCTTCATCCTAGTGGTTTGTAATGAAGAATCTGTTTCGGAAATTCTATTGTTATCCTTTCTATTGATATGGTCCATCCATTCATCCCTGCATGTGTAATTCTATCTAATAGTTTGAATATATTCAGTTCTCTTCGTACAAATGCTTTCTGCTATTTATATATTTTTTTGCACGGCAGCACTCATTGTTGCGAAGAGAATAATTATGAACTGATATAAAGACAACAATATACATTCGGTGAAGTCACTTTATATAAATATGGAAGGTTCACCCGAATGGGTATTATTCTTTGCTATATTCGGAGATCGATTTTGTTCTTTCACGGCACTCGGTGATATGATATTGGTTGCATCTCTGTCCGTACAATTCACATACACATTGGTCATTCGGGGTGTGGAATGTCTTGTTCTTGCATAATTTGTGGTGGAAGCCGTGAATGGCTAGTCTTGTAATGGTGTGTCTCTGCTCCTGATTCTCTTTGGTCCAGTTGCGATCGTTTATTGCAGTCGTCACTTTATGGTGAAGTCACTTTATGGAACCTTTAGAAAACAAAATTTCTGATTATAAGTCAAGATGGATGCAACATGTTCATCGAATGGAAGATCACAGAAGACCCAAACAAATGTTAAGATATCAACCTGCAGGAAGAAGAAGACCAGGACGTCCACTCAAAATACTTTTGGATGGTGTTTCTCTTGAGGCCGAAACAGGTCAACAAATGGTCTAAATTCGTGAATGTACTATCTATGATGATGATGAAAACGATGATGAAGTCATTTTCATTGTAATGGTTATAGAAATAAATTAAAATACCTGTAGGCAAATTTAGTAGTAAATAGATAAACAATAGATAAATAATCAAATAAAGGCAATAAAAAGCATTCATTTCGTAAATTAGGCATTTATATTTAAAAAGGCAGAAAAAAAGGCAACATAAAACTGTGGCATTTCATTCGCCAAGATATAATTCATACAGATTCACTTTCAAATTGAAGATAGATTTAAGACATTTAGACTGACTGGCTGCATAATCAACTTTTATAAGATTCATGATGTGTTCCGTTGAGGTATTATTCAAAATTAAAATGTAAAATTATGGAATATTCACCTGAAAGGTCCTTCTCCTCAACAGTTAAATAATTTTATATTTTAATTTTGAATAATACCTCAACGGAACACATCATGAATCTTACAAAAGTTGATTAACATATTTAAAAAGGAATTCTGCCAAAGTTCCGGTCTCTGATTATCACCTTTACTTGAGATTTGGTTCAAATCTGGGCTAAGAAGTATTTTTCTCAAATTAGCACAAATAACCATCATGTGACTAGACTGACGGCAATAATTTCCCTGATCCGTTCTTACTATGTTATCATTTAAGATAGATAATGATAGTATTACTTTCATAAACTTACGTGAAGATAATTTTAATTATTTTTCTGAACAAATCGTTCTTTGGCAACACGCTATACTGCGAAGCTTCGCACAGGAACCTCTGTATGCACGTGCGACCATTAATACCATGCCTGTAAAATAATTAGTGAATTTTCTCTAACAATCAGTACTTCGAAAATTCATTGTAAAACAGCGTTGCGGTTTTACAATATAATATTCAAATATTAAAATAGGTTATAATTAATATTTAATTTTAGGAAGTGCTATTTTCAGGTTATATTAATTAAATTATTTTCAGTCTGATCATCTTACCTCAATACAAATGTTGATTTGTTCTTGGACATGTTTCAAAATAATTCTGTTTTATCGGCAGCTTGTCCAGACTGGTTAGATTTATGTTGCACACGCTGGACAAGCTGCCGATAAAACAGAATTGTTTTGAAATGTGTCCAAGAAAAAATCAACATTTGTATTGAGGTAAGATGATTAGACTGGAAATAATTTAATTAAAATAGGCACCTGATCCTAAATTAAATTTCTGTTTAAGAAACTTTGTCAAGTAATTAAAACTCTGAAGGCCTTTCAATAGAAATAATAAAATGCAGAAGATGGAAGAGTACCAAATAGAATGCAGAAGATAGAACATTAGCTTCATATCAAATATTAACAATATTATCTTGATTTTACTAAAATAATCAGTTAATAAAAGTTTTAGAATAAAATAAATATCTATAAACTGAAAAACAAATTGGAGTTGGACTGGGCAGCCATTTTTAATGTTACATCATTACGGTCAGTTTTTTTTAACTACAATGTTAAAAAGTTATAAGCCAAAATTATTAATACGTAAATTCATTAATGGCGAATTCCGCGAAAAATTTGACAATAACACATGAAAATTAAAGTTTCTTCTCAAAGTGGTACATGGACTATTAAAAAGATTTTCAAGTGCCTACATCCCAAAATATTGTGGAATATGTAAAAACTCTCACGTAACAAATAATTCTAATTTATTTCAATTAAGATTTATATACTAAGGAGTAGCGTTATTTCTTACCAGAGTTACCTTTATTTTGTATAGTTAGTTGCTAAACTTTATTAGAACATAAAACTTGTAGAAATAAAATTGAAAACTTCAGAGATTATTTTACTTTTATTCTGTAAAACATGATATAATTCTACAGTTACGTCAGTTACCAATATAAAACCATAAATTTGAAGTAAATACTTATTAAATGTAGAAACTTCATATTTCCTGTTAGAGAGATTGAAACTTATATATAAATATTTTGATGAGAAAACATAGTGTCCTACTACCTAAAGACTGAAAAAAATTAAAATTTATTTAATTTTGTTGATTTTTTACTTAAATTATCATGTAATTTACCTTAATCTTAAAAAAATTAAATCACTATTTTAACCCATTCGCCTCAAAAGACGAGGTAGACTCGTCGGCTGTTAAATGATCTTCAACTCAGAAGACGAGGTACACTCGCCTAATTCTGCTCTTATATATTTTTGCAATATTTTGTACATCCCTTGGCAGGGCAAACTTGTGTTAACATTTATGAATAGTAGAGGAATGTGTTTTTGCCTTCACATTTATTGTGATCTCGAGTACTGTTATCTTTTGTTTGTTTTGAAAATAGACAATACAATTTACTGTAACTTAAATCCGGTTTCTGGGAAAAAGCATTTGAGCATTTAAATCTGAAGCGAATGGGTTAATATAATTACAATTGCAATAGTAAAATTACTTTCCCTAGTTTCCTTATGTTTAATGTAAGTGATTTAAACCATTTAAAGAATAAAAAATATATGCCTGATCGCGTTATAGGATTTTACTTACTGATCGAGAATAGATTCCACATGTTCATAGATGGCTCTCCTGTGGAAATAGATTGGGCTCTTTCTGGCGTCATTAGGTAGGTCAAAAGTCAGCTTATATCCTGCTGCATATGCGAATATAATGGTGAACGGATATACCTGGCTCTTAAAGTTGAATCGGATCTTTGGAAGAAAAGAAAAACAAGTTTTCATATTATTAATCTGTTGAGGTAGTATGGAGTAGAAGACTGGCAAGTCTTCACAAGTAGCTTAAATAAGATTAAGGCTTGCTTACTTACTTACTTACTTACTTACATACTTACATACTTACTCACTGGCATTATCGAACCCGTAGGTTCATGGCCGCGCGGACATAAGCTCTCCATACATCCCTATCCTGAGCTAATGCTTTCCAATCATTCCCTGTATATTCTACTTCCCTCAAATCATACGTAATGTTGTTCTCCCACCTCATTCTTGGTCTACCAACTGGGCGTTTTCCCTCTGGCTTTCCTACAAGAAGCTTCCATGAACATCTTTCATTCCCCATACGCTCAACATGTCCTGCCCATCGCAGTCTACGAGACTTAACTGTTCTTATTATATCTGGCTTCCTATAAAGACCATGTAGTTCATTGTTATGTAATCTTCTCCATTCACCTGTCTGTTCATCTCTCTTTGGTCCAAAAATTTCCTAAGAACTTTATTCTCAAAAACTCGTAATCTCATTTCCTCCCTTAAAGTAAGAATCCATGTTTCGCGCCCATATAATATAACTGGCAGAATAATAGTTTTATATATTTTCAGCTTAACGTTTTTTGAAAGGAGTTGGGACATCAAAAGTCTCTGCAATGCATAATAGCATGCATTTCCAGAATTGAGCCTATGTTTAATTTCTTTGTGCATCTCATTCATACTTGTGATTATTGTTCCTAGATGTTTGAATCCAGCCACTTCCTCAAAATTTCCCCCATTTGTCATTAGTTGTCCATTTCCATTATACAATGAATTTCTACGTGTGACCATATATTTAGTTTTATTGATATTTACTTCCAGTCCTAATTTCTTAGTGTTACTCAATAGTGTGTGCGTGTTGTCCTTTAGTATCTCCTCGCTATCGGCCAAAAATAGGATTAAGGCACTTTCATTAATTCTCTAAAATGTGTAAATGTACCAATTAGCATGCATTTTTGTATTTTTTGGGACTGTATCAACGGGAACCTCAACTTCCGAGATAAGTACAAATTGTAATGTAAACAAACCAAATGTATGACTGCATTTTCATTCGTCGAATGATGGTTTTACCTTTAAGCGAGTACGAAAATGTAGTTCCCTCTCTGACACTCAAAATAAATAAAATGAAAATAATAATACGAATTATTTAGCACGTTTTATATAAGTTATATCAGATAATTATAAAATATATAACAACAATTTTAATACACTAAATAAATGTTTAATTGTTTAATTATTACGCATGCGCAATGCAGAAATTTCTATTCTTTCAAATGACAGCTTCTCCTATAAAATTTTAAAGCATCAACCTGATAGAAATAAATTAGGCCAATTTGAATAGTTTCAAAACGTTTAGTGAAAAATATACCACATTAGCCAATCAGGATGGGGTGACAATAACAGCAGAATGAGAGGTGTGTCAGCATGAATCATATATTCTGCTTGTAATGAAATTGTCCTTTATACCCCTCCTCATCACACTACCTATTACTCGAAATATTTTACAGTTTCTCCTACTAGATCATGGAATTCCCTTCCACCCTATATCAGAGACTGCCAATCTGTACCATCTTTCTCCTCTTCTTCTTCTTCATCACGGTTTAGGCTTATTTACTAGCCTGTTCCGGCTCCAAATTGCTGCTGTTTCCATCTTTTCTTTGGTCTTCCCAATCTTCTTACCATCTTTCAGAAACAAATTAAAAATAAAATTATTAACAGAAACAACTGACTAATATTACCTTTTAATAATTAGTAATTTGTTTTTTTTTCATTATTTAATAATATTTTTAAAATTTGTCAATATAGGCCTATTTGCCTAATGCCTTGTATAATAAGCGATAGAATAATTGTTTTAGAGGAATTAAACCCAATGGGATAGAATAATTCACTATAGTTTATTATTTTCTTTGTATTTTTTTCTTTTTATGTATAGTAGATTCGAGCTGTGATTCCTTTCTGTATACATTCTTTCATTTTTCCTTTACGTTTGTAGAAATGGTTTATGTGCGGATGCGAGCGATCTCTTGGGATCAAATCCACATTTCGAAGGAGGGAGACTTTTTAATTGTCTTCAATTTTATGTACAAAAATACAGAAACAACTGGTGAAATACTCCACGTACGAAGATCTTGAGCAGTGTACAAGAATTACCATGTTTCTGTATTCTGAAAATTACCAGGCCCCAGGCAAGAGATATTTGGGCAGAACCCTTTCAAACGTTGGATTGAGACTCCGGAATCACAAGACCACTAGGTTCTTGTCACATGAAAGGGAGAAGAAGAGAAAGAAGATTAGGTAATTATTTCCATGATTGTTCAGTTGGACAGAATATTAATTGTTTGAAAGATGTATTATTATTGTAATTATATTGTATTTAAATGTAACAGATGTTGGTTGAGTGTGGCAAGAGAAGGACACCATGGCTCTTAACTCCAGCAGGCTAATGTTAAATCTATTTCTAAATAAATCTTATTATAATAATTGCAGATAAAGGCATATATATATATATATATATATATATCGACTTCGTCGAAAAAGCGTAAACGTATGATTAGATAAAGCACATATATAAGTTTTTTGCATAAATTGAAATAATAAGAATAATAATAATAATAATAATATAATAATAAGAATAATAATAATAATATATAATTAATAATAAATAATAAGTAATGATTTTCTTTAGTGTTATTATTTTATTTTAGCTTATTATGTATTATATAAATAAATAATAAGTGGAGAAAAATTTTAATTATTAGTATCATCGTATTTTGTATTCAATCTTATCCAATATATAAAACTCAATGTTTGTTTGTTTGTTTGCTGGTTTGTTTGTTCGTATTCGATGTGCGGCCATACCGTTGATCCGATTTTGATGTTTTTTTTTTGCAAAATGTTCAGGAGATTCCCGGAATGAACGTAGGCTATAAGAGAGTTGTGATATTCAACCCCTTCACCCCTAAAAATCGCTCTTTTTAGTGAAAAACGTGAAATAAAGTCCCTATTTCGACGCTTAAATGGCTTACGCTGCCTAAACCATAACAAATGCACCAAATTAATGTACACAGAATTGAACACCTCAAAACAACTGTACAAAAAGTCCACGACAGCATATGTTTATATTTTACAGATAACTCACAATAACCATTTTTGTCTTTCATTGATACCAAGAAGATCGGGATAAGTAGATTCCCGGGCAAGCGTGCTCTGCCATAACGTTCATTTGATTGAGATGGTGCTTTTTGAAAAAATGTTCAGGATACTCCGGGGATGAACATAGGCTATAAGAGAGTTGTAATACTCAATCCCTTCACCCCTAAAAATCATCCTTTGAATTGAAAAACGTGAAATAAAGTTTCTATTTTGACGCTTAAATGGCTTACGCTGCCTAAACCATAACAAATACACCTAATTAATGTACACAGAATTGAACATCTCAAAAAAACTACAAAAATTCCACGACAGCATATGTTCATCTTCTACGGATAACTCACAATAACCTTTTTTGTCTTTCATTGATGACAAGAAGATGGGATAAGCAGATTCCCGTGCAAGTATATTTCAACAAAGAGATGCCTGGATGCCCTCCCAATATAGAGTCATCCGAAAGCCAAAATTGGCATATTCCGCGTGATCGACTATTCCGATTGAGTTTTTAAGCGATTTCCCTCGATCCAAAGAGCAAATGCTGGAATAGAACCCCAAAAGGTCCGCTTCCGACTTCACTCTGCTAATTAACTTCAAATTTGAATTCAAAATTTAAACCGGGGCTAATGTATTTTACAGGAACCCGGAGTTCTACCTATTTAGGAGGACCAAAATGGATCGCTCACCGCCAACATTTAAGTGACGGCCGCAGAGCTTTCCATCTATCTATCCATGGGCAAGTATAACAGCGCACGGCTGGTGATAAAAACACATTGACATTTATTTAGGAGTATCAGCGCATCCCGGGTATTAGCTAGTTTCTCATAAAATACGATGTGGCATAAGAAAAATGTTATCATTGACACTTGCATACATAATTCAGTCATATGGAGGGAAAAAGTAGCACCACGGTTCCCGCAATAGACGGAGTCTTTGGAGTATTACCTTAAGACATTTGTTTACAGTACAACTGGAACTTAGCTCGGGTGCAGTATAGAATAGAGCGACACCCTTATAGTTTTATTAACCACATTTCTACCATCGATATGTAGACTTAAACTTATTTGTGACTATTTAACTCATGCCACAAATGCCAGTCAATGCCCAATCACGTTTCAATGAATGTTGTTTTACAACCAATGGCAGTCGTGTTTCACCTTGCTCTTTATCGATTTCTCTTTTTCAGCTCCTGCTTTTGTGATAAAGAAAGTTCCTCCTTTTTAATGTTCTGAACAGGTCAAATCATTATTTTTCTCCAACAAGTACATTGAATATAGCAAATAATGAAAAGATTCCTTGATTTTACTGAGTTGTTTACTAAAAAAATAAATGAATAATCCGTAATGTTGATCATGATATATAGTTTGGTGTGTTTAATTATTTCTCCACTTGAGTGCACTCTCACAATATTGCGATCTTATTTGGCAATAAATAATATGATCAAGCAGCAGTGAATGAACATAACCTCACATTTCTGATTTGTTTTTAAACATCGCCGTTTACTTTAAATATGTAAATATTTTAAAATAACTATAGTTAAATGATGATTTGTGAATGAACAGCTTAATTTTATTCGTTAAATAGTCCTAACAAATGCCACTCTTGATTTCCAAATTCTCTAGATAAATTCACTCCTCACTTCGTGAGTCGTGAATTTATCAATAATTTGGAAATCACTCGTGGCATTACTTACGATAATGACTATGCATCATCCAGTGTGCTGCAAACTAGAACCGACTCGGTTCCTTGGCTTCTAATTTCGTGGTGACTATCATTACAGAGTTTAGTGACTTGTCATATGCAATTTGACGACGTTGTGCTAGTCCGGTGTAGATATGGTTTTAGGAGAAATTTGGATAGCACAGGCTTAGAGCAGGGCATCGTAAACTATACTGACGAGTCGAGAGTCGGGTCCGACAGCCAGAATGAGCCACACACTCTAGTTGATATTATAACTAAACTCCACGGCGCGATAGGCCTAGAAGGGCCAGCCGACTGCTGGCCTCACATGTGTTAATCGTAGAGGTAGACGATCATCCTGTCAGTGTAGGGGTGATATGTGGTGAGAATGTTGGGCCCCCAGCCGTTGTAGCTGGTTTTCTCAACCTGGAGCCGCTACTTATTGTAGCTACCCAAATACCTGACGATGTTGGGTGGGCACTGGTTCCATGCTGGCCGAAATTCCTTCAGAAAATTTCTTCCCCGTTTTGACCCGAACCGAGTAGTTCCCGTAGCTCAGCACTAATGTATCTTGCCTTAATCGATCGGCTAAGGCGCGGGACCTCTACTTGGTACACATCGTACATTTCAATTTTGTTGATCATCAGATGGTGTGGGAATTCTGGAAAATATGTTTCAATATTTAGTACGGTGAATGGAGAAGACTACATGACAGTGAACTGTATGGTCTTTATTGTATTGTATTGTAAGCCTATGTTTTCCCTTTACAGAGATTTAGGCGCTCTCCCCCTACAGGGAAGTATTTGAACCATACTAATTTAGTTACACTTGTTTTCGTATAGATGGCATTTTTGAGTGGTCCGTGGTTAGCGTTCCGCCTCATACTGACCTCTAAGAAACCAAGGTATTACTAGGACGGGAAAATTCGGTAAATTTTGCTTAGAGGCCTTTTCATTCAGGCTTAAGGATTTTTTAGGAGCCTGAAAATATTCAGACTCGGGACCCACGGCTTAAAGTCCCTCCCGGAGGACTTGCTCCTTGGAGTTTTCCGTCCTAAAAAGTCCATCGACCACGGCCGGGTTTGAACCCGCGATCCTCGGGACCAGAGGCAAGGAGCATAACCACTAGTCCACCGCGACCGTGGTCTTTATAGGAAGCCAGATATAATAAGAGTAGTTAAGTCTCGTAGACTGCGATGGGCAGGACATGTGGCACGAATGGGGACACAAATATAATATTTCCGGCGTGTCCTGGTGCGCCCATCATATCATGTGTTTTCCGTTTATTTGATTAAGTAAAATAAAAAGTAATTATAAATTTATAACATTTTTAATTTAGGATAACCCGTGCTGATTATCCGGCTATGCCCAAGTATCTACTTTTCCCCATCTTCTTGGTGTAAGTTAGCTGAAAGACGAAATTGTGTTTTTGTTGAATAATGAATGTGAAAATAATTATAAATTTGTTCTCGTACATGAAAGACGTGCATGGAAACTTCTTGTAGGAAAACAAGAACGAAAACGCCCAGTTGGTAGACCAAGAATGAGGTGGGAGAATAACATTAACTGGGATTTGAGGGAAGTGGATTATACAGGGAATGATTGAAAACATTAGCTCAGGATAGAGATGTATGGAGAGCTTATGTCCGCGCGGCCATGAATCTGCGAGTTCGATAGTGCCAATATTTAGTACGCAGCTGTAGAAAGAGGCCTGTATTCCGAACAAGTAGATTTGTGTGATCAGTAGAGCTGAAAAGTATGGGTTACAGGCTGCATCGTACTTAGACCGCTGTGTTTACAACTGCATGTTGACGCGTGCTACTCAGGACAGACTTATAGTACAGTCCGCTTTGTGCAAGAATGGACTCATCTATGCACAATTTTTGTTTCGGCATTCTGATACAACTACACGTCACGTAAACAGGTCTATTACTGAGGAGAGTCGAACATACACACTCTCCGCTCCGAGCAGGCAGTGGAGACGCTCGATAAAGACACGCATTTTGTAAACAATGTGTATAGAAATTAGTTACTACGCTGATACCGATACTTCTTTTTGAGTCCTAGTGGTCAGCTAGTGATTGATACTTATATTTACTGTTCTTCAACTTGTGTCATAATATAAGGCAGCTGAGCTAGGCCAAGATACGTACACTGTTGTCAGTTCAGTCTCGTAGACTGCGATGGGCAGGACATGTGGCACGAATGGGGAATGAAAGGCGTGCCTGAAAGGTTCTTGTAGGAAAACCAGAGGGAAAACGCCCAGTTGGTATACCAAGAAGGAGATGGTAAAATGACATTAATCAAGCTTTGAGGGAAGTAGATTATACAGGGGATGATTGGAAAACATTAGCTCAGGATAGAGATGTGTGGAGAAGTTATGTCCGCGCGGCCATGAACCTACGGGTTCGATAGCGCCAGTGAGTTAGTTAGTTAAGACTAAAATCGTAATCGTTCATTCTTCTTAGAATAAGTTTAGGATTAAGGACTTTCCTGAGAACCACTGCGCAAGAAAAAGGCCCGACTATCATTATCATCCATCACATCATCAGGGAGCATAACCCCGCCTTCCAGGCGCACCAACCTCAGAAGTGGGTTACAATTACGCCATAGCCAGAAGAAAATACCAGAAATGTCGAAAAAACAAGCTGGGACATTAATAAATTGTTTATAAAAGAGTAGAAAAATAAATGAGTAGAAATTAATTTAATGTTTGTCAAATAACGCAATAATGTACAATAATAATTTACATGATTTTGATTTTCATTGCGGTCCGAAACATTTAAATAACTGGCAGGAGAAATTATTATTTCGCCAATTTAAGAGTTAAAGTTGTTTTAAAACTTTGGAGCAATAATTCAGGACATGATTGGAAAACGTTGGCTCTGGTTAGGGATGTACGGAGAAGTTAAGTCCTTTCGGCTATGAACCTACGGGTTCAATAGTGCTAATTGGCTAGTTACATGATAGACCTATATATTTTAACATACTGAATAATCATCATTGTCATGATCTATCAAGGTTTAGGCCTTCTGGCGTATTCCGCCTCAGATAAGCTTTGTCTATCTTCGCTTCTTCGGCCTTTCAGGATAAATAAAGAAGAAATAGTTAGGCAAATATGTCGAAAATAACCTTTAAATTGGTAATGGGCTACCATTATTGGATTCTGACTTCGATCTCTGTGCCTTGCAGTTTAAAACGGCAGATAATTTATTGAACACGTACTTGGTTTATCACGACACTTCTAATGGATAAATTGCAAGGTAGATTTGGGCGTGCAATGTTTGACAGTTTCAAATACCTAGGAACAATAATCACAAATAGGAATGAGTTGCACATAGAAATTAAACATAGGCTCAATTCTGGAAATGTGTGCTATTATGCATTGCAGAGACTCTTGATGTCCCAACTCCTTTCAAAAAACGTTAAACTGAAAATATATAAAACTATTATTCGACCAGTTATATTATATGGATGCGAAACATAGACTCTTACTTTCAGGGAGGAAAGGAGATTACAAGTATTTGAGAATAAAGTACTTAGGAAAATTTTTGGACCAAAGAGAGATGAACAGACAGGTGAATGGAGAAGACTACATAACAATGAACTACATGGCCTTTATAGGAAGCCAGATATAATAACAGTTAAGTCCCGTAGACTGTGATGGGCAGGACATGTTGCACGTATGGGGAATGAAAGACTTGCATGGAAGCTTCTTGTAGGAAAGCCAGAGGGAAGGCGCCCAGTTGGTAGACCAAGAATGAGGTGGGAGAATAACATTAACTATGATTTGAGGGAAGTAGATTATACAGGGAATGATTGGAAAGCATTAGCTCAGGATAGGGATATATGGAGAGCTTATGTCCGCGCGGCCATGAACCTACGGATTCGATAGTGCCAGTGAGTAAGTAAGTACTGTTTGATAGTTCCCTTGTTCGAAAATATTCACGTGAAAATTAGCTTTTTCAATTATAAAATTTGGCACCATCAGTATTCAAAGCACTCTGTATTGTCTATTGATTTCTTACTTGCCCGTCGTTAAATAAAATAGCATTAAAGTACTTACGATAAGATTTAACTTTCTTCGTCACTTAAACACTCACATATAATTTAGTTCCTTTGAGGAAGACGACTTTCCTCTTTGCTCGAAGCGTCCTTGCATCTCCGAATACTCCAGAAATTAGTATAAAAATCATAAACACTAGTAACCAATTATTATAAGTCATAACGTGTGATATTGCTACAAACATGAATATATCATAAAAATAGTGGAATTTTCGCTCGAATAATCAAGTACCGATAGTTAAACATATTTCCTTTGTTCGCATGTGACGTCCTGTGATAAACAACACCTCACGATGTTCACTTGTTTTTAACGGCCAGCACATGTGTTGGTTTTATAAATTACCTTAAGAAAGCAGGAAATTTTAAATGCAGTTCCTGTTATATAAACGAATGTAACTGTCACCTACGTAGCAAAGGCAAGAGAGTGCAACAAGATAATTAACAGCAAATATTCTCAGCGAGATAATAGTCGTGATCAATAAATACAACACATTTCTCATCAGAGCATACTTCAGAAATGCTAGGCATTAGGTCACACAAAAACATAGTTAATCATAAGTAATGCCACGAGTGATTTATAAAATTCACGACTCACGAAGTGAGGATTGAATTTATCTAGAGAATTTGGAAATCAAGAGTGGCATTTGTTAGGACTATTTAACGAATAAAATTAAGCTGTTTACTCACAAATCGTTGTATAACTATAGTTATTTTAAAATATTTATGTATTTAATGTAAATGGCGATGTTTGAAAACAAATCAGAAATGTGAGGTTATGTTCATTAACTGCAACTAGATCATATTATTTATTGCCAAATAAGATCGCAATATTGCAAGAATGTACCCAAGTGGAGAAATAATTAAACACATCAAACTATATATCATAATCAACATTACGGGTTATTCATTTATTTTTTAGTAAACAACTCAGTAAAATCAAGGAATCTATTCATTATTTGCTATATTCGATGTATTTGTTGGAGAAAAATAATGTTCTGTCCCGTTCAGAACATTAAAAAGGAGCTTTCTTTATCACAAAAGCAGGAGTTGATAAAGAGAAATTGATAAAGAGCGAAGTGAAACACGACTCTCATTGGTTGTAAAACAGAATTAATTTAAAGGTGATTGGTCATTGACTAGCATTTGTGGCATGAGTTAAATAGTCACCGATATTGTTTTGGGAGTAACATTATTGCCTCTCACGTAGCAGGCCTGGTTTCCGTATGTAGTTTTTCGGATTTTTTTTTAACTGCAAGGAAAATTTAAGAAAATTAGAGCCTCAATTTTCTTAAATATCACCGACCTTAAGATAATTTTCATTGCCAGTGTGTGAGAGAACGCCGAAGAAGAGAATAATAATAATAATAATAATAATAATAATAATAACATATTAATATTAATAATAATAATATATTAATATTAATAATAATAATAATATTAATATTAATAATAATAATATTAATAATATAATAATAATAATAATAATACTATTAATAATCATAATAATACTAATACTAATAATAATACTATTAATAATAAATAATACTATTAATAATAGTAATACTATTAATAATAATATACTACTACTAATAATCATCCTATTAATAATAATAATACTATTAATATATCATAATATTAATAATAATAATAATATAATACTAATATATTATACTAATCCTACCTCTTAATCCTCCTCTCTTCCTCCTCCTCCTCCTCTTCCTCCTCCTCCTCCTCTTCCTCCTCCTCCTCCTCTTCCTCCTCCTCCCCTCTTCCTCCTCTCCTCCTCCTTTCCCCTCCTCCCTCCTCCTCCCCTCCTCCTCCTCCTCCTCCTCCTCTTCCTCCTCCTCCTCATCTTCTCTTCTTCTTCTTCCTTCAAGTATTAGGCCAAGGCCTGTTACGATCCTATAGAAAATTTTCCCTCCAGCTTTTGAGGGAAATTCTCGTATAAGACTTGAAAGCATAATAATAGTCCCTTCGATTGGTTGCTGGCCAAAGGAAGGTAATAATAATATTAATAATAATAATAATAAGACTAATAATAATAATAATAATAATAATAATAATAAACATCAAGGCGTAGGCCCTCTGGCCCGTTCCGACCTCAAGAGATTTGATATAATAATAATAATAATAATAATAATAATAATAATTATAATAATAATAATAATAATTCGTTATCTTTTACGGTCTCTCTTGCCAAAACATGGAATTCCCTTCCGACCTATGCCAGAGACTGTCAAACTATATCATCCTTCAAAAACAAACTGAAGATTTATTTAATAACAAATTAGCTTATACACCTCACTGATAGAATTACTTTAACAAGTAACAAAGTTAATTATTTATGAAAATAATATTAAAATTAACAAATATTTTCATTTGTTTAAACATTGTATAACCATAAAATTAGTTTTCTATATCTCGTTATTTTTCTTTTGTTTTTTATGTCCCCTACATTAGACAGGGACAACAATTTAATTTATCTTCCTAGAATACATTTTGTTTTTAGTTTTAGTCTTATTCTTAACTATCATTAACTAGTTGTATAATAGATATTGGTCAAATCTTCATTTAATATTTAATATTAGAGTTAATTGTGATTGTTATATTCTGATGTAATATATGTTTGTCCCGGTGAGCGGAAGAGAAGGCCACATAACCTTAACTCCACCAGGCTAAATTAATAAATAAAAATAAAATAAAATAAAAAATAATAAATATAGTTCTTAGGAAACTTTTTGGAACAAGAGAGATGAACAGACAGGTGCATGGGCAAGACTACATAACAGTAAACTCCATGATCTTTATACGAAGCCAGATATAATGAGAACAGTTAAGTGTCGTAGACTGCGATGGGCAGGACATATGGCACGAATGGGGAATGGAAGACGTGCATAGAAGCTTCTTGTAGAAAAGCCAGAGGCAAATCGCCCAGTTGGTAGACCAAGAATGAGGTGCGAGAATATTATTAACTATGATTTGAGGGAAGTAGATTATACAGAGGATGATTGGAAAATATTAGCTCAGGATACGGATGTATGGAGAGCTTATATCCGCGCGGAAATGAACCTCCGGGTTCGATAGTGTAAGTGAGTTAATAATAATAATAATAATAATAATAATAATAATAATAATAATAATAATAATAATAATAATAATAATAATAATAATAATATAAAAAACTAGATACGACTGATTATAGTTATTATTATTCTTTTTATTCAATGCCCCAGGTTGTCATTTCGACATTTCTGGTTTTCTCCCCTGGCATTGGCGTAATTGTAATCCATTTATTAGGTAGGGAAACCTGGAAGGCGGAGTTACTTTACCCCGGTGATACGATAGGTGATAAATTATATTGAAGCGCCAGGAGAGTTCTTAACCTAAATTCCAGACTATGGGCAACCACAGGACTAATTACCTTCAAGGAAAAATTCATGTGGTTTGACCAGGAATCGAACGCGGGACCTAATGAACAGTACTCAGAAACGATGACCACTAGCCCATGAGGCTGGTGGAGAGATTAAATCAGTTATATATAACATGGGATGAAAACCAACGTGATTTTGAAATTAGAGTTATGCAAGCATGTATGCATATTGTTTTTAATAACTGCTATACTTCTAAATAAAAACATAGGACTATTGTATCTAACATATAATATCCATCCATAGTAATTGTGCCCGAAGGCAGGTCCTTCTCTGCAATCATAGCATTTCCATGCTACGCTTGCAGCTTTACTAGGGAATTGTAGGTGTGGTAGCTTCCCGTTGCTTTCCACACCGGTGAAGGATGATGATGATGATGATAATGGCCATATGATTTCGGGGACCGTTTGGGCCTTAAAGTTTTTCTGACATTTGTGAGGAAAAACCTCGATAAAAACCTCACCCAGGAAAACTGCCCCGACCGGGGATCGAAACCGGGCCTGCTACGTGACCAAGGCAGCACGCTACCTCGAGACCACAGCGGTGATTAATAAAGTTTTCCTGGGTTTTCCGCGTCATGGATTCAAGATGGGCCTCTGGCCACTGATTCCGACGTTTCGGCATGCTCCCAAATGCCATTATCAAGGAATTATAATGGCATTTTGATCATGCCGAAACGTCGGAATCGGTGACCAGAGGCTGATCTTGAACCCATGACGCGGTAAACCTAAGAAAACATATTAATTATACTTACAGTATATCCGCGAACATTTACATAATAAACACACACACACACACACACACACACACACACACACACACACACACACACGCACGTATATATAATGTTCTCGCGACATCTAGTAATAATGGAGAATATAATACATATATAAGAAAAATAAGTGTTTGAATTGAATTCGCCTGGTGGTGTAATGGGTATCACGCTGAAGTACAGACTCAGAGTTCCGGGTTCGAATCCCGTCCAGGTAGTTATTTTTCTTATCCTACCATATATATGTATATATATATATATGTTGTGTGTTGTGTGTGTGTGTGTGTGTGTGTGTGTGTGTAGCAATGGAAAAAGACGCAGTGGAAAGAGAAGCATTTTCTGCCGACATATGGCAAAAGAATTAAGGAAGAGGCTAGTGAAGTGCTTTGTGTGGAGTGTAGCATTATATGGTGCAGAGACTTGACATTACGACGGAATGAGGAAAAGCGACTTGAAGGTTTTGAGATGTGGATATGGAGAAGAATGGAACGTATAAAATGGACAGAAACAGTAAGAAATAAAGGTGTCCTACACAAAGTGGGTGAAGGAAGAACAATTCTGGAACTCATAAAGAAGAGGAAAAGTAATTGGATTGGCCACTGGCTAAGAAGAAACTGCCTGCTAAAGGATGTTCTAGAAGGAATGGTCAACGGAAAGCCATTTAGAGGCAGAAAAAACATCAGATGATAGACAATATTAAAACAAATGGTTTGTATGCAGATAAAAAAAGGAAAGCTGAGTTAAGGAAAGAGTGGAGAATGCTGAGTTTGCAGTGAAAGACCTGCTCTTGAGCAGAACACTATGAATGAATGAATGGATATATATATATATATATATAAAACTGTGTTATTCAAAATTATATCAAAGTGAAAAATCTGGCAAAGAAATAAAATTCTTGAAATTGATAATATTATATTTTACTTTAATGAAATTACAAATCATGGACTTGTTGTAGAGATATCAGATGAAAGAAAGATATTGGACATTCTTCTTCGGCTTCTCCTACAGTCTTCGTTTCTATAGTATGGCAACACTGTATGTTCTTTTCCCGCTGGAACCCTGTGGGGAAAAAAATATAAATCATTTAATATTTTCTGCACATATTTTTAGGAATTTTTTCCAAAAAAATGAAAAATGAAAGCCTTATATCGAAAACGTAGGCCTCGATCAGAGTTACGAATTTGTACATCCTACTACCTTATTTAATATATCTAGAAAATTTTGTTCAAATCCAATAAATATAACTATAAGTACAGTTTCATTATGTTGTGTGGAATTTTAATTATTTTTATAAACTTACGTGAAAATAATCGTGATAATTTTTTTGAGCAGATCATTCTTTGGCATCATATGTTGTGCAGCTTCGCAGAGAAATCGCAATATACACTCGCGGCCGTTAATTCCATTTCTGTAAAAATATCCGCATTTTTATAAACAATATTTAAAATAAGTATATTTGGGACAAAACTTTAGAATGAATTACAGCTACAAGCTTAGATATAATATTAAAAAAAAAGAACTACGTATTTTGTCTACATAAATGTTATTTTTTTATAAATGAAACAAAATATTCACAAATTTGTGTTGATCTAAGCACAAAAGATTCGAAGAGCATGTTGTACAGCGATAAAATCAGATCTAAAAGTTGATGAAATCCGTATAGGTTTTCTTCTTAGACCAAATCCATGAAAACATGACACTTGTCATTCAGTAAGAAATGTTAAATTTAAAGTAAAAAAATGGTATTTTCTTTGTTAAAACTTATTTATTATTCAATTGAGATTATTTCTTTAGAATTTGCTCAAAAATATGTTAAAACAGATTGTTGTTATGTTTATTTAAAGAAAAATTACAACTGTCTGCAATATAGCATGGATATTTTTGATTATGCATATAATTATTGTCCAGCCACCTAGTCTCCTGCCCTGACGTTTAGGTTGTACGAGGGATAAAGGGAGAACTTGCCCTCTACTTGCAATAAGGAAATGGGAGTGTACGCCTACCACAACCAATCACTGCTCTTGTCGCCGCTTGTAAGGTTTAAAATTGCTGCGATGTTGCGGCTGTATTTCTGCTGACCGCGTGGCTTCTGTGGTACATAAAGTGGTCCCTCTCACTGAATATCCTTATCGGCAACACTGTCGTGAAAATATCAGGGCCGGAAACACAGCGGCTGAAATATAATTATCTATTGGAAACCTATCCTCATTGGAGGCCTAAAGGAACAATAACAGTGGTCAACAGTGGTTTTGTTGCCCTTCATATAAGATTAATTTCGGATATATTTATGCTCACTATTCATGGAACTATCAATGATTTTGGAAGATTTGCTCTTTTTTAACCGTTATTTTGATTTTACACTACAAAAATCTGAAAATATGGAAAAATAACATATATTTATAATGTCAATTTATTTTTAAAAATCAGTATACACCGACGTAAACAGAAAGAAAAATGTAGACAACCCATGTTATACTTAAGTGAAACGCCTTTTATAAGATTTTCTTCTATAATTTTTAGAGCACATTCAGCACTTTCATGAATATATCCGTAAACTGTGCACTGAAAACATAGAAATTCGCAGAGATGTCCAGGGAACCTTTTTTTTATAGAGCTGTGTAATTAGTATTTATATTTATAATTTTCTGTATAGACCTTTATTTGTGTTATTACAGTATTATCTAGTATAACCAAAAGTACTGTACAAAATAAACAATATTATTCTTCTGACCAACATGCTACACTATACAAAAAATACCTTATTCATATTTCTCAAAAGCTTAGGTTGAAACATCCAAATAAAAACGTATTTTAAAACGTTTTAAATAAAACGTCCCTTAACTAACTCACTCATTCCATACGATTCCACAGTTGAACCTTTGTTTTTTCTGCACGTCGTTCCTGATAATTAGGGCTCGGACATGAAGTTAGATTAAGTGCAGTCTTACTATACATAATATTGCTTGATGAGAGAGTAGTAGGAGTGTAGTAGCACCAGTCTTACTAGTATGGCATTTGTGCTGTACTGTTTACAGGTGGTATAGGCGGGTAATGAAATAAGTAGCAATTGTGGATTACAAGTTTATTTTGTCGCGTAAAATATTTTTTTAACTTTTTAAACTAAACGCTACAGTACAACAAAAAGTTAAGCAAATTTATAATTTCCGCATATTTCTCAAAAAAAAATTATAAGCTGGATTTTGCACTTTATTGAAAGGAATATTCGCGGAAACCATCGTTTCGCATAAATCCTTGTAAAATTCACGATTATTACAACTGTTTGAAACTCCTTGTGTAGATGACTGTATTTCATCGTTAAGCTTATGTTTTACTTTCCCAATGTGTGTTTTAGATTTGCAATGACTCTTGATAAAAATTCTTCTCTCCCCCTTCAATTCTATATTACACAATTTACAAAAATAATTTGTCTTCTTTTAGGCAAAAAATACTCAGGGCCGTACTCACATACAAGTGAATTCATCTTGTGTGTGTTTGGGTTTCGGCATGTTGTAATCATTCATCAGATCGTGGTGATCGGTATTATGACTTGACTGCATACTATACTTGTAGCAGCACAGCAAAGACGCCAATGTCTGTGGCACTGCGCACGGGACAGGACTAACTACCTGTGTAGTCAACTCTTTGAAAGCGAAACGGCAATGAAAAGGCAATGAAGTCCGGGCTTTACTGATAATTATTGCTCCAATTCATTTGAATTCTCCCACTTCTTAAAAATCTATCTCATTTGTTGTTAAGTGTCTATGTAATAATGTATTTTGACTTGTGACCTTGCATTTTGATTATTTTATTTTTGTTTTCGATCCCAGTTTCTTAGTATTAACTAATATAATTTGGTGTTAGCTTTTAGAATTTCTTAACTTTCATCTAATAATACTACATCACAGCTAAAGCAAAATTTAAAATTACTTACTTACTCACTGGCACTATCGAACCCGAAGGTTCATGGCCGCGCGGACGTAAGCTCTCCATACATCCCTATCATGAGTTAATGCTTTCCAATCATTCCCTGCATAATCTACTTCTCTTAAATCATAGTTAATGTTGTTCTCCCACCAAATTTAAAATTAACTAATCATTATAATGAGGTTCTATTGAAATATGTTAGATTTGATCATTTCCTGCCGGGCTGACAATCTTGAGAATTTACTTTATTCACAATAAATTATATCGTGTTACTTACTGGTCTAGAATGGATTCAATATTTTCATAGATGGCTCTTCGATGAAAATGCGACGGGCTAGTTTTGACGTCATCAGGAAGGTTGAAATTAAGTTTGTATCCTGCTGCGTACACCAGCAACACACTGTTTGGGAAGACTTGGTTTTTAAAATTGAGACGAACCTGTCACAAGAAAAATAATAGTTTTTGAGACATTTTAATTACCCATCCATAGTACTTCTGCCCGAAGACAGGTCCTTCACTGCAATCACAGCATTTTCATGCTATGCTTGCAATTTTTCTAGGGAATTGTAGGTGTGGTAGCTTCCCGTTGCTTTCCACACCGGTGAAGGATGATGATAATGATAAGGATGATGATGATGATGATGATGATGATGGCCATATGATTTCGGGGACCGTTTGGGCCTTAAAGTTTTCCTGACATTTATCTTACAGGTAGGAAAAACCCCGATAAAAACCTCACCCAGAAAAACTGCCCCGACCGGCGATTGAACCCGGGCATATTTGGTATTTGTACTCGTCTACTTTATCGAATATTGAAAATATCTCCAGTTCATTTCTTATTGATTCATTATGTAATCTATCCATGCGTGTACATCATTTTACGGATCTTAAACATTTCATTTCAGTAGCTTGAATGTGTGAGATATACGGTATATATTTTGTAAGTTCCTAAGGTTCAGAACCATATAAAAGAACAGGAACAGCCATAATTTTATAAAACCTGAGCTGAGTTTCTCTTCGAGTCTTTCGGAGTGTTCTTCTTATGATGCCACACATCATTTGATATCGGGTTCATTTATTGTGTATATCCCAATCATAGCTATGTATTATATCTGAACCAAGATGGTTAAAGTGTGCTATCTGTTCTATTATTTCATCATTGATTACTATTTTTTCTCTGACTAGCACTTTGCCCTGAAAAGCCATAATTTTAGTTTTTAAGGTTGAAACTTTAGTATAATGGAGTCCTGATTGATTCAACATGTAAATGGCTCGTTCTAAATCATCCTCTGACTTCTGTATAATTACCAGATCGTCTGCATACATTAAAATATCAATGTCCTTACAGAAAAGAAATGTTTTTATTTATTTTTTTTCGTTTTTACAAGTCAGACGAATTCTATATTGTAAATGTGTTTATAAAGAGATTCAGATTTCATGATATATTTTAATCTATGAACAAGCAGTATGACGTTGTTGCATTGCTCTAGCAAATAGCTGTGTATTACATAAATTTCTCTTTCCCAAAGGGCTTATTCACCTTGCTTACAGCTCCGCTGAAAAATCTTGCGACGCACTAAACATATAAAATGTTTATAATTTTTCTTTTTCTTTTACATTACTATAACATTTATTTGATTTTATCCCAAGTGTTATATACAAAAAAATCATTTAAGTACAGGGTGTCCCATTCAAACCTCCCACATTTTAATTAATCATAACTAACAAAGTATGCGGAATTATGAAATGAGGCCGGTATTAAACGAAACAGAAACTCAACAATTTTTCATTGCCACACATTAAAACACCTCCATATGTGCACCATTTCTTCAATAGTTTCTTCTGAAACACATTCACGAGCACATCCTGATTCTTTTTTTCACGCTTCCACTCGCCAGAAACTTCTCAAGCCATGCCTTAATGGTCTTCCCATCAGGTGAATTTTCTTCATATTCTCTCCGGTAATTTCTTTGCACCGTAATTATTGACTTCGTCTCTGCATACCAGAAAACAGTTTGTGCTCGCCATTTTGTTTTATGTCATTATTGTCCAACATGCGACAGATGAATTAACTGCAACAATGAAAACAAAATTTCTTTGAGATTCTCTTTCTTTTAATACCATCCTCATGTCATAATTCCGCATACTTTGAGAGTTATGATTAACTAAAATATGGGAGGTTTGAATGAGACACGGTGTATATATAGATGAAATGTTTTTTTCTTTTTCTTTTTTTTTTCAGTTCCAATGATTATTTGTTAAAACAATTTACTAATTGCTAAGTTTTAATAATGATATATGTGTACTGATATATATATCTCCATAGTAATTCTGCCCGAGGGCAGGCTTTTCACTGCAATCATAGCATTTTCATGCTATGCTTGTAGTTTTACTAGGGAATTGTAGGTGTGGTAGCTTCCCGTTGCTTCCCACACCGGCGAAGGATGGTGGTGGTGATGATAATGATGGCCATATGATTTTGGGGACTGTTTGGGCCTTAAAGTTTTCCTGACATTTGTCTTACAGGTGAGGAAAACCCCTATAAAAACCTCACCTAGAAAAACTGCCCCGACCGGGGATCGAACCCGGACCCGCTGCGTGACAAGGCAGCACGCTACCTCGAGACCACAGCGGTGGAATATATATATATATATATATATATATATATATATATATATATATATTCCGGGTTCGAATCCCGTCCAGGCATTTACTTTTCTTATCATGCCATATATATATATATATATATATATATATATATAGTTGTATAAGGCAAAAACAACGAGACCTAAGTACTTTTTTCCTTAAATTGGGTTCTAAAAATACTTGTGAATTATAAGTTTTTATCATAATTATCATCATGTTACTGTTGGTTACGCAGATTTTCTTTAAAAATCTTTACTTTATAACTTTTAACAAGCTTCTTGACGTGTATTTAGTACATTTCTGCTGTTTAATAACAAACAAGCCATGTTTGATAGTAGACTATATTTATTTTTTCAAGTTAAATTGATTAATTGATGAATAAGTAAGAATTTCTTTGTATATAAACTGGTTATATCCGTTAATTGGCACGATAGTTTTTAATTGTTTTCCAAATGTATAAAATGAAATCAATATTTGTACCTAATTTGAGTATTTAATATTGGTGAATTGTTTCAAAATAATATATTACACTGTTCGTCGGCCGCTGTGGACTAGTGGTTATGCTCCTTGCCTCTGGTCCCAAGGGTCGCGGGTTCAAATCCGGCCGGGGTCGATGGATTTTTTAGGACGAAAAAATCCAAGGAGCAAGTCCTCCGGGATGGACTTTAAGCCGTGTGTCCCGAGTCTGCAGATTTTCAAGCTCGTAAAAAATCCTTAAGCCTGAATAAAAAGGCCTCTAAGCAAAATTTACCGAATTTTCCCGTCCTAGTACTACCTTGGTTTCCTAGATGTCAGTTTGAGGCGGAACGCTGACCACGGACACTCAAAATGACATCTATACGAAAACAAGTGTAACTAAATTAGTATGGTTCAAATTCTTCCCTGTAGGGGGAGAGCGCCTAAATCTCTGTAAAGGGAAAACATAGGCTTACAAATACAAATATTACACTGTTCAAAATAATTGCTTATTATAATAATTATTAATCAATAATACCTGTATTTTACAATATGAATGTTTTCTTCTAATTTCTTTCACATTTTCGGATATGATTAATATATTTTATTAAAATCACAAATAAAATTTTGCTGTAGACTTATTTCTGTTAATTTATTATGAACTTTTTTTTTGCTCTTTTCAAGCCCTATTCACGAATTTAAAATTTAGTTCGGGGATACATCACTTTTACTTACCCAACATATTTTCAAAGTCGTGTAGAACAACAGTGCGCATGCGCCAGCGTTTATAGAGCCAGCGATAACCCACCATCGAACCACATATCGATTATCATCCTTTCCTAATGGGTTATAGCTGCTAGCCACATATCGATTATTATCGATATCGTACTAAAATTTATGCAGCTTAAGCTAGATGATAGCTCATCGCTGTGAAATTTGAATGACCAATCTTTGCAATAAATCCCCAAATCTATATTAAAGAAATATATTAATATCCTAATTATCAAACGTTTATTAAAATGGGTGTACACTTACTTATCACTTCCTAACGCCGTTCCAACCAGCGATAACCCACCAGTTCATTGTTAGTAGGTTATCGCTGTCATAGACTAAGTAACATACTCTGTGGAGAGAGTAGCAGTCAGCATCACAATATTGTGTGGCGGTGTCATAATATTGTGATTTGCGTATTTAAATATATACTTTAAAATTGTCGAATACTGTTATAAAATTGTTTGAAAAAGTTTAAAATATTAAAAAAAGTTAGTAAATACAGAAGAAGAACTATAGTTTATAACAATAAACTGAAAATTAAGAGTAAGTAAAATTGCTGAATAGCCTTTTAGTTCTAATTCGTCGATTCACCTTTTTTTTCGTTATACTAACTAATCTGCTTTTATTATTTTTTATCATTGTCCATTAAGGTTGGAATTCACTAAAAAAACTTACGGATAGCTCTGTTGTTTTTGCACAACCGAAGACTAAATCACGACTCCAATTTTTCAATTTTTTGTTTCCACAACAACTGTAAAAATAACTGAAAATCTACAGAAATTATTACGAAACCATTGTCATGATTCAGATATTTGTTTTTGCGATTAACAGCAGATTTTCATTTTTTATTATTTTAATGTAAACATTTAAAAATTATAAAACCGAGGTCCTGGTTCAGACTTCAGTTGTGCAATCCACACAATAAACTAACTCACAAAAAATTTGCTGCCTTTTATGAATGATAATTTTCTCTTCTTCCGATGTAAAATTTTATCACTGCACACTCCATTGAAAATTAAAAACATCACAATTAAAAACATCAAATTGTAAGCCATAACTGTTTCGTAACAGGATGGAAATAAATGTCAACATTTCTTACTTAATTTACTTATCATTATTTTTTATTTATATTGAACAACTCTTATTCCTCTAGCAATTGCTTAGCAAGGAGCTGACTTGCTTTCACCAAACATGTCAGAAACGTTATAAACAGGTCGAATGCAAATTACATTCTTTATTGTACTATATGAATACTTCAACTAAACAAAAAGATGTATTATGCTTCATAAATGTTCTGTTAGGAATATGTTAACTTTTAAACAATAACTTTAACTGTTCTTGAATGTGAATAATATTGTTAAGAAACAAGTGAATATTTAGTTGTGCCTGAAGATAGGTTTATACTGTACTATCGAATAACTTAAGTTAGAATTAATACTAATAAAATTAATTGTTAAAACCGTTGAGGTGGAGAGTCATAAAATAAAATAAGTTAAAATGTACCTTCTTAGGTAAAATCCGTCGTCCTCAACTTATAAAATATGTAATCTTTATGCCTGTAGGCCTTTCAGAACATCCGTTCCATCTTCAGCAGGTCACTCTTCGCTACAACATCCAGTATGATGGTTGACCAGCAGCATCAACCATCATACTGGATGTTGTAGCGAAGAGTGGCCTGCTGAAGATGGAACGGATGTTCTGAAAGGCCTACAGGCATAAAGATTACATATTTTATAAGTTGAGGACGACGGATTTTACCTAAGAAGGTATATTTTAACTTATTTTATTTTAAGTTAGAAGTTGAGTATTCCTTTATATTAGTTCCTGGGAGTAATTTACGAAATTAAATTGATAATAATGAATTCGTTATCCCAGTCAGAGTTAGTTTATTGAAGAATTCGTCGACGTTTCGATCTCCTTATGTGAGATCATTCTCAAGACTGCAAAAGTTATGTAAACAAATTAGAAACGGTACTATAGAAATGTTTACAATGAACATAATTAAAGATAAAACATAAAACAAAAACATGGAAAACTCTTTGATAAAACATTTTACAATCATAAGTTACATATTTTACTACATATCAAACTTGATTTTTAAATGAATTATTTTAATTACATTTAACATATCAACTTCCAGTAAGGTTGGTATCTAAAACTGAGAAAGTAAATTATACAGGAGATAATAGTAAAACATTAGCTCAGGGTAAGGATGTATGGAGAGCTTAGTCCGAGTGGCGAAGAACCCACGGGCTCGATAGTGACAGTGGGTTAGTTGCTTAGTACCTATATATTATATTTTATACAATAAATTGCTTAATTATTATTTAAAATATGTATAATTTCTATATAAAATATAATTATATGAAAAAAGAACTTGAATATTGTAATATCGTTCTAAGAGGCATTGTGACACAACCATTTTTAAAAGTGTTATTTATCATGCAGCCCAAATGATTCATATGAAATTTATTTCCATACATTTCCTTATGACAGTTTTTGGAGTTGATAGCATATCAATATGTTAAACGACTATTTCAATACATTGGAAGTGACTTTGACAAAGTGTATGCTATGTGAAAGTAATCTATACATCTTCTGTAGGTTCTAGAGATACTATATGAAACAAGGATAAAGCACATTTTTCCTCCAATTCTGTACAATTTTCCGGAGTGTGATATGGATGAACATCTTCTTTTGATTCTTCTGGTACCCTGAAATTAAAATAGAAATATCTTATTCCTTAAATTCACAAACTTCAGTTCCTCGTACCTATCTAATTATTAATTTATTCGTATTATATCTATATAAGTACTAGCTAATACTCGGCGTGCGTTGCTACGCCTAAATAAATGAAATATTAAAGGTTAACTAAATTATATGGCATACGTTGAGACGAACCAAACATGACGGCAGTTTTTGATTTTGAATTTCAAGTAAACCTCCACTTCTAATTGTCTGATTTTGCTCATTTTTGGATAATATCTACCTCTGTTTGTTGCAATAGGATATACTGAGTTTCGTTGTCAAACGTAGAAAAATGTGAGAGCTAGAGCGATTTTTTAAATTTCACTTTAGGTGAAATCCTACACCTAATGGTTTTAGAGAGTCCAATTGTGAATCTAAACCATCGAGGGGCCCAATCAGACACACAAACACACACACACACACACACACACACAAATTATCAAAATCGTTTGAGTCGTTTAGAAGGAGTTCAGTGGCAAATACACGTACAAGTGAATTATATAGACAAAAGTAAGATATTTACAATAGTATTTACAAATATGGGTCGCACGGGCAGTAAGCCGTACGTGCTGTTGACAGTCCGTTACAATAAAGTAATAATTGCTACTAGTGTCAAGAAAAATAAACAAAAAAAGCAATAACATTACAATTACATAAAGAAAACGCAATAATATTACAATTAAATAATAACACAATAATATTACAATTAAATAATAGCACAATAGCATTATACACTAAAAAACATAACATTACAATTACATAAGAAAACACAATAATATTACAATTAAATAATAACACAATAGCATTATACATTAATTAATTTATATATAATTATTAAGAATTAATGTTATTGCATTTTGGTAACATATATTTAATAATAGGTATTATTGCAGCCAATGGCCATGTAGAAAGAACTGTTTTCATGTCTTACAAAAGTCTGTTATCGATGTTTCTATGTTTTTACACAGTAATAGGTGATATCGGTCGCAGTACGACCCACATAATTTGCACTTGCACTTTTCTTCTGGGTTATGGCGCTTCACTGTTGTGCATATCCTGTGGTGGAAACCATGGACCGCGACTCTCGTCACGGTGTGTCTGAGGTCGTATCTGGCTGCTGTCAAGTGAATTATATATACCTATAAAGATAATGTAAATGTTCGTTCGTACAAAAATCTTAAGTATCCGAAAGTTCTTCACCGATCTCCATGAAAATTTGTACATACAGGTTTTCAGATATGGCGAGTATTTAGCCGTTAGGCCCTATCTGTTATTCTCTAAAACAAATAGGCGTAGGAGTTCACCTGAAACGAAAATTTAAAAATCGCTCTAGCGGTCGCAATTTTCGATGTTTTACAATGAGACTCAGCATATATTATTAATATAAACGGAGGTAGATTTAATAAAATAATCAGTAAAATCCTACTATTGGAAGTGGGGGTTTACCTGAAATCCGAAATTAAAAATTTACTTTAGCAACCGCCATGTTTGATTTATTTAATTTTCAGACGAACGGGGTATCTAAAGCATTACGATATAAAATTATAATTATTTTTCTTTTTGTTATTAAACAGAAAATAAAAATCAGCTACCAATAGGAACGGGGCAAGATTAACAGATTTTGTAGGGTACAATGAACTGAGAATAATGAATACGTTTTACAATCATATAAATATACATAGTGTGCATGGCATCGTCAGGACTCAAAATCAATCATTGCTTATTTCATCGCAAGTAATATTTATTTAGTTTTTTCTTGATATCAGAACTTACAGAGGTATGATATTAGTTCAGACCACTACCTAGTAGAAGAAAAATTAAAATTTCCACCAAGATGATTAAAAAAAGAAGAAATAACAACAGAGGATAAAACAAAAGTACAAAGGGCACTAGGAATGTGGAGGGACTCTTTTATCTGCCGGTAGGTTATTAACTTCTCTATCTCCAGCAGTTTCTTCATAACGTTGACAACCGACTCGACCGTCCGCCCTGAACAAGGAACATCTACAAGGCCAAATTTTCCCTTCTTCAATTCTCTGTACCAGCCAAATATGGTCGTGGGATGTGGGCAATCATTCCCCATTATAACCCTAGCAATAGTTCCTGAACAATGAAATTTGTAATGGGAGCTTAGATGCGAGTCCTGTACTAACCAAATGTAGGTCTCAGCCAATAGCAAGTATGACCACACGTCATTGCTAACTCCCTCGCTAGCGAATATCAAATACAGTCACTGCTGAACATTTTTAAAATTTCACTTACTTACTTACTTACCCACTTACTTACTTACTTACTCACTGGCACTATCGAACCCGTAGGTTCATGGCCACGCGGACATAAGCTCTCCATACATCCCTATCCTGAGCTAATGCTTTCCAATCATTCCCTGTATAATCTACTTCCCTCAAATCATAGTTAATGTTATTCTCCCACCTCATTCTTGGTCTACCAACTGGGCGTTTTCCCTCTGGTTTTCCTACAAAAAGCTTCCATGCACGTCTTTCATTTCCCATTCGTGCCACATGTCCTGCCCATCGCAGTCTACGATAAAGATTATCTATATTAATTAATCTTTGTAGTGAGATTTTACAACTATTTGAGAATAAAGTACTTTGGTAAATTTTTGGACCAAAGAGAGATGAACAGACAGGTGAATGGAGAAGACTAAATAACAATGAACTACATGGTCTTTATAGGAAGCCAGATATATTAAGAATAGTAAAGTCTCGTAGACTCCGATGGGCAGGACATGTTGCACGTATGGGGAATGAAAGACTTGCATGGAAGCTTCTTGTAGGAAAGCCAGAGGGAAAACGCCCAGTTGGTAGACCAAGAATTAGGTGGGAGAATAACATTAACTATGATTTGAGGGAAGTAGATTATACAGGGGGTGATTGGAAAACATTGACTCAGGATAGGGATATAGGCCTATGGAGAGCTTATGTCCGCGCGACCATGAATCTACGGGTTCGATAGTGTCAGTGAGTTAGTTAGTTAGGAGACATTGTGTAAATAAAAAAATCACAACTGTTCAGTAATTAACTAAATACACATTCACATTGCATTATAATTTTAAGACTGCAGGCAGCAAGTGTACAAACTATAATTAAAGTCTACGGTTTTAAATCTAAAATCAACACATCCGCGTCTCACTATAATTCTCTATGGACTGTACATAGGAACTGTTTTGTTTGTTCACGTGGCAGACAGGGAATTCACAGATCAGCAGTCTGGATAGGCTCTGCCATTGGATTTACGGTCAAGGACATTGTTCAAAATCCCTTGCGCGACCTATACAGGAATCATCTCCTCAAATCGCTGATCTACAGTCAGACCACGAGAAATGTTGTATCGAATAATGACACTGTTCTGAAGTTAGGGCCACCCTGACATTTTAACAAACTTTAACTACTGCTGTTAAAGTAAAACTGCATCTGCGAAAGAATGCTCCCTCAATTTTATATTTGTTTGAACCCCTCTTTTTTCTCCTAGGGGCGCCAGGCCTCTCTGGCTTTGAATTATTGCGTATTGCAAAACTATCATGGTGCCCTATGATGACAGAATTAAATGGTTATATTCGAGATTATTAACTTGAACATGACCCACTCTTGCATTTAAGTCTTCTATTATGAGAATGTAAACATTTATATTTACTTTGCTATAAATTTCTTGAAATATTTTTGTAAAATCCTTTAGTACGGTATTCGTGTTGCATAGATACACCAGTGACTTGGGATTCATTATAGTTAAATTCTCTCGTTCAATGTTCTCAGAACCAGTTACCTCACCAGATACAGGCAAGATTCATTGTAGGCTTAATTATGCCGATCGTTCTTCCCCTTAAAACTTTTTTGAGAATGTGATCTGTACTGTTGGCAATCCATCAGAAACAATGGAGATAATTATTTTCTTTTATTAAAAATTATTATATTTTTTTTAAATGCACCAGGTTTGTCCTTTTTTAACATTAGTAGTGTTCTCTCCTGGCATTGTCATAATTTTACCCAATTTCTGAGGTTGGGGCGCCTGGAAGGCGGGGTTACGTTACCCAATTGATATGACGGGTGATGATGATAGTGGTGCGTCAGGAGAGTCCTTAATCCTAAGCTTAATCTAAGATGAATATGAATGATGATGATTGCGATGGCCATATGATGTTCGGGGACCGTTTGGGCCTTGACATTTCCTGACATTTGTCTTAAAGGTGAGGAAAAACCCCAATAAAAGTCTCACCCAGAAAACTGTCCAATCAGGGATCGAACAAGGACCCGCTACGTGACAAGGCAGCATATTATTATTATTGTTATTATTTTTATTATTATTATTATTATTATTATTATTATTATTATAATAAGGTAAAGGTATCCCATTACAGGCCTCAGGAAGCCCTAGGGGTAGTAGGAGGTTAGGGCTCCCACTTTTCTGGACAATCGGCACTTGATGTGAGCCAGAAGGGTTGTCAGCCCTGCGTGACGGCCGTCTTTACCCCAGAACAAGTGTCTGGTACTCATTTCTGTTAGAGGCTGAGTCGACCTCAGGGTCATTATTGTTATTATTATTGTTATTGTTTTTGTTATTACTATTATTATTATTATTACTATTATTATTATTATTAATATTTTGTTATTTTGCAACACTTTAATTCCATAAAATGATTTACAGATAAAAATAAAGGTACTATATCAACAAAAAAAAAAGATTGTCCTATAATCCATGTTTTAAATTAATCTTCTGTATCTGCGTTGAATATTAACATTAGAATAAAATTAAAATATTTTGAAGATACATTTTATGAAATTAACTTACGTGAAGATGATTCTGATAAGTTTGTAGAAAAATCCGGTAGCAGGCATTATATTAGATGCTTCACAAAGGAATTTTAACATGCACGCTCTCCCATTTTGTCCGTTTCTGGAAACAAAACATTATTAAAAGGTAAATATCCTCGATTATAAAAGTGTAGTGAAGGAAATAGTATAATAGGGATTGGTTATAACAAAAGTTTTTGATTCTAAGATACTCTTAAATTATTGAAAATATTTCCAAACTTTGTAGAGGTCCGAAGTTATAATAATTGCATAAGGAATCATCAAATAGAAGAATGATATGTATCAGTCAGCGATACTTACCGATTTAATATAATTTCTAAACTTTCATAAATATCTCTGCGAAAACGAAAACGCAGTGGTGCATCAACCGCCTTTGTAGGAAGATTAAAATTCAGCTTGTAACCAGCTGCATAGGCAAACAGGGTAGTGTACGGCAAGGTGTTTGCCTTAAAGTTGAGTCTGACCTGAAGTATTAAACAATAACATATAATAGTAATAATCATAATAATAATCATAATAATAATAATAATAATAATAATTAGTAATGAAAATAATTATAATCAATGATTGATACTACTCTTTTCTGCTCCTCCTGCCAAAAATAATGAATGAAATCAATAACCCAATCGTGATCACCTATACCAATATGCTAATACTGATCATAATCATAATGGTGATGCTCCTACATGGTGCTGCATACTACTGGTGCTGCATGCTGCTCCTGGTGCTGCTGCTCATCTGGGTGCTGCTCCTCGTCCCTGCCTGCCACTGGTGGTGCTCCTCCTACCTGGTGGTGCTCATCCTACTCGTGGTGCTGCTCCTCCTGTTGGTGCCGCTCCTCCTGTGCTGCTTCTCCTCCTGGTGCTGCTGCTTCTCCTGGTGCTCCTTCTCCTGGCGCTGCTGCTCCTGGTGCTGCTCACCCTCGTGCTGCTCCTGCTCCTCCTCCTGCTGCTGCTCCTCCTGCTTCTCCTCCTCCTGCATCCTCCTGCTGCTCTCCTGCTTCTCCTCCGCGCTCTCCTCCTGCTGCTCCTACTGTGCTGCTCCTGCTGCATGCCCTGCTGCTGCTCCTGCTGCTGCTCTGCTGTGCCCGCCTGCTGCTGCCCTGCTGCTGCTCCTGCTGCTGCTCCTGCTGCTGCTCTGCTGCTGCTCCTGCTGACGCTCCTAGCTCTGCATCCTGCTGCTCCTCCTGCTTCTCCTCCTGCCTCTCCTCCTGCTTCTCCTCCTTCTTCTACTCCTGCTTCTCCTCCTGCTTCTCCGCCTGCTGCTGCTCCTGCTGCTTCTCCTGCTGCTCCTCCTTCTGCTTCTGCTCCTCCGCTGCTCCTCCTTCTTCTGCCTCCTTCTTCTCCTCCTTCTTCTCCTCCTTCTTCTCCTCCATTCTGCTCCTCCTGCTGCTAATAATGATGATAATAATGATGATACTATGATATTATTTATTCTGCAGAATTTAAGGCCATAAGACCTTCTCTTCCACTCAGCCAGCACAAATATACAAATACGTATTTACAGTTTTTTTAAGTTATAGTTTTCTGTTGCTTCGCTGACAACCTGTGATTTACTTACCTCCATATTGCCTTAGAGGCAAGGGAAGACTTCTACTCAATGAAAGCTGGTTGAAGCAGACATACAGAACAGTTTGTTCTAATTCCACTTTTTAAAAAAAGCTCTTGTTTTGTTTCCATATTTTTATTGCGATTATGAGAATTTAATATTTTTGTGAAACATGGACTCTTACTTTAAGGGAGGAAAGGAGATTACGAGTATTTGAGAATAAGATTCTTAGGAAATTTTTTGGGCCAAAGGGAGATGAACAGACGGGTGAATGGAGAAGACTGCATAACAGTGAATTGCATGGTCTTTATAGGAAGCCAGATATAATGAGAACAGTTAAGTCTCGTAGACTGCGATGGGCAGGGCATGTGGCACGAATGGGGAATGAAAGACGTGCATGGAAGCTTCTTGTAGGAAAACCAGAGGGACAACGCTCAGTTGGTAGACCAAGAATGATGTGGGAGAATAACAATAACTATGATTTGAGGAAAGTAGATTATACAGGGGATGATTGGAAAACATTGACTCAGGATAGGGATATATGGAGAGCTTATATACGCGCGGCCATGAACCTACGGGTTCGATAGTGCCAGTTAATTAGTTAATATTTTTGTGAATCTGACCCGAAATATTGTAAATTAATTAATAAAATAATCCCGTAATTGACGGTGCACATTTACTTACAAAAAATTTGCTGCCTTTGACAAAAATCATGGTCCTTTTCACTCGATGAGAGCGCACTTCCAGAAATATATGAAACACTGCCATCACTAACAGCAGCTTAGTCCAATATTTAAACATGACTCCACCAGTGTATTCATACGGGTATATTTTCAAAGCAATCTATGTAATATATAAACCATTTTTGAAATTATCTTTGATGCTATATTACACATTTTGTAATTAAAATCTTATCTAGGAATAAATTGAATATGACTGTCTCATAAGTGAAAACCAGAAGTATAATACATCCAAGAATGAGTATACTTTAACAAGTGGTCAATAAAGCAGTGCATTTGTTTAAACTATTTGTTTTGACTCTAAAAAAACGTTTGTCAAGTTCATGGACCTAACATGTGGTAAAGTTTATTTTCCTCTTATACGCTGTAATGAATGTAACGGTTCACTGAAAAGAAGTAAAATAAACTTCTTCTTCTTCTTCTTCTTCTTCTTCTTCTTCCTTCCAAGTATTAGGCCAAGGCCTGTTACAATCCTATAGAAAATTTTCCCTCCAGCATTTGAGGGAAATTCTCGTATAAGACTTGAAAGCATAATAATAGTCCCTTCGATAGGTTGCTGGCCAAAGGAAGGCAAGACCAGTGACGGGGCTGCCATCTAATAGCCTCTGGTCAGGCTTTTCTGGTGAAGAAAAATAAAGGAAAGAAGAAATGGAAGAAAGGAAAGACTCCTAGCCCTCGGATGCCCTAATAGCGTTGGCGTCGAAAAAACAAGAGTTAACCAAGAGAGGTTAGATAGTAAAGTTAAAAGAGTGCAAAACACAAGTAAGTGGAAGAAATGTTTTGCACAGCTTGGGCACCTTGTGGTCGCCATCCACATACCCCCTAGATGAGGACCCCTTAAAATGTTAAATACAACCAATCCAGGCTGATATAATAACCGACAATATTAATTAAATAACTCACTCGCACTATCAAACTCGTAGATTCATGACCTCGCGGACATAAGCTCTCCATACATCCTTATCCTGAGTTCTTCTCTTCTTCTTCCTTCCAAGTATTAGGCCAAGGCCTGTTACGATCCTATAGAAAATTTTCCCTCCAGCGTCTTCCGGGAAATTCTCGTACCTATAAGACTTGAAAGCATAATAATAGTCCCTTCGATTAGTTGCTGGCCAAAGGAAGGCAAGACCAGTGATGGGGCTGCCATCTTATAGCCTCTGGTCAGGCTTTTCTGGAGAAGAAAATAAAGGAAAGAAGAAATGGAAGAAAGGAAAGACTCCTAGCCCTCGGATGCCCTAATAGCGTTGGCGTCGAAGAAACAAGAGTTAACCAAGAGGTGTTAGATAGTAAAGTTAAAAGAGTGCAAAACACAAGTAAGTGGAAGAAATGTTTTGCACAGCTTGGGCACCTTGTGGTCGCCATCCACATACCCCCTAGATGAGGACCCCTTAAAATGTTAAATACAACCAATCCAGGCTGATATAATAACCGACAATATTAATTAAATAACTCACTCGCACTATCAAACTCGTAGATTCGTGACCTCGCGGACATAAGCTCTCCATACATCCTTATCCTGAGTTAATATCTTTTAATCATCCCCTGTATAATCCAATTCCCTGAAATCATGCTTAATGTTATTATCCCATCTCATTCCTGTTCTACCAACTGAGTGTTCTCCCTCTGGTTTTCTTTCATTCCCCATTCGTGTCTCATATCCAGCCTTTCGTAGTCAACGAGACTTAACTGTTCTAAGGACATGTGGCACGAATGGGGAATAAAAGAATGGAAGATGTGCATGGAAGCTTCTTGTACGAAAACCAGAGGGAAAACGCCCAGTTGGTAGACCAAGAATGAGATGGGAGAATAACATTAACTATGATTTGACCACCGCTGTGGTCACGAGGTAGCGTGCTGCCTTCTCACGCAGCGGGCCCGGGTTCGATCCCCGGTCGGGGCAGTTTTTCTGGATGAGGTTTTTATCGGGGATTTTCATCATCTGTAAGACAAATGTCAGGAAAACTCTAAGGACCAAACGGTCCCCGAAATCATATGGCCATCATCATCATCCTTATTATCATCATCCTTCACCGGTGTGGAAAGCAACGGGAAGCTACCACACCTACAATTCTCTAGTAAAGCTGCAAGCATAGCATTAAAATGCTATGATTGCAGTGAAGGACCTGCCCTCGGGCAGAATTACTATGGATGGATTGATGGATATGGATATATATATTCAATAGATTGGTAAACAATCTCAATGGACTAATGATTATCATGCTCGCCTCTAGTTCCGTGTTTCGCGGCTCTTCAAACCCGTTCGCGAAATAAAGCCAGGAACCGGATTTCTAGATTTACGGTACGTAAACAATCTGAAATAAGAGGCCTCTGATAAAAAAAAGTGGGCATTACAGTCCTAGCTATGAATTGTGACGCTATGATGTGAGCTGTTACGAGTGTCATTATAGTATATTACAAGGTTGGGAAGTGGTTTTTACAGAAGCGAGGAAATGATTAAAAACCGAGCAATAGCGAGGTATTTAATTTCCGAGATTCTATAAAACACTTCCCAAACGTGCGTTTTACATTTTTTTTTGCTCGATGGTGTTTTCAAAATAATAAATAATAGTAAATAATAACATTTGTTGGAAATATTTGCGTTCATTATAAACAACTGATTGACTTAACAGTCTGGCCAATATTTATAAGGTAAATGCCGAAAATAATTTAGTTGAGACTACACAGCAGGCCGTGACACTAATCAGGTATAAAATGGCGGCAAGTACGAATTTATTGTTTTAAATTGTTTCAAATAAAGTTCAGTTCATTTAAAATGTAGTGATTTGTTTCGTGTATTGTATATTAACACCATCTTTTGGATGTATTTTTGTAAGTTTATATACATTGTACGTAGTAGGCCTATATATAAAGGGCAGTGGTTTTACTTCCCACACTAGATAGGTAATTTTTAATATTGCAGTATAGTTATTTAGTTATTTATAGGTTGGCAACCACGAAATTTAGGAAATTGAACTTTCAATCATAGTCGCCATTGCTGTAAATACGACAGTGCGCATTATCGTGCAAAAATTATTATTATTACCTATTAGCTTATGTCATAAGGTATAGTGATGTATTTGATTTAATAATATTCTGTAATAAAATATTTTTAAACTGTGACTTTTCTGTGTACACACACCTGTGGTTATCGTATTCATTAGAGTACATTCAAAATCACTGACTGCTTTATAACAGATTTGGACATTTCATATGCGTTTATGAGGATGCTATAACCACTGCCCAAGGAGAATTAGAAAAAGTCAGCCGTTATAAATATTTCGGCATTATCTTTCAGACCTCTGGCACCGCCTTCAAGATACACGTCAGAGAAAGAGCAGCAGCGGCTCTAAGAGCCATGAATGAAATAAAATCACCTGCCCTATTATCAATAGACACAGCTGTGCAACTCTTCAATGCAAAAATAATGCCAATAATCGCTTATGGGATAGAGATAGTCTGGGAACATCTGAAGATAAATGACTTAAAAATCTGGGAATGTGTCAAGTCCTTCTATCCAAAGAAAATTCTAGTAGTCTCTAAATTCACTCCCTCGAGACTGGTCTATGTACTAGCAAGAGAACAGTTCTTCCTGGAAGACCTCAGAATGCGCTACTACCTGCCATCCACTAAAGCTTACGAACAACAGATGCAAGAGAGAAGACAGAAGCGGGATGGCATTCCTGAAGAATTCTACGGTAAGCCTGCCATGATAGATAGGAGCTGGTGTGGATCAAACAAGGTACTAAGGCACCAGATTAACCGCTATGCAGTCCACGGCTTCCATCACAAAGTGTGTGTGAATGTCGCTTACCATCAAATCGAAGACAGTTTCAGATGTAAACTGTGCGGACTAAAGTGTACAAGATATCATCTGAAATTGTGTTCCAAAGTGACAATGTCATTAGCGCAATACGCCAATTAATTAATGTTGCACGATTATGCGCAATTAAATTGTTATTATTTTTTTAATTGCGGATGAACCCATGTAGGACTACGCAAAGTACTTAGAGGCGTTTCCTTTGAGCCCAAATTTCTTTCATTCTTTTGCTATGAGCTTGTTTTCTCTCATCTGTCCAAGTTGTTCCAGTTTTTTTTCTTCGGTTTGTCCTCTTGGTCAACTTGCCACTTATTCACCTTAATTCTAAATATATCTCTGTTTGGGATATCTTCTTTAGTAATTCCTACCAATTTTAAGTCCTTTTTCACTTAATCAATCCACTTCATAGTATCCACTGGAGCTTTACTTCTGTTTTCGTAGAATTCCATTATCTGTTTTGTAAGCCTATTTGAGTTCATTCGTTTAATATTGCCAAAAAATTTATTATTATTGTTATTATTATTATTATTATTATTATTATTATTATTATTATAACCACTGCCGAAGAATTAAAAAACTGACCAGTTAAATAAGGGACACGATCTTAGCCTCAATTTAGCCAACTCACTGGCACTATCGAACCGATGGGTCACGGCCGCACGGATATAAACTCTACACACATCCCTCTCCTGAACTAATGTTTTCTTATCTTTTGTATAATCTACTTCTCTCAAATCATGGTTAATATTATTCTCACGTCTCATTCTTGGTCTACAAACTGGGCGTTTTTCTTCTGGTTTTCTTACAAGAAGCTTCCATGCTCCTCTTACATTCCCCATTCGTGTCACATGTCCTGTCAATCTGCGATGGTTTATCAGTCTATCTGTTCTTATTATGTCTCGTTACCTATAAAGATAAGATTTTTTACTTCACTGTTGTGGAGTCTTCTCCATTCACTTGTCTCTTCATCCCTCTTTGGTCCAAAAATGCTCCTAAGAACTTTATTCTCAAATACTGTAATATGTTTTGCTCCCTTAAAATAAGAATCCATGTTTCGCATCCATATAGCGTGGAGAATAATAATTTTATATATTTCCAATTTAACGTTTTTTGAGAGAATTCTGGAAATGCATGCTATTATGCATTACAGTGACTCTTGACGTCCCAACTCCTTTCAAAAAACATTAAACTGAAAATATATAAAACTATTATTCTACCTGTTACATTATATGGTTGCGAAATGTGGACTCTTACTTTAAGGGAGGAAAGGATATGACGAGTATTTATAGAATAAAGTTCTTAGGAAAATGTTTAGACCAAAGAGAGATGAACTGACAGGTGAATAGAGAAGACTACATAACAATGAACTGCATGGTCTTTATAGGAAGCCAGATATAATAAGAACAGTTAAGTCTCGTAGACTGCGATGGGCAGGACATATGGCACGAATAGGGAATAATATGTGCATGGAAGCTTCTTGTAGGAAAACCAGAGAGAAAACGCCCAGTTGGTAGACTAAGAATGAGATGGGAGAATATCATTAGCTATGATTTGAAGGAAGTAGATTACACAGGGAATGATTGGAAAACATTAGCTCAGGATACAGATGTATGAAGAGCTTATGTCGGCGCGACCATGAAGTTATGGGTTCCATAATGCCAATGAGTTAGTTGGTTGGTTAGTTAGTTAGTCAGTCAGTTAGTTAGTTAGTTAGTTAGTTAGTTAATCAGTCAGTCAGTCAGTTAGTGGAAGTCGGGGAAAACAGGGAAATTAAGTAAAACATTGACTGAAATAAATGAAGATTTGGATTTGGTTACAATCGTAAATCTTGGCTAAGGACGAAATTAGATCTCCGCATTCCACAATATAATAGTTGAACATGATTAATATGAAGGAAGGTAAATTAAAAAGACACTGATATATATTTAAACAATATTTATTTATTTTGTATCGTGTTATATTTCACCGTAATCTGTTATAGAAAAAAGCTCCAATAATCCTTGTCCATATGGACAGGAAGGATAGGCTCGCCTGCAATCAACACCATTTTGTCCCAGTCTCCGAGCTTCATGATATGCATCTTCCAGAATCTCGTTTGTGTTGTATCCATATCCTGGCCTGTAAACAACAAAAATAAATAGTTGTATTCGTTATTAGAATTATCTGTAAATTTAAAGCCATATTCATGACTAGGCTATAAGAGGTGAATTGTGTAAGCATCTTTAAAAGTGCATTGATTGAATAATCTTTATGTATGTATACACAGGTGTTGTAAAAAACACCGACAACAGAGGTGAGGTAGTATATTGAGATATGTTGATCATTTTTAATAAGGTACCAATGTCCGGAAATCACGCGTTTTCACACTATGACTAGTTAAATATGTCTCCAAATCAGTGTTAGTTTGAAGGATTTGAAGTCTCATTACTTGACAACACCTCACAGGTATGGAATCTGTGATACGTGAATTCGCAACGGAATGTGGCTGCAGCACGACAGAACAACCAGCTCACTTCGATGCCTATGTGAGGAGACATTTGTATACCACGTATCCAGGTTGATGAATTGAATGAGAGGACCAGTCCCATGGTCTCAGAGATCACCTGATCTTAACCCTTTCGACTAATTTTTGGGGGGCGACATGAAACAGTCGGTTTATTAGACCCCAGTAGAGTCACGAATGGATCTTATAGTCCGAATCCACGCTGTTAATTCAAACGAGGCCAGGAATATTTGAACATGTGCGCCAATCACTACACCGCCGATGTTCGCTCTGCAATGAGATGGGAGGTGGATATTTTGAAAACTTGATGTGACTGTGACAGTATTGTCAAGTATTGAGTCTTGAAATCCAACTAACGGAATTCTTGAGAAGTTAGCTACCCATTGTGTTAAAACGCATCATTTACGGACATCTCATATCTCATAATACTACCTCATCTGCGTCGTCAGTGTTTTTGTAACTTCCTGTATATATATAAATAATTATTCTGTACGCGTGTTTGTCACTGAACTCCTCCTAAATGCCTGCATCGATTTTTATTATTTTTGTGTGTGTGTCTGATTGGTTCCCTCGATGGTTTAGATTCACATTTGGACCCTCTAAAACCATTAGGAGTAGGAGTTCACCTAAAGTGAAAATTGAAATGTCGCTCTAGCGGTTACATTTTTTTGTTTTGTTTCACAACGAACCTCAGTATATCCTATTAAAATAGAACGAGGTAGGCATTATGCAAAAATGAGCGAAATGTGGCAATTAGTAGTGGTGGTTTACTTGAAATTCGAAATTAAAAACTACCTAAACGATTGGACCTATTTTGATTAATGTTTTTGTGTATGTTTGAGTGGGCCCCTGGATGGTTTATATTCCGGTAGATGGCGCTCTTATAGACTATTTTTGTTTTAGATAATTCTAAGAGGAAGGAAGATCACTGAAAAAATGTATGTCGACCTTTCTTGTTTGTGCCAGTTTTGGACTTACCTGGTTTTTTTCCAGAGATTATGCATTATAATAGGAGAGAAAATTGGAATATAAACATTTTTCACACTCTTGTGTTATTTCAGGAAATATGATGTTAACTTTTTAACAAGGGATGTCAGTATTCGATCGGCCGCGGTGGACTAGTGGTTATGCTCCTTGCCTCTGGTCCCGAAGGTCGCGGGTTCAAACCCGGCTGGGGTCGATGAAATTTTTGGGTGGAAAAATCCAAGGAGAAAGTCCTCCAGGAGGGACTTTAAGCCGTGGGTCCCGAGTCTGAAGATTTTCAGGCTCGTAAAAAATCCTTAAGCCTGAATGAAAAGGCCTCTAAGCAAAATTTACCTAATTTTCCCGTCCTGGTACTACTTTGGTTTCCTAGATGTCAGTATGAGGCGGAACGCTGACCACGGACCACTCAAAAACGACATCTACACGAAAACAAGTGTAACTAAATTAGTATGGTTCAAATTCTTCCTTGTAGGGGGAGAGCGCCTAAATCTCTGTTAAGGGAAACATGGACTTACAAGATACAAGAAGATGTCAGTATTCCCCATTCCCCATTCTCTCCATAACTTCCTCTTATGGAAAGTACGAAATCAAATATTACGTACGACATCGTGTATGAATGATGGATTATATCCTATAATTAATTGATTTATTAGTATTATTACCAGGGAAAGTACCTTAGTTGGTTGGGAAATGAGAACCATTGCGTCTGTATCCTGTTCACTCTCGTGTGCACCGCAGCTGCGCACTAGGCTGCGTTGCTCTCTTGCGCCGTCACATCGCCTGCATACTCCGGTTTCAGTTAACTTGCGCTCACTGTAGAGCACTACAATGCTAACCAAGGTACTTTCCCTGGATATTACTACGGCTGAAAATAAAGTAACGGTAACAGAGTAGTAACTAATTTCTATACACATTGTTTACAAAATGCGTGTCTTTGTCGAGCGTCTCTACTGCCTTCTCGGAGCGGAGAGTGTGTATGTTAGACAATTCTCAGTAATAGACCTGTTTACGTCACGTGTCGTATCAGAATGCCGAAACGAACTTTGTGCAAAGATTAGTTGTTTCTTACACAAAGTGGACTGTACTAGAAGTCTATCCCCAGTAGCGCGTGTCAACGTGCAGTTTGTAAACACAGCAGCCTAGCCTGTAACCCATACTTTTTCAGCCCTAGTTATTACTTACGTGAGTATAATGTGTATTAGTTCACCGATAAGACCATTGTGGTAGATAGGTGTCTCTGCTATTTCACATATACTCCTCAGCAGGCAGCTGCGTCCTTCCATGCCATATCTGTTCATAACAAAAATAACATCGTAACATCGTAACGATATGCTATAAAATAATTTCCTAAAAAGACTAATATTAAAATTATAATTTTTTCCAAATGCCTCAGGTTGTCTTTCGACATTCCTCGTGTTCTCTCCTGGCATGGCGTACTTGTAACCCACTTCTGAGGTTAGGGCGCCTGGAAGGCGGTGTTATGTTGCTCCGATGATATGATGGGTGATGATGATGATAGTAGTGCGCCAGGAGAGTCCATAATCCTAAGCTTATTCTAAGATGAATATGAATGATGATGATTGCGGTGGCCATTTGATTTCGGGGACCGTTTGGGCCTTAAAGTTTTCCTGACATTTGTCTTACAGGTGAGGAAAAACCTCACCCAGAAAAACTGTCCCGACCGAGGATCGAACCCGGGCCCGCTGCGTGACAAGGCAGCAGGCTACCTCGAGACCACAGCGGTGGACAAAAAATTACCTCACCGGGAATCGAACCTGTGACCTCTTGCATACGAATCAAGCCACTAAGCACTGAGCTAAGTTTTTCCAAAAATTATAATATAAAAGTATGTAATTAGTTGGTCCATCTCTTCAACTTTATAAAATATTACCTAATACCCGGGGTGCGCTGTAATGCCTAAATAAATGATTTTTTTTATGTTCAGTTGAATAAGTAAAAGGAAAATTAATTATACACTTATATCGCAATTATTTTTAGACACTCCGTGCTGATCACCCGGCGTTTCCCGGGAATCTACTTATACCGATCTTCTTGGCATGAATGAGCTGAAAGACAAAATTCGTTATTATGAGTTATCCGTAAAAGAATACCCACCGTGCGCTGCTACGCTTGCCCGGGAATCTACTTATCCCGATTTTCTTGGCATCATTGAAAGACAAGAGTGGCTATTGTGAGTTATTCGTAAAAGATAAACATATGCTTTCGTGGACTTTTTTTAGAGTTTTTTGCGATATTCAATTTTTACATAAATTTGATGAATTTCCTATGGTTTAGGCAACGTAAGTCATTTAAACGTCCAAAAAGCTACTTTTTCACGTTTTTCACTACCAAGGGTGATTTTTAAGGGTGAAAGGGTTAAGTAATACAACTCTCTTATAGCCTAAAACTTCCCCGGGAAACTCCTGAACATTTTGCAAAAAGCCCCATCACAATCGGATGAACGGTATGGCAGCGCATAAAGGACAAACAGACAGAAAGACATATATATATATATATATATAAATCTCGATTAATCAAGAGTATTCCCGTACCAGAAAAAAAATCGTCTTCATATTAAGAATAATACTTCCCGTTTGTGGTTTAATGCGTGACAAGAGAGATTTTCATGGTCGCCTGTAGTATAGACCAACGGTTGGCACGTTTGACTAGTATACCAGCGATGTCAGATTCGATTTACGGCTGTCCATAGAAATGTTCCCTTTTTCACTCAGCCTCCTTATAACAAGTAAACAGCTACTTGATATGACAAGTAGCGAAATGTGGTTAAGAAAACTAAAATTAAGGCGGAGAAATTAAGTCAAACTAAAAACGTGACCCCTTGTATTCCCTGCTTGCAATAGCAGCATCCAGTTCAATCGGCCTTGTCTCTCCGGAGTGGTCTTGCCAGGGAGCTTTTTTTTTACTGTTGGCTTATAATCAGACTAAATGGAAATAGTATTGTTGCGCGTTGTAATAACGACGTTTAAGTTTCGCGGGGAAGACGAGAATGGCGGTATCACATTGGTCGGAATAGATTTACGAGTCGCCCATTCGCAAGCTAAAGACCTGCGCAAGCAACGGAGTATCTGGACCCTCAGTCCAGATAATTCTACCAACATCTCCCTCCCCTTTCGGGAAAGATCCGTGATCCGAGGCTTCTATGGTTCGAAGTGTCTCGAACCCTAAACCTAGAAAGTTCCTCGCTGCCTATATATTTGAGGCGAAGGAAGGAGGCCAGTTGTTTGTGTTCTTGACTGCGATAGACGAAGTGTAAAAAGAGCGGGTGTACTCATCAGAAACTGTGAAATAATTTTGAGTGAGGTAGACAAATCAAGATTGTTTGCGCATATTGTGAGTGATCTACTACTGATAGATTGCAGAAGAAACTAAAGTGGCCGTGAAAATATTACACGAAATATATGTGGATTATTTAAGTCGAAACTATGTAAACACGATCCCGGCTTCATCCCTGACAATATGTTTACAAGTACAGTGCGACTTAATTATAGACTGCAATAGAGAGAGTACGCTAATTACGTCACGACCATAGTATATATTGCCAACGTAACTATTAATTTCAATTCTGAACAACAGGTGAATTATTACAGTTGTGAATATGCAAGTCTGTAGTTTGTACCAGTTTTCAGAGTAAGTGAGCTGTACCATACACAGAGCAATATGCATCACTAGCTTGCCGTCTGTCTTGACATGTTTGAGTCAGTTGTTAGCACGTTGTAAACAAAGTTAAGTTCGTTTATTCGTAACTTCACTTCTCGGTACTACGGAGGGTTGTTTCCGATCTCTGAGAACGATTTCCCAAGTAGATTATGATGGAGTGTGAGTCATCAGGACAGGAGCGTGCGAGGTGATCGAACTAGTCAGTGTGCTGCTTCTTTTACACACTCGCACGCGTGTTGCTCTCATAATGCCAAAGAAGATAGACCCGTTTTGGGAAGGGTATATTACTGCCCTTTCCGACACTAATTATAGCCATTCCGCGATTATTGAGGCTTGCAAAAACGTAAGTTTGTGGCGTCAAAGAGTGGAATTAGCTCAGTGCTTAATAAAAAGGGAAAGGGTCGCTTGGAATTAATTCCAAAAGGGAAAAAAAGGGCAAATTCACGACCTGCTACTACCCGCACCCCAGATGTAATCAGAAAGGTCAAGGACCTTATCTCTGGTGGTAACCCTGCCACACAAAGGGTGATTGTTTATTATGGTGTTTACAGTTTTAAGGGATATTCCCAATCTGTTCGCAAAGATTTAAACGTGGAGAAGCGCCACAAAAGCAGGGTTCATAAATTGTTGCCACGTCGCATTGCCGAATGCCACACCAACAGCAGAAAACTATGAAAAGCACCTGGCAGGAGAAAAATGGAAATTTTTGGTCACACTTGATGAAGCATATGTTTTTCTAGGAGGCTGCAACAAACCCCGGGCAATTTACTATAGAGAAAGGGGTGAATATTTTTTCAAATGTGGTATGCCGAATGCAGAGAAAGTTTCTCCAAGGGATTTATGGTCATCGCGGGATATTGCTACAATGAAAAACTGACCATTCGTAGAGTAGATAAAAGGGCCAAAATCAATTCCCAGTACTACCAGGAAGAAGTTCTCATCCCAATTTACCGGACTGTAATCCCAGCTCTCTATGGTACAGACAAAAACCAAGTCTGGGTGCACCAAGACAAGGCCTCCAGTCACACTTAGGGTTCAACCCTGACATTCCTGAAGAAATGGAGCAGGAAACCGGAATACATGCTATTCCATTCAGCAACATTCCAGTGAAGTCTCCTGATGAATCACCGATGGACTTTGTATCTTTGGACTCTTCAAAAGAGCACTGGGAAACAGGCGTCCTCGAACAATAGACGGTCTTTGGAAAACATATAAAGAGGAGTGGGAACTTCTAGACATGACTGTGCTGCGTAAGAGTCTTCTGCAGTGGGAACTCCGATGCTGAGCCATAGCTCGGGTGAAGAGCCATCAAATAGAACATGCTCGATGGTGGAGACACGGCTTTTCTTAAGGTAAAACTTAAAAATCATTTGTTATCAGACATCAGAAACAACCCTCCGTATTTCCCCACGGCCTGCTAATAACATTACACAGAATATAACAATATTCTGAATTGAGGGGTTTAGTGAGAGAGGGAGCTACACCATTTTGAGAAGAAATGGAAATAAATTCGGTTTTATAAATCATTATATTATGAAATCATTTGTGCAAAAAAGGAGTAACTTTATTCTTCCTTTATTTACTGTTATGTAAACTATGCGAAAGGAAGAAATATAAATGTTAATATAAATAGCACTGGTTATTTCCATTTTTCTCAAAGTTGTATAGCTCCCTCTCTCACTAGACCCCTCAATTGTGTACAAGTGTGCGCTTATGAAATATATAATTTGTTAACTTCGGATTAAACTTGCAAAAGAGAGAATGTTACCTTGACATGACAACTTGAAATGACTCGTAGGATGTGCTTCTGTCAAGTCGATTTTTCAATGATCGATCTATCTCTGGGTAATCTCTAAGCTCTGTGACATTCCTCGGAAGACTGTATTGGAATTGGTAGTTCATGGAGAAGGATAAAATTTTTCTAGGCTGGTCTACAGGGTAACCCATACCAATGTTAAACTGGAAAAGAAAACATACATTGAACGAATCACCAAGATATATATGAGAGTTGAAATAAACTTCACTCGATTTAATAAAATTTAATAGTTTCTTTAAAAAGTTAGGAATTTATTGAATTTTGAGTTGATATCTGGAACTTTATAACCTCTCTACCATTTTAATTGTTTTAATCCATAATATTGTTATAAATAAAACATTGCTATAGTCTGTTTTCTCTTCCGATTGAGGGTCTTTCCACTTTTCAGCGGTTGCCCTTTTACCAGCCGGCTGCTGGCCCTTCACATCCACATGTGTCAATCACAGAGGTAGATGATCAACAGCCAGTGTAAGGGTGACATGTGGTTAGCATGTCGAGTCCCCCAGCCGTTATAGCTGGTTCCTCAACCTGGAGCCGCTACTTATTGTAGCTACCCAATTGCCTCACGATGCTGGGTGGGCACCGGTCCCATACTGGCCGAAATACCATGAGAAAATTTCTTCCCCCATGGAGACTCGAACCAGCGCAAGTCCCGTAGCTCTGCGCCAAGGCTTCCTACCTTAACCGCTCGGCTACGGCGCGGGACCTGTTTTCTCTAAGGAAGGAAATATCCTGCCAAATCGTTTTAACACGGAGAGAGATAAAGTCAATATTTAAGGAGAGTGGGTGGGTTTAGGTGACCTTGGATACAGGGTGAGAGATCGTTTAAGGTAAGGGTTTTTACATGTATTAATTAGCCTACATTATAGGCCCTAATAAATTACATCTACGACTATTTTTGTTATCCTTATTATCATCATCATCATAATTGGCTCGACAGCCCCATGTGGGCCTTGGCCACCTTCAGAAACCTATGCCAGACTTCCCTGTTCTGCGCTTCATTCTTCCAGTTTTTTATTTTTAAAATTTTAATGTCTTGAATTATACCATCCTTCCATCTTAATTTAGGTCTTCCAACTTTTCTGGCCAATAGTGGTTGTTCATTGTAAATTCTTTTTGTAATCCTTTTGTTGTCCATGCGAATAATGTGTCCAGCCCATGCCAATCTATTAACTTTAACAAAATTCAAAATATCTGGCTGATTGTACAATTTATACAATTAATTATTGTATTGTATCTCTTTCTCCACCCTCCATGGTATCTTTACCTTGTCGTGGTGGAGTGGCTTGCGTGCTTAAATGATCCCGAGAGCTATGCCAGCGGTAGCATTGCTGCCGATAGGGTTACCCATGCCGGACTGGTCGAAGGTGATAAGCCAGACAAAAAAGTACCTTGGTCGAAAGAGTGACGATCTTTCACCATAAAAATACAACCGTCAAGAAATGCAGACATGGGTTCAACTGGGGTAAAATTTTCCAGAGGTTAAATAGTCCCTCATTCGGTTCTCCGGGCAGGGACTACTTCAGGGAACCCATGCCTAATGGAGAGCTTATGTCCGCATGGCCATGAACCTACGGGTTTGATAGTGCCAGTGAGTGAGTAAGTAAGTATCTCTTTCTCCATGCATTATTTTCTTTCACGGCATGAAAAATGGATCTCAGTTGTCCGGCATATTGTTCTTGTGGTTTCGGGACGGTTATATTTTAACGGTATAGGGGTGTCAACCCTATGCCCAACCCCCAGCTATCCTGGAGGACCGATGTTTTCTGTCAGGGTTGTCTCCCTTAGTTGGCCAGTCCCGATTTTCAAGCGTCGGAAACTCACTCTTCGTCCTTGCACCACTTAGCTTTAACCAGGAGCCACGACGAGGATGTGTGTGCATCGGACTTGGTAGGAATCAATGGCATTTATCGAGTTTTAGTAGTATATACCCGCCAACAAGGTATATACCCTCGAGACCACATACTACCCCTTTGGCTCCCTTGTTCTCCTTGTACAGCTATTATATATATATATATATATATATATATATATATATATATATATGAAAGTTATATAGTTTTGTGCATGCATATTATAATTTTAAACTTATGTGATCTGAAGCAAATTTCTCGCTTATTGTAATGCGATTTAAAGTTATTTTTCCATTAAAACATTTTTTCAAAACTATTTTAAGAGCTGTTATTTCTTTTATCGTGCATTTGTTTTCATTTCATTTCATACCATGGTATAGGAAAATTTATTTATAACACCATGGACACCATTGGTATAGGTGCTGGATCCGAGACTTGCATATTATTATTAAATTAATTATCTCAGTTTTCTTTGAAAATTATGTTAAGCTTTATTATATTTCCAGACTATTATTTCTATTTTAGTGAATATGAAGTTGCTTTTAAAATGGAAGTTATTTGTGAAAATGCTCACTTTATAAGTAGCTCCTCTCGGATACATGAGACTGCGTGGAACTTGATGTCCATTTGTAGACTGTAGTGGACAGAGTGCAGCAACAAGCAGCAGAACAAACGTGTATACTGAAACAGATTTCTACATGAATTAAATTAAATAACATTTTATTGCATTCCGTGAAATTCTAGAGCTTCCTGCGAGAGGAAAAATATTGAATTTGATTCAGTTTGTAAGTTATGTCATATGACTGAATGAAAGAATAATTTTTAATCCTAACGCTAAAAGTTATAATCGCAGTTTTCAGTACTTTAAATGTTGTTCGTTAACACGTTCCTTACGGTCGACAGTGGTAGAAAATACTATACATTTGAAATTATTTTGATCTCAATGGCTTTTAGAGAATTATTGACGACGAAATATCTGTCGATTAAGCTTCTTTACAACCCATTGTTAGCTATAACTTGCTATTAGTTGACAGTATAGTCTATTTATCTTCTAGAAAGACCTTGTATCCCTCGAGGAGATTTGCGCGCTCTCCACATACAGGGAAGAAATTGAACCATACTAATTTAGTCTTCTTCTTCTTCCTTTCCAAGTATTAGGCCAAGGCCTGTTACGATCCTATAGAAAATTTTCCCTCCAGCGTTTCATAGGACGGCCCAGTGATCTTCGTCCTTTTGTTATATAATTATAAACAGCTTTGGGGAACCGATTGGAACTCATTCTTTCAAGATGGTGTTTCCAATTTAGTTGGTACTGTTTAATATATTCCAAAATTGGCGTAGTCTTCAATTCTTTTAAGATATCGGTGTTCCTTTTTCGATCCTATCTGGTGTAATCCGCTGTTCTGCGCATGAATCTCATTTCACAAGCCGTTATTCTGCTTTCATGTTGTCTTTTTAGTGTCCATGCTTCACTACCATAGGTCAACACTGGTCTAGCCAAAGCGTTATATGAACGTAATATGGTGTCTTTTTGTAATTTTAATTCAGTTACACTTAATTTCGTATAGATGTCATTGGAGTGACCCGTGGTCACGTTTCCATCTCATACTGACATCTAGGAAACTAGTACTCGGACGGAAAATTTGGATAAATTTTGCTTAGAGGCATTTTTATTCAGGCTTAAGGGTCTTTTACAAGCCTGAAAATCTTCAGACTCGGGACCCGTGCTCTCCCGGAGGACTTGCTCCTTGGATTTTTCCATCCTAAAAATTCATCGACCCCGGCCGGGTTTGAACCCGCGACCCTCGGGACTAGAGGTAAGGAGTATAACCACAAATCCACCGCGGCCGATTATAGTCTATTTAAAAAAATGTGACGAAAATAATTGTAACAATAGTCACTACTCATTACCTTCTTTCGAAACCTAATTGATTTATTATTGCCATGTTTAATGTTATCGAAGACGGCAAAGACGATTGTTGTATAAGTTTACGTCACTTTTCTTTCTCTCTGTTAGACTATAGTTTGTTTTTTGCAGAAACATCTCGAAAACACAGCATGTTTTTGTTGCCAAATCTTACTCGAAAACAACTGAAGGATAAAGGGAAATAACCAGTTAAACAGCTTTTTTGCGCGATAGTGCCTTTTGTCGTACTTACCAGCAATGGGGACCATTATTGAAAGTTCAACTTGCTACATTTCGGGGTTGCCAACCTAAAGAACTATACTGTAATATTACATTTATACCCATGTGCGGGAAGTAAAACCACTACCCTGTATACTACGTACAATGTATATACAGAAAATATCCAAAAGATAGTGTTAATATACATTATACGAAACAAATCAATGCATTTAAAATGAACTGAAATTTATTTGAAACAATATAAAACAATAAATACTTGCGGCCATGTTATCAATAATTGTTCTCAAGACCTCCTGTTGTTTCAACTAATAAACATTGCCCACACTGTTAACGTTAGTCAATCGTTTATAATGAACGCAAATATTTCCAACAAAGATATTATTTTACTATTATTTATTATTTTGAAAACACCATCGCGCAAAAAATAATGTACAACGCCCGTTTGTGAAGTGTTTTACAGAATCTCGGAAATTAAAAACCTCGCTATCGCTCGGTTTTTAAACATTTTCCTTCATTCTGTAAAAACCACTTCCCAACCTCGCATCACAATATACTATTTTGTCGAAATGAAGTTTGGGATAAGTATCATATTCTCAATGGAAAGAACTACCATTTATAAGTGTGGAACAGTAAAAAGTTCAGCTTAATCGTTAATTTATTTACTTCCAAAATTTGGTATACGGGTAAGAGAGTGTATAATATATAAACATTAATGTTTGTTTGTTGGTACTTTATGCGCGGTCATACAGATTCGATTGTGATGGGGCTTTTTGCAAAATGTTCAGGAGATTCCCGGGATGAACATAGGTTATAAGAGAGTTGTGATACTCAACTCCTACACCCTTAAAAATTACCCTTTATAGTGGAAAACGTGAAAAAAGTAGCTCTTTGGACGCTTAAATGGCTTACGCTGCCTAAACCATAACAAATACGTAACATTAATGTGCACAGAATTGAATATTTCAAAAAGCTCTACAAAAAAGTCCCCAACAGCATATGTTTATCTCTTACGGATAACTCACAATAACCATTTTTATCTTTCATTGTTGCCATGAAGACGCAGATTCCTGTACAAGCATAGCAGCACATGGCGGGTATTATTTTGCGGATAAATCACAATAACGTATTTTGTCTTTTTGCTCATTTATGCCAAGAAGATCGAGATAAGTAGATTCCCGGGCAACGCCTGGTATTCAGCACGGGAATCTTACGATATACATTTATAATTATTTATCATCATACTTATTCAACTAATCATAAGAAGTACATTAATTTTCGTTTTTCAGCTCATTTATGCCAAGAAGATCGGGATTAGTTGTTTCCGGACAACGCCGAGTAAACAGCACGGGGTATCTAAAAATAATTACGATATAGTTGTTTCCTTTCACTTATTTAAATAAACATAAACCACTTTAATGTTCGTATTGTAGCTCATTTATTTCAAGAAGATTGGGATAAGTAGATACCCGGGCAACGCCGGGTAATCAGCACGGGACATCTAAACAAATATAAATGTATAATTATTTTTTCATCTACTTATTCAACTAAATATAAAAGCACATTCATTTTCATTCATTTAGGCGTAGCAGCGCACGCCGGGTATTAGCTAGTACTCATTAATTAAAAGTATAACTTTTAAAAGTTTTTAGGAAAAAGTGACTCGCCTGGTTTTTCCCCTGTACCCTTCAAATCGATTAATGCTTATCAAGCACTTATAAGAAAATTTATTATACACAATATTTTAACCATATCCAAAAATCCTTTGACCCACCACATCACACGGTGTACCGTACTAATGGGCCAATATTAAGTATAATCTTAATATATAAAAATTTCGTGTCAAGTTGTTTGTCCGCGATGGAATCCTAAACTACTGAACCGATTTTAATAAAATTTTGCACACTGTGTGCAGTTTGATCCAACTTGAGTCTTAGGGTAGTTTATAACTAAATTTATAGTCGCATTATTTTTTTTATTTCAAATTATTTGTTTATTCTTTAACAAAGAGTTATAATTATATGTGAGTTCCATACGATTCTAACAGATGGCGGTGTAATTATATGTGAGTTCCATACGATTCTAACAGATGGCGGTGTAAGGTAATTTGGTAAGGTAATTGGTTTATTATTTAACAAAGAGAGATCCAGATGGCTGTGCTTTTTGTTGCAACCGCGAATTTCAATTGAATTACAAATATTGATTATTTCATAATTTAAGTGTGTTCAGTGTTTATTTTATTTTCAATATTATTAATGTCGTGTGTAAGTATTAGTTTTAAGTAATCAGGCTGAAAGACAGCAACTTAATTAAAATTTTTAACATATACCTTAGCCCAGCAACTCGTGGCCGGGATTTCTAGTAACATATATGGGAATACATGGCCACTTGTTGAACTTAGCGATCATATGGAATTAAAACAGCAGCATTGACTTTTTAGAACTCCACGGAATTTCGTGTAGCGGGTGCAGTACATGAGTGTATGGAAGCCGAGGATGATATTTATAACATTAACTCTAATGGATGTCCCACATTACTCTTTAATTCAGAACAGATTACACAATTTTTTATATTACACTGGCCAACATGATTTTTGTCTCATGAGTACCAATAGTACTTAATGCAGCTTTTTATCGTGTTTTCAAATATGTATTCGGAATTTCTCCATCACCCACAGTTTTTTATTTCAATTTCAATTAATGGATTTAAATAATTATTTTTAAATAAAACTAGATTTATTCCCGGAAAATCTTGGTGCAGTGAGCAACGAGCACGGGGAACACTTTCATCAGATTTCAGCTATGGAAAAGATATATCAAGGCAAATGGAATTCTAATATGCTGGCCAATTATTGTTGGACCATCAAGAGGATGCTCCACAGGCGAAACATTGCAGAAAATCGTCATTTCTTACTTTCTAGGCGAGTCCGAATGTTCGAATATTGTGTAGTTACGAATGTAGAAAACATTAAACTTGCGTGATGGAGAAAAACCGATATCATATTTGAATTCAGGAGAACAAATACTATCAGAATCACATGTTTTTCTATCTGAGACAAAAAAGTTTATTTTATGTTGCTCAGTGTAATTAAAAGTTATAATTTATTAAAATGGCTAAAGTTTGTATGAATCACTTTGTATTTCATCTCCACAGGATTTCAGCCAATACTTATAAATTGAGGGTGTTTAGGAAACAAAAAGGTTCCGCATTTAAACAGAACGCACAGAAACGATAAATATCTGCGGATGAAAGAGCAATTATCTAATGTTGCTATGAATTGTCGTTATAATAGTAGTGTTATCTTCTAATGTAAAGCTTTTTTGTGTAATCAAACGTTTACCTCCATCTGTGTTCAATGCCTTTCAGTAAATGCAACAAAATTAATAATTCTACTTTTTAAGAGAAAGCGTGAGCATTGCAGGCGAAGAGCAGAAGGGTGTATTTAAATGGATATCAAATTATCAATTGTTATAGTGGAAAGAATGTATCTTGTTAAAAGTTTGGGATTTTATCTCAACTTTAATCCAAATTGGAACATTCAAATATAGCAAATATTAAAAAGCATGTTTTCAAACCGCACTGTTTATAGATTGAAAATTTTTCTTTCGTCTCAACTGAAACGAATTCTAGTCTAAACTTTTTTGAGGCCGCATTTTATTATTATGAAATCTTATTGACGACATTAACAATGAACTATCACATAAATTGCAACATATTATCCATAACACGTGTATTAGATAGGCCTGTATTTTCAATATTCGTAAATATGATTATTTTTCTTCACACTTCCGCGAACTACTCTGACTCCATTTCCACGATCATAGAAAAATGCATTATCCTATTCTGTTATTCAAATACATACCTCTACACCAAGCTACTTATCCTCTCGCTTCCATCTCCTATCCTCCGATCATAAATTGAGTACACGATCACATCAGAAACTTGTACTTTACATCCCACAACACAGAACCTTCCATTGTTCTAATTCCTATACTATATCTTCTGCCAGACTCTGGAACTCCTTACCACAAGTAATAAGGGACTAATGGATTTTAGCTTCCTTTAAAAGAAATTTAAAACTATTTTGCAATTGGTCTTTTAGTAGATAAATTGATATTGACTTGCTTTTTCATAATTTTACTTTAATTTGTATATATATTTACTTATAATAATATATGTTATAATATTGTGTAAATATGTTTTGCTTAATTCTACCAGATTAAAAGATAGTTATTATTATTATTATTATTATTATTATTATTATTATTATTATTATTTTATGAAATTAGACCGCCTGACTTTCGTAGATATGTTTTTATTTATTTTCAGTAGGAATTTTGTAGTATATACATTATTTTAATTTTATGTAATAGTTTAGGAACTTCGTTCTTGTTTTAGTGTCAGATAAAATCTTGAGAAAATTTAAGTTCTGTAGATCTTTTTTTGGATTAAATTCGCATACGGATAGAGGTTTTTTTCTTTCGATTTTCAAGTATGTTTTTGTCAGTCAGCATTTGAATAAAATATACAAATCATATCTTAATTTACATGTTCTGCTGAAAAATTATTCTAATATTAAGCTATATTTTTTTCATTCGGTTGTATGAAAATATAATATATTCTTTATAAAAATGTACAATTGACATATTTTTGAATATTTAGGAATTACTTACCCGGCGATTCCATGTGGAGATTTAATGAACTTGGAGAGCAATGCACTTATTTCTACAGTAAAGTCAACAGTTTGTTTGATCTTCTAGAACCGGTTCAACTTTAAGTGTAAAATCAAACTGACAAGATTAGTCAACTCTTGAAGAATCGTGAGGAAAAAAGTATAGGAACTCCCTTATATAATATTATGTGTTACCTAAAAGGGAACTTCATCCATCACTTATCATCGTTTTAATTATTCGCCAACTGCCTGCTCATTCTGGAGCCAAATTCTTCTTCTTCTTTTTCTTCTTCTTCTTCTTCTTCTTCTTGTACGTCATGGAATTAAACCATAGATCTGTTACCACATCAAGTGACTATATCCCTCCATCAAGTTATGGGGCACCCAAATTCAATATTATAGGCCTATATAAGTCCACCGCTCTGATCTCGAGGTAGCGTACTGCCTTGTCACGCAGAGGGCCTGGGTTCGATTTCCGGTCGGGACAGGCTCCTGAGTGAGCTTTTTTCGGGTTTTTTTCTCGCCTGTAAGACAAATGTCAGGATGCTTAGGGCCCAACGGTCCCCGAAAATCAACCGGCCTTCATCATCATCCTTATCATTATAATCATCCTTTACCGGTGTGGAAAGCACCGGGAAGCTACCACACCTATAATTCCCTAGTAAAGCTGCAAAGCATAGTATGAAAATGTTATGATTGCAGTGAAAGACCTGCCCTCGGGCAGAATTACTATAGACAGATGGATAAAAATAAATGGTTATTTGCAGCAATTCGTCCTGAACTAACGTTATAATAAAGTAGATCGCTTCAAAGAAGGAGTCCGTTATGTATTTTTTTATGATTTCGTGTATCATTTCCAATATGGATTCTTACTTCACTTTTATACATATCGATATTAAATTAAAAACAAAATGGCACCCAAAACAACTCCCATTAACCTTATGTTTGTACATTTTGTTAACATAAGCAATTAATTATATTATATTTTGGTTAGTTTTAAATGCTAGTTTTACACTTGAGAATGTAACTTCAACTATTTTAAATATATAGGCCTAATTGAAGTGAACTGATTCGAGCCAATTACCAAATAAATGTAAATAAATATATGTATGTTACATGACATCATGTGTTTAAAGCGTCTATAAATAAAATCATAATTTGAAATGTTTATTTTTAATAATTACAATATTTTTAAAATTGCTTATTGAATTTATAATAGAAATCAATTAATTAAAATCCACAACTAAATTATTTGCTTTGTTAAAAAAAATCCTAATTTTGTGAATATTTTGTAAATAAAATTTTAATTATTTACGATCTGCACAACAATACGAACGCTCACACAGTATATACAGTAAAAACTCCTTATTCGCGGGTTAAAACATTGCGACACAGTTCCTGTATTCGCGGCTAAGAATGTCTTTATTCGCGGATCCCGTCGGTATCCTATTAGAAGGATTAGCATCCTTTATTAACGGATCGGCAACTTTTTACTGCAGGCACGTGCCAAGACAGTTTTTACAAGGAACGATTCAAACCTAATGGACAAATTAATATCAAAGTAAAGCAAGTCTTATCACTAAACCTAAAATTATTTGTTAAAGCCACCGCCGCCATAATTCACGTGCCACTATGACGTTGATAAACGCCGATCTCGACATGAGCGGTATTTTATTGTTTCAACTTGTCATTCGTTGCAATAATTTTGATTCAATAACACATGTCTCTTCTGCTTTAATGCCAATTTATAATGTCGAGTAAAAGGAAAGAAAATTAGCTCCGAAGCTGAAAAAAGTAGTGTTCTCGCTTAAAGTAAAAATAAAAATGCTTGACCGTTCATACGCGTTGGCGAGTTTATTGCGTCTATATCACGCTGTTTCAATGTTAATGAATCAAGAAATCCGAAGACAAAATAAATAATTCTATCGCTGAATTCACAGCTGAATATCAATCTTAATTTAAAGAACTTTTAAAAGCGGCAAAACAGGAAAAAAATTACTAAATTCTTTAAGTCCTCGCCTAAACCTGACAGTAGTAATTAATAGAAATTGTTCAAAATCTCTCATCAATTCATTTTATTTTGATAATTTTTGTTTTATTTCGGAATTTTGGAACGTATCCCCTATATATCCATATCAATTACTATTCCATATTCGAGGTTTCTGTATTCGCGGCATATTTACGGAACATGTCCCCCACGAATAAGGAGCTTTTACTACATTTTACTAAATTTAGTTAACTTTCGTTTGATGTTGACTGTACTTCCGTCATAAGAGAAATTGTTTAAATCGGGGATATTTAAAATATACGCGAGTTAAATAATGTTCTTGTAATGCGTGAACTACAATAATTCAATGGACTCATGAAATAAAATTCTGGATGGTGTTTACCGGACTTAAATATACAGAGTGGATGTTATATTAGGCATTTAATTTATGTACATATTTAAGGGTGAAATAAAAAAGTTCCAGTGGTGCCAGATAAACACTTCTCTTTAAACAAAATGTTTTCCCCTAAATTTTATAAATGCCGCCAAACTCGATAAATATTTCCGTATGAGTCTAATATTTACTTGGACTATTTAACTCATGCCCCAAATGGGAGTCAATGACCAATCACGTTTCAATGATTTTTTATTTACAACCAATCACAGTCGTTTTTTCGCCTCGAATTTATCAACCGAAGTTTATCATATTAAAGAATGTGCCTCCTTTTTAACATTCTGAATAGGTCATAGCATTATTTTGCAGTGACTGACCCTTTAAGAAATACGGCTACCAGATTGTATATAAAGTGCATGAATGTCAGCAGAAAGCGCATGTGAGAGATAATATAAAAACATTTGTAACAATTGATTATACCATAAAAAACTACTGTTTGCACTTTCTTAAACGAATTATTTTCCAGTAAATGACGTTGCAGAAAAATATAATTGACATATTTACATCATAGGACATCAGAGATTAATAAATACCTATAACGTTGGTTATAAATTTCTCCACTAGGGTGCATTCTTACAATATTGCAATCCTTTGACAATATATAATATTATGATCTGGTTGCAGTGATGAATAAAAGAAGCAAATAAAGCGTACCAATCGTTTCTCATTTGTTTTCAAACATCGCCGTTACATTAAATATATAAATATTTTAAAATAACTATAGTTAAATGATGATTTGTGAGTAAACAGCTTAATTTTATTCGTTAAATAGTCCTAACAAATGCCACTCTAGATTTCCAATTTATCGATAATTTGGAAATCACTCGTGGCATTACTTATGATAATTAAAGGCGAAGAACAAGAATCTTTTTATTTGCAGTTTTGCAATAAAATTGATAGCTTTCGTGAAAATGAAGTGAAAACATTTGACATTTTGGAATAAATAAGGGAGGTATTGCAATGTCACGAATTGAAGGTAAGATGTGGTTTTGATCCCAGAACGTAACAGCTGTTTATGTCTCGTCACAAGAATCAAGCGAATCGTACATGCATTGTTGCCATTTTAAGAAAGTTTGGTTTTAATTATTATTAACCGTAATCACAAATGAAAATATGTATTTTATTGTAATGTAACACGTTCTTGAATTAATGCACTTATATCGTTTTCACTCTTTATTGAAATTAATTACATAGACTAAAACTTTATGTAGATCAGTTTGCATTTTTATTCGTATTGAAATAGTATATTGCGATACAAGTGAGGTAAGCACTTGTTACTGGTCGAGAAAAAGTTTGAAAAAAACGAGGCGCTTGCGCCGAGATTTTTTTTTTTTTCAATTTTAAAGATCTGTTACATGCTTACCTCATATGTATTGCATACTATTTTTGGTCGATGTGACTAATTTTTATTAAATATAGTAATAAATGAATTAAAATATTGCTTGGATGTAAATTACTTCTATGAGAAAGAAACATTTGGTGACGGTTGCTATGTAGCTTTTCATTTGTTGGCTGTGGAGACGTTATTATATGTAGTACCGTGATTAGAATTTGTTTGATAATGTTATTATGGAAGGAGTCATTGTAGATTATTGAGAAATTGTAGAAGCCTGGAGAGTGGGATGTTCTGCATTAATTCCGGAAAAGTCTAAAGAAAGGTACGAATCAGTGTACAAAACATTTAAAAAATGGTTAAATCAAAAAGGCGTGCAGATTAACGAGAAGAATTTGTTGGCATATTTTGTTCTGAAGAATGAGAAATTAAAGTCTGCAGGAAGTTTATGGTCAGAGTACTCAATGCTTCTTTTTTTTTCTCTCGTTTTTCTTCGTTTACACTGTTCTTCCTTTTCGTTGTACCTTTGTTAACATTTTTATCTTATTAACGCATACAAACACAAGACAGGACACACACCCAGACTCAAGGTGGAGTTTTAAAATCACCTACCCCGCCGGGAATCGAACCCGGGTCGCCACGGCAACGGACAAAAAATTATCGGAGGATTTGAACCCTGGCTTTCACATACATTTCATCTTGTTGTAAGTAGTTCAACCATCTATGCTATTCGAACGTCTATCCTCAAAGCTAATATAAATTTAAATGATGTATTGACATTGTAGCAGAGTTAATATATTCTTACTACACATACAGGTTAATTGTTCACGGAACTTTATTTCTAAACCTGTAAGTAGCTATAAAGTTCTTCTCTCTGAAGTGGACTGTATATTTAGGAATTACTGTGACACAAAGAATTAAACATATGAAAATAAGACAATATTTAAATAAGTAATAATATACATTAAGTTTAACACGTGCTCCCGTCGTGTTCAGTTCTCTCACAACTCACTCACACAGAGCGCACCACAAGACACGACCGCCCCTTACGAGCCACACACACACACAAGAAGGATGCGCTCACCATGCCGTTCAATCCATGAGACGACTCAGGTTAGCCAACACCGACACATCCCGCCAACCACTCAAGGCAGCTAACCTGAGGCGTCAACATACTCCCCCCTTTGAGGGATCTCACGATTTAACACATCGGTGAATCTCTCAACACAACTGGGTAAGGGGACAGGTTTCACAATGGCTCGTCGAACTAATCCAGTTTTAGTCCTAATGGTGACCACTCGTACCACACCGTCGATCCCAGGGTGAAGCTGTTGGATCACACCAGTTTTCCATACCAGAGGTGGTAAGTTGTCGTCCCGAAGGATCACAAGATCACCGACAGCTGGGCACCATCTCCCGGCAGACATCCATTTCCTCCTTTGCTGAAGCGACTGCAGGTATTGTCTGGACCACTGTTGCCAGAAAGACCTGTAGAGAGCCTGAACTACCTTCCACCTTGTATCGTAGGAAAGGGGACAGTTGGCTATATCAGGAGGAGTAGTACTAGTTAATAGTCTACCTACCAGAAGTGACTTGGAGTTAGGTACATTTCTTCATGGGATTCACTGGGCGTGCAAATAGGTCTAGAATTTAGTACAGACTCGATCTGACACAACAAAGTACACAATTCTTCAAAACTAAGAATAGTTTTACCTATAGTTTTTTTTAATAAGGGATTTAACCGATTTTATTCCTGCCTCCCAAAGTCCACCAAAATGGGGACTAGAAGGAGGAATAAATCTCTATTCAATGTTCATATTTGCTATGTTCTCGGTAATAGCATTCGCATGTTTCTTTACAAAATTCAATAACTCGTTATTGGCCCCAACAAAATTTGAACCATTATCACTCAATATGAGACAAGGGCGTCCTCTGCGGGCAACAAATCTATAGAGGGCAGCAATAAAGTCCTTAGTAGTAAGGCTCCTGACAACTTCTAAATGGATAGCCTTAGTTACTAAACATACAAAAAGTGCTATGTAAGCCTTGAATTTCACCTTAGATCTTGGGTTGTCTCCCTTTATTATAATTGGACCTCCGTAGTCCAAACCTGCCTTAACAAAGGGAAGACTTTGCTCTACTCTATACTCAGGAAGTTGTCCCATCATCTGACTAGTTTGAGGTGGTTTAACTCTGAAACATTTGTAGCAGGACCTAATTACCCCACGAATAGTATTTCTACCACGAGGTATCCAATAACGGGTGCGCAGTGAACACAGAACTGCTTGAGCACCGGAGTGAAGTAACATCTCATGTTCATGCTTCACTAACAGTAATTGGATGCTTCTCATCAAATGTCAACTGAGAATTTTCAAGACGGCCACCAACTCTGAGAAGTCCATTTTTATCCAGGAATGGGTTAAGTGATCTCAAGTCACTTGAAGAATCTACTTGTTTCTTGGAAGTTAACTCGTGGATTTCCCTCTTGTATTCAACGGCTTGAATGCGATTCACCACCATTAGTTCCGTTCGTTTCAACTCGATTGAAGACAAGGAACCGGAATATAATTTGTCTCTATTACGAGTATTATGGATGAATCTCAGTACATATCCATATACTCGTTTCAGTTTGAGAAATGAAGAGTACTTCTCAAATTCAGGCACTTGTACCTTAGACATCAGTACCTGAATTTGTGTATTCAATTCTGAGTCCACTCTAGTTGGCGATTCATTGTTGGTCGTTGTACTAGACTCTTTAATTACGCAATGATGCGGTAAGTTACTCTTGTTTCCTTCTAAGGGTGGTGCAAGCTCCATGTGTCCTAGATCGCCGTACTCTCTCATAAATCCGACATAGTGTTCTTTTAATTGAGAATGTTTATCAAGCTTACTCTCAATGTGCTTAAATCTCTTAATAGCAGTATGCTTAGATTCAGCGACCGAAGGAACATCAAGGCGTATAGGTAACTTCACAATAAAACGACCAGTTTCATCTCCTTGGACGTTTTCAACGAAATGTTGTTCACACGCTTTCTCTTCTGGACTAAGAACAGGGTTTTGCAGTTCTTCTAGCTGCCAGAACCTTTCCAGTTTTTTATCCAGAGAATCAAGTTTCACAAAGTTTACCGAACGAGGATCTACTCTTTTCTTAATACAAAGTTCAGGAAAGGCACCTGAAAATATGTAACCAAACTCTGTTTTGATCAACGTGGGGTATCCCTTCCTTCTCAAAGTCTCAGAACAAACAATATCATGGTACACGTCTGCGCCGAGAAGAAGTTCAATCGTGGCAGGTTTATTAAAGTTTGGATCACTCAACACAATGTTAGAAGGAATATTCCAGTTTGAATGATCAATCTCGGTGGCAGGACATTGAGATGTGATATTATCTACGACAGCACAATTCAAGTTCAACCTATAGTTAGACACTCTGGACAACAATTGCACCTTACAAGTAAGACTGACTGGAGAGACATCTGAGTCTCCAATACCTACAATAGGAAGTTTGCACGATTGGGTTGCAAGACCTAACTTGCTCAACAGATTTGTAGTCATAAAAGATAACTGGCTGGCAGAGTCCAGTAACGCTCTAACCTTAACTAACCGCCCTGATTTATCTTTCACATTAACACAGGCAGTGCTAAGAAGTACGTTCGAGCCTAGCCCGGAGGTTATCTTCATAGCAGTGGGAGACACAATAGCTGGATGCCCAACATTAGGCTTTCTTTCAACATGTATTAGAGTATTGTGTTTGCGTTGACATTTGGAACAAGGCTTCTCTTTACAAAATCTCGCTGTATGCCCCTTTGAAAAGCAATTATAACATAATCTAATCTGACCAACTAAATGTACTCTTTCATCTACTGTTAATTGGTTGAATTCCTCACAATCTGGTAAATTATGTTTATTTGATTTGCAATTATGGCAATATCTTGATTTGTTGTCATTAGCAATATGGAAAGATTTGACTTTAGGCTTTACATCTGGTTTCTCATTTACTACAATGTTTTTACATTCACTGAGCTCCAAGGTTTGAGCCTTTCTCTCCAAAAATTCCATAAAATCGACTAAGCTAGGGATATCCGTAGCACCATGTTTGGATTCCCACTCTGACCTATGAATACCTTTCATTTTACTCGATATAATTTCCTGCAACATTAGATCTGATAACAGAACATCACTCTGAACTCTGAAGATTCTCTATGGCATTAATATTGCCCTTTACTTGGTTAAGTACTTTCCTATACTCTGCAGCAGTACCTGTACTACAAGAAGGTAAGCTGAGTAAGCACTTAACATGCTGAGACAATATCATGCGTCTGTTGTCGTACCTTTGCTGAATTAACTTCCAGGCCGTACCAAAATTGCCTTCAGCTATCGCTAAATTACTGAGTAATTGCCTAGGTTCGCCTTCAAGTGACGATAATAAATAATGAAGCCTTTGAACATTATCTAAGTTAGTATTGTTAATTACAAGGGACTCAAAGGTATTCTTAAACGAGAGGTATTCAGTCAATTCTCCTTGGAAATGGGGAATCTGAATAGCCGGTAACTTAAAACTACAACTCGATCTACTAGATGCACGTAAATCATCAATACCATGACTATCTGTAGGTTTTTGAAGACTTTCTATTAAATCCTGAACCTTGCCACACAACTCATAATATTCATTTTCAAAATCCTCATGATCCCTTGCATGATCCTGACCTGGCTTTGAATCTACTTCAAGCTCTAAGAAATTCTTAACTGCCTCAAACTGTTCCCAAATATCTCCTAGTTTATTTTGTCTAGCTACTAATGTGTTTAGGGAAATGGCTTCACTATTAATATAATTTTCCAAATTAGTAAGCCTTCTTTTAAGAATGCCTCGCTTTTGGATAGCCTTTGTCTCACTTTCGAATGACATTTTGATAAATAACAAATTACCGAACAATATAACACAGCAAATATTTTATAAAATAATTAAAATATATATAAATCACACAAATAATATGGCAATTTGAAATATAATGTCAGCTCGACTCTATACCAATTCTGATTAAATAGTCAATTTGTTCTCAAATATCAAGTCTAGGTTTATGGAATGAGGTGGGACATCAACTCTAAGATAGGAGATACAAGCATGCAATAGTTACTTAGCTTTCAGGTCTCTACTGAGATTTCCAATCGACCAGACATCTGTGGTACTCTAGAATGTGCCACCACGCTACTAGAAGGTCACAGCACCGTTGATATCAAAGGATAGCTCACTCGAAGATAATTCACTATCAAAATCATATTTTCTTGCACTGGAACTAGACTTCTCGAAGCTCGAAGTTCTGCAAGGGGGTCGCGGTCCACTAGTTGATAACCGCAACACCACGTGGTAACGCTTTCACTGTTCTTTGTTTAATATAGTTCTTCACGTAAGTAATACTTTTTGTGTCACAATATTACGACTTTTCACAAGGCGACTGTTATATGATCACGGGAACACCACGTGGTAACGCTTTCACTGTTCTTTGTTTAATATAGTTCTTCACGTAAGCAATACTTTTTGTGTCACAATATCACGATTTTTCACAAGGCGACTGTTATATCCGGCCCGGAGGACCAAAAATATGTAGCAGAGTTAATATATTCTTACTACACATACAGGTTAATTGTTCACGGAACTTTATTTCTAAACCTGTAAGTAGCTATAAAGTTCTTCTCTCTGAAGTGGACTGTATATTTAGGAATTACTGTGACACAAAGAATTAAACATATGAAAATAAGACAATATTTAAATAAGTAATAATATACATTAAGTTTAACACGTGCTCCCGTCGTGTTCAGTTCTCTCACAACTCACTCACACAGAGCGCACCACAAGACACGACCGCCCCTTACGAGCCACACACACACAAGAAGGATGCGCTCACCATGCCGTTCAATCCATGAGACGACTCAGGTTAGCCAACACCGACACATCCCGCCAACCACTCAAGGCAGCTAACCTGAGGCGTCAACAGACATTTCCTCATTTTGTAAACTCTTCAAAATAAGATTAATACAGCAGATAAAATTTTACATTGTGGAAGCGAGATTGAAGTAGGGTCGTCTACTAGCGGACAAATATGACAACATTGAACTTGAAGAAAATGGACAGTGTTCATCAAAAAGCATTCAGTAATTGTACTCTCACATTCAACGTATCAAAATAAATATTGCTACTATTATTTTATTTACCGCACATGTGCTTTTTGAGTCCATATCAGCATTGCGATTTCTTTTGTTTGCATAGCAACCAGGTTAGATGTGGGAATGTTGACTTACTTCCAGTACCAACAATATTAGTAAGTATAAGAAATTAGTCACATCGACCAAAAACAAAATAATGTTACAATCAAAATGTAAATATATTTACAAATTGTTAGTCGTGCTTTATAGTAGAAACTAATCCTCATTTGTTTACAAATAATAACTTAAAATGTCATTTGATAAATTAAAAGTTCCCAGTAAGGAAAGTTTTATAAGACATCATTCTCTAAAGCAGAAATTAAGTCGAACAATCCGTGGCCTTTTGGGCAGGACGGATAAGCAACTCTGCAGTCGTATCCTTCTTCGCCGATCTGCCGTGCTTCATGGTATTCCTTTTCCAATTGTTCGTCCATATTATGTCCGTATCCTGGCCTGCCAAAGCAAATTATCAACAGTTCAACTAAAATGTTTAATGTATCTAATAATTCAATTATTTCAGAAAATTAAAATAAAATTAATCTAGAAGAAATAAGAAACAGTGTAATTAAACAAAAGATGAATTTTCGAACTTCAATTGTGGATTTCATAAAAAAAACAATTAAAATAATATAGGCATGTAAAAATAATTAGAGAATACACATTTCGAAGAAGAATACTAGAATGGGTGCCACTTTGTAGAGGAAGAAGAGGACGGCCAAAAATAACGTCGGTTGATGTTTCGAGCAGCGTGAAGGAAAAAGGATTGGACGAAGGAGATTGAAATGAAAGAGAGATGTGGAGGAGAATGACAGGAGATTAATAGGGCGCAGGAAGATGATATCAAACATCGAAAATAAAATTATAATTCTTCGAATATTAAATATTTCCGGAAACCTTATTTGCAAAGTAACAGTTCATACAGTCTGGATAGCTCGTTGGTAGCGCAATTGGTAATACATTCGTCGAATCACGCTTTTTAGATTCCAAATTTTCCTACTTCAGATCAGGCTGTTTATGGTTGAAAGTCAAAAATATGACCGCTGTTTGTTACACTATAAATAATAATATAAACTACATGTTTAATGTTAATGTGGTAATACAATTGAGTCGCAGAATAAAAATCTTCCAAGCTATATTATTAAATTCTCAGTAAAATTTATTCTCTTAACACAATAGTATATTACGATACGAGGTTGGGAAGCGGTTTTTACAGAAGCGAGGAAATGTTTAAAAACCGAGCGATAACCAGTTACTGATAGTTAAGATTAATCAATGTTTTTAAAATACATGATTGAACTCCGTTGAGGTTACTGTGTTAACTTTTTAATAAAAAGTAATGTATTTTAAAAACACTCAACGGAGTTTAATAATGTATTTTTTGGTCGATGTGACTAATTTCTTATACTTACCAATATTGTTGTTACTGGAAGTAAGTCAACGTTCCCACATCTAACCTGGTTGCTATGCAAACAAAAGAAATCGCAATGCTGATATGGACTCAAAAAGCACACGTTCGGTAAGTAAAATAAAACATTTCTTGAATGTTTTGTACACTAACTCCTACCTTTCTTTAGACTTTTCCGGAATTAATGCAGAACATCCCACTCTCCAGGCTTCTTCAATTTCTTTATCATCTACCACGACTTCTTCCATAATAAAATTATCAAACAGATTCTAATCACGGTACTACGTATAAACATGACTCCACAGCCAACAATCCTTGCTTATAATAAAACAAATGAAAAGCTACATAGCAACGATCACCAAATATTTCTTTCTCATAGAAGTCATTTACATCAAACCAATATTTTAATTCATTTATTACTATATTTAATAAAATTAGTCACATCGACCAAAAAATAGTATGCAATACACATGAGGTAAGCACGTAATAGATCTCGAAAGCTGAAAAAAACTGCGCAAGCGCCTCGTTTTTTTTCAAACTTTTTCTCGATCAGTAACAAGTGCTTACCTCACTTGTATCGCAATATAATATTAAAAACACTATAAAACAACACTGCTAATTATTGAGAACGACTGAGATGTCAGGCGCTGTTATACAATTCTTAAAACTTTAAGTTAAGATTAAGACTAAAACTAATAATAAAATATATTCAAGCAAGATAAATTAAATTGTTGTTAGACTGTTCGTGTCAAATGTATATAAAAATCAAAGAAAAATAATCAGATATTGAAAACTAATTTTACGTTTATACAATATTTAAACACACAAAAATATTTGTTAATTTTAATATTATTTTCATAAATAAGTTCATGTATTAACTGTTAAAAGAATACTATCAGTGAGGTGTATAAGTTAGTTTTTTATTAAATATTTAATTTGTTTTTGAAGGATGTAATAGTTTGACAGTCTCTGACATAATAATAATAATAATAATAATAATAATAATAATAATAATAATAATAATAATAATAATAATAATAATAATAGCTTTATTTTACCTGGCAGAGTTAAGGCCTTAAGGCCTTGTCTACCACTCAACCAGGGCGGAAGGGAATTCCATGTTTTGGCAAGTGAGACTGTAAAAGATAATGACTATAAAAATGTAAGTAAATACATCTGGCATAATTTATCCGGAATGATTGAAGGTTGAATTATGAGAATATTAAAATTCTAGCTACCAGAAGATCCCTGACCGTACTTAAGAAAAAGAAGAAAAAGGCTACTTACGTAAACATAATATGAAGAAGTTCCCCTATTAGACCATTGTGATGTATTGGAGCCTCAGCCACTTCACATATCGTTCTCAGCAAACAACCTCGCCCCTGTACACCATGCCTTTACATTTAAAAAAATATTTCTACATAAGTATGGTTTGAGTAATACATAATCAGATTTCTTTCGGTTTATTTATAGGACATGATTATAATTTTGCTCAAAGCATAAGAACGACTGTATTTAAAATGTGCAAATTCTACTTGCCATTTCAATCATAAAGTAAGAAGAATTCTTCCAATTCAATTGCCATAGGCCTACTATATACATGCTACTGACAAATTGTGGTCTCTTTAATTTCCATAATGTTTTGTTAACTTCGCCTCTTCTGTATCGAACAACTGGCTTATTAGAGATACAATTTTACGCCTAAGAATAAACATTTTAAAATAAATAATAAACTTTTGGATACAATATTATTTACTGATGATCAAGTAGTGATTTCCAGTTCAGAAGATGATCTACAAAGAGCTATTTTTAATTTGGAAAAAATAAGTGCCAATTACAATTTTAAAATTTCAAAGAATAAAACTAAAATTTTAGCATTTAAATGACATGATACCTTAAGAGAAAAAATAGTAATTGATAATACAATTTTAGAGCAGGTGAACAGTTTTAAATATCTAGGTTTCAATTTATCATATGTTAAAATTGAAGATATTAATGACAAAATAAATAAATGCAATCTAATGTGTGGCACTATTAAAATAACCCTTAAAAACACAAGAAAAGAAACAAAAATTAAATTTTATAAAGTAATGGCTGTTCCTGTATTGATGTATGGATCAGAATGTTGGATTATCACTAAAAGACAAGAACAAAGATTGGAAGCAGCTGAGATGCGATTTTTAAGAAAGATAGCAGGATAAGAAATATAGCTGGATAAGAAAAGAAATGAAGATATAAGACAGGAACTAAATATTTTCAAACTTACAGAACGACTAATTATATATAGTAACGACTGGAAAGAACATATTGATAGAATGCGAGAAGGAAGATTTCCAAAATTATTGCTAAATTATAAACCGCACGGAAAAAGAAATGCCCACACAGAAGATGGTCTGATCAATTTTAACAATTCTAGCTTTCATGAAACCGGAACGAGTCAATAGGCTTAATCCCTGGATGATGATGAATTGAATTGACATTGAATCACTTAAAAATTGTTTTATGTCAGCTTAAACACGGCGATAGAATAATAAAGAAATGATGGAAATTAATATAAGACTATTATATTAACTGGTTTTGAATAAGATTTTAAATAATTTTGAAATTCGAATGTGTCACTCCTTTGATTAAAATATTCTGTCAAATTATAGATAAAGAACGAATTTTTGGAAAGGTCAATCACATCTAACAAGAGAAGATACAAAAAATCAATAAGAACACTTTTCGTTCAAAAAATCGTAAACCCAGAATTTTCTTGTTAGAAGATAAACCACTTACAATGACAATCATTTGCACAATATATGTCTTATAGACGTTCTAGAAACTACTGGCTTTTACCTCATTGTGAAATTTTAATCTACGCAGCAGTGCTTCTCTGCTAGGTATCACGGTTCCAAAATGTACTATTGAAACTACAGAAATATGAGCAACTACGAAAGTTGTAAAGTTTCCATTGAGGAAGATCCTATTTTCTACGAAGTATCGGAATACATTTTCTTCGCTATCTACTTTTAGGATTTTAAGCTGTCCAGTTTTTTCAACATCTCCAGTGATGAAATATTGAATCTACACGATTTTTGACACATATAACATTAACCAATATAATGTTGTTCCTTGTTCCTCTGTCATTATCCAAATATTATTAACGCATTTTAAATAGCCTTTGTTAAATAAAATGTTAATCATGCGAAACATGGACTCTTACTTTAAGGGAGGAAAGGAGATTACGAGTATTTGAGAATAAAGTTCTTAGGAAAATTTTTGGACCAAAGAGAGATGAACAGACAGGTGAATGGAGAAGACTACATAACAATGAACTACATGGTGTTTGTAGGAAGCCAGATATAATAAGAATAGTTAAGTCTCGTAGACTGCGATGGGCAGGACATGATGCGCGTATGGGGAATGAAAGACGTGCATGGACACTTCTTGTAGGAAAGCCAGAAGGAAAACGCCCAGTTGGTAGACCAAGAATGAGGTGGGATAACAACATTAACTATGATTTGAGGGAAGTAGATTATACAGGAAATGATTGGAAAGCATTAGCTCAGGATAGGGATGTATGGAGAGCTTATGTCCGCGTGGCCATGAACCTACGGGTTCGATAGTGCAAGTGAGTAAGTAAGTAATCATAATTTGTGTTTATGCTACAATTAACATTGAAATGTATTACTTTTGAAATTCACAGTTGGTTGAAGCAAGGAGATACACTATCTCCTCTACTATTTAATTTTGTACTAGAGCATGCCATCATGAAGAAGGCCTACAACTCAATGGTATTAATAAGCTGTTAGTTTATGCTGATGATGTAGTATTGGGCGATAGCGAGAAGATACTATATGCCAACACGCACACACTATTGAGTAACACTAAGACATTGGAACTAAAAGTACAGTAAATGTTAATAAAACTAAATATATGGTCACACATAGAAATACATTATATAATGGAAAAGGACAGCTGATTACAAATTAGGGAAATTTTGGGGAAGTGGCTGAAATCAAATACCTAGGAACAATAATCACAAAAAAAGAATGAGATGCACAAATAAATTAAGCATAGGCTCAATTCTGGAAATGCGTGCTATTATGCATCGCTGAGCCTCTTGATGTCCCAACTCCTTTCAAAGAAAGTTAAACTGAAAATATATAAAACTATTATTCTACCAGTTATATTATATGGATGCGAAACATGGACTCTTACTTTAAGGGAGGAAAGAATATTACGAGTATATGAGAATAAAGTTCTTAGAAAGAAATTTGGGCCAAAAAGAGATGGACAGGTGAATGGAGAATACTACTATATAACAGTGAGCTGCATGACATGTACAGGAAGCCAAATATAATAAGAACAGTTAAGTCTCGTAGCCTGTGATGGGCAGGACATGTGGCACGAATGGGGAATGAGAGACAGCCGTGGAAGTTTCTTGTAGGAAAACCAGAGGGAAATCGCCCAGTTGGGAGACCAAGAATGAGGTGAGAGAATAAAATATTAACCACGATTTGACGGAAGTAGATTATGTAGGGGATGATTGGAAAACATTAGCTCAGGATAGGGATGTATGGTTCGTTAGTGCCAGTGAGTTAGTTATGTATTTTGATACTTGTTAAAAGTGGTCGCAGTCTACAGCAAGAGATAAATTGCATCTAACAAGTAAAACTAGAATTCGCATAATATAGTCTAGTCTCGTACACTGCGATGAGCAGGACATGTGGCAAGAATGGGGAATGAGAGATAGGCGTGGATGCTTCCTGTAGGAAAACCAGAGGGAATCGCCCAGTTGGTAGAACTAGAATGAGGCGAGAGAATAATATTAACCATAATTTGAGAGAAATATATTATGTAGGGGATGATTGAAAAACATTAGCTCAGGATAGGGATGTTTAGAGAGCATTTGTCCGCCCTGCCATGAACTTCAAAAGTGCCAGTGATGGTTAAAATATATTCTATTGTTTAAATTGTTCTGAATTGTCTGTTCGTAAACTCATCATGATTCAACATTTTAAACTCTCTCATAAAACACTCCCCCCCAATTCATATAAACAATATTTTTAAATGAATGTGTCACCTGTCCATGACAACCTGAAGAGCCTGGTAAGACGAGGCGCGATCCACACTGCATCGAGCTGTGCGCTGAGTTTTTGGATATTGTCTGAATATCGATATATTTGTAGGCATTGCATATTGGAACTGTATGTTCATGCCAAAACTCAGCAGTCTTTTGGGTTGATCCAATGGTATTCCAAAGCCTAAAATCAACTGAAAACACATAAAGTATACTTACAATCAGGAAAAAATCTGAATTTTGAGAATTTCAATATATTTAGTTATTTTTGTCTAAAGAGACAATTTTGAATTATTTTAAAACGAATACTGTAGATAACACAACAAAATGTACCCTCCTTTAGGTTATTAAAGAAATTGTTTTGGATAGTTGTAAAAGGGACTCGAACCCTCGACCTTCTTACAAGCTGGAAGGTCGAGGGTTCGAGTCCCGATGGGGGTCAAAATTTTTAAACTGACCCAAACTAGGCGTAGATGACTGGATGATATTCAGATGCAGCTTAGGGGTCTGAATATAGGATTCCGTTGGTAACGACTAGGGCCAATAGAGGACCTTAGTTAAGGTGACATTGTATTTATAAGTTCCATAAACCGAGGATAGTTTACAATGAATGATAGGTATTACAGTAGAGATTTTAATTCAAGGTACAGAATATAATATTTTTCTAACCTTACAAACTGCACCGTGTGGATACATTAATGCTCTCTCTTGCCTTGTAGCTTGAGTAATTAATATCGTAGTACATAATATGATGATAATGCAGAACTCTGCCCTTGCGTGGTGTTGAGATCTGAAAATAAATTATACTTGGTATGTAAATACTTGCACCACCAACCTATTTTGTGATTTACAAGTTTACCATCTAATAATAATAATGATAATGATAATTATAATGACTATTTAACTCATGCCCCAAATGGGAGTCAATGACCAATCACGTTTCAATGATTTCTGTTTTACAACCAATCAGAGTCGTATTTCACCAAATATTTATCAGTGTTATAATTACCACATTAAACAAAGCTCCTCCTTACAATATTGCGTTCCTTTGGCAATAAATAGTATGATCTGGTTGCAGTGATAAACAAAAGAAGCAGTAGAAGCGTACCTATCGTTTCTCATTTGTTTTCAAACATCGCCGTTTACATTAAATATATAAATATTTTAAAATAACTATAGTTAAATAATGATTTGTGAGTAAACAGCTTAATTTTATTCGTTAAATAGTCCTAACAAATGCCACTCTTGATTTCCAAATTCTCTAGATAAATTCACTCCTCACTTCGTGAGTCGTGAATTTATCGATAATTTGGAAATCACTCGTGGCATTACTTATGATAATTTTTATTGGGAATACTAGTTAATGCCCGCCATGCCCTGCTACGCCTAAATACATGAAAATTAATGTGATTTTATGTTTAGTTGAATAATTACAGTAAAAGGAAAAATAATTATAGATTTTTGTTTTTAGATATCCCGTGCTGATTACCGGCGTTGCCCGGGAATCTACTGATCTCGATCTTCTTGGCATAAATGAGCTAAAAGACAAAATTCGTTATTGTGAGTTACCCATAAAAGAATACCCGCCATCTGCTGTTATGCTTGCACAGGGCATAAATGGAAGATAAAAATGGTTATTGTGAGTTATCCGTAAGAGATAAACGTATGCTGTTGCGGACATTTTTGTAGAGCTTTTTGAGATATTCAATTCTGTGTATATTAATTTTGTGTATATGTTATGATTTAGGCAGCTTAAGCCATTTAAGCGTCCAAAGAGCTACTTTTTTCACGTTTTCCACTACAAAGGGCGATTTTTAAGGGTGTAGGAGTTGAGTATCACAACTCTCTTGTAGCCCATGTTCATCCTGGGAATCTCCTGAACATTTTGCAAAAAACCCCATCACAATCGGATTAACGGTATGGCCGCGCATAAAGTACAAACAAACAAACATTCATTTTTATATGTTAGATTAACCACTACAGAGGTAGTGATTTGTTAACAGACATTAGAGTCTAAAGCATCTCAAATTTCTAGCTTGCACTTCTCACTCCATCTATCCAACGTTCTCACTCCATCTATCCAACGTTCTCTTCCACTTCTTGCATTAGTTTTCTAATCAAGGATCCTCTTTGGTATTCTATCTTCTTCCATTTTCATGAAGTGTTCGTACCAGTTCAAACTTTGTCTTCTATTTTTAATATGCTTTTTTTCAATTTTAATATTTTTTAATGTTATTTATTAATTATTATTATTATTAATTATTATTATTATTATTATTATTATTATTATTATTATTAACATTAGTAGTAGTGGGGCTATTCATTTGTTAAGAGAAAAAAATATATAACAGGATAGAAACCTGAAAACCAGCACAATAAGTATACGATATAATGTTATCTATATGAGTTGCGCTTAAAAAAAGTTAACTGATTCATATATTTATTCTCGATCGAATTTATCAGTTAATTAATGTAACAACTAATCACTGGCAATATCGAATCCATAGGCTAATGGCCACGCGGACAAAGTTCGCCACGCATCCCCATCCTCAACTAATGTTTTCATATCGTTTCCTGTATAATCTACTTTCCTCAAATCATGGTTAATTTATTCTCCCGCCTCATTCTTCATCTGCCAAACTGGGTGTTTTCCTTCTGGTTTTCCTATAAGAAGCTTCCATGTCCCTCTTCCATTACTCATTCGTGCCATATGTCCTGCATATCGCAGTAGGCCTATATGAGACTTAACTGTTCTAATTATATCTGATTTTCTATCAATATCATGTAGCTCACTGTTATGAAGTCTTCTCCATTCGCGTGTCTGTCCATCTCTCTTTAGTCCAAAATTTTCCTAAGAACTAAATACCCGTAATATTTCCCCCTACCTTAAAGTAATAGTACGTGTTTCACATCCGTATAATTTAACTGGGAGAATAATAGTATTGTATACTTTCAATTTAACTTTGTTTGAGATAAATTGGGACGACAAGAGTTCCTGTAATTCATAATAGCTTGCACTTTCAGAATTGAGCCTATGTTTAATTTCTTTGTGGATCTCATTGATATTTGTTATTATTGTTCCTAAGTTATCTCCGTTAATAAGGATTACAAATTTTCATGAAGGATCCTAACTTATCAGATTATTAAATCCATCCATCCATAGTAATTCTGCCCGAAGGCAGGTCTTTCACTGCAATCATAGCATTTTCATGCTATATTTGCAGCTTTACCAGGAAATTGTAGGTGTGGTAGCTTCCCGTTGCTTTCCACACCGGTGAAGGATGATGGTGGTGATGGCCATATGATTTCGGGGACCGTTTGGACCTTAAAGTTTTCCTGACATTTCTCTTACAGGTGAGGAAAAACCCCGATAAAAACCTCACCCAGAAAAACTGCCCCGACCGGGGATCGAACCCGGGCCCGCTGCGTGACAAGCGGGCCCGCTGCGTGACAAGGCAGCACTCTACCTCGAGACCACAGAGGTGATTATTAAATAATTAAATGTAATTAAATGCATTCCATTTCTCCATAGGCGTTCCCTTTTCTACACTGGTATCCAAAATTAAAGTAACAAACTGAATTTTCGCCTTCCTGTGTCCAATTTACAATAGACTATTTAACTCATGCCCCAAATGGGAGTCAATGGCAAATCACGTTTCAATGATTTTTGATTTACAACCAATCACAGTCGCCTAGAATTTACCAACTAAAGTTTATCATAATAAAGAAAGCACCTTCTTTTTAACATTCTGAATAGGTCATACCATTATTTTGCAGTGACTGACTCTCTAAGAAATACGGCTGCCAGATTGTAAATATAGTGCTTGAATATCAACACATAGCACACGCGGGAGTTAATATAAAAACATTTGCAGCAATTGATTATACCACCAAAAAAATAAACCACTGTTTGCACATTCTTAAATATATTTTTTCCCAGGTAATAACATTCCAGAAAAATATAATTATATTTACATCATAGGACATCAGAAATTAATTAATATACAGTTTGATGTTTAATTTTTTCTCCGCTAGAGTGCGTTCTTACAATTTTGCGTTCCTTTGACAATAAATAATATGATCTGGTTGCAGTGACAAATAAAAGAAGCAAATGAAGCGTGCCAATCCTTTGTGATTTGTTTTCAAACATCGCCGTTCACATTAAATATATAAATATTTTAAAATAACTATAGGCCCATTTAAGTAATGATTTATGAGTAAACGACTTAATTTTATTCGTTAAATAGTCCTAACAAATGCCACTCTTGATTTTCAAATTCTCTAGATAAATTGGAAATCGCTCGTGGCATTACTTATGATAAATATAACGTGGCAGTAAAACGTCAACAAATGTCTGTACAATCATATCCTTAATGTGAAAAGATAGCCTTGTCTTTGTAGAGCCAATGGAGTGATGAAGGCAGTGCACCTATCAAAGGGTACTTTGTGTGTACTCTCTTTAGTCCCACACCAGCATTCACTGTGTAAGCATTCTGGTACATTATGGCACAGAGAAGACGTCTGGCAGACTCCCTACGTTGGAGGGTGATAGGTAGAATGGAAGCTAGACAGTCTCAAGCTGATGTGGCCAGATGGCTTAATCTGCATCGTTCTGTTGTTTCCCGGATGTGGCAACAGTTTGTAGAGACAGAAAATGTAACCTGAAGACCAGGGCAAGGACGACCAGAAGTCAGAACACAACGTTATTTGACAATAAGGGCAAGACGGAACCGCCGTAGTACTGCACAACAACTGACATCTGACCCCACAGCATCCACTGGAATAGTTGTATCGAGACAAACAGTGTAGACAAGGCTTCAACAAGGAGGTCTTTACTGTCGGAGATCCGCTGTATGAGTACCTCTGACATGTGATCACAAAAGAAGACATCGAGAATGGAGCCAACAACATGTCAACTGAACGGACGAAAAGTGAACCAATGTTCTCTTTACAGATGAGTCCAGATTCGGTATTCTGAGCAATTGTCGACGGATTCGCATTTGGAGAGAATTTGGAACACGATTTCTGCCCTCAATCACTCTTATGGAAATGGATCAATAATGGTGTGGGCAGGCATTATGATAACTGCTCGAACACTGCAGGAAGTTGTACGGGTAAACCGACAAGGTTTAACTGCTGCCAGGTATCATGACGAGATCTTGTTACATCATGTACGCTTGTTTCGAGGTGCTATGGATTGAGACTTCCAGCTGGTGGAAGATAATTCTCGTCCACACAGAGCTGCAGTGGTTGATGAATTCCTGCAAACTCAAGACATTCCTCGCATGGATTGGCATGCTTGCTTTCCCGACTTAAATCCGATAGAGCACGTTTGGGATATCCTATGGAGACAAGTTGCTTCACGTCAGCATCCACCAATCACTCTTCAGGACTTAAGAGTTTCTCTGCAGGAAGAATGGACGTTAATATCTCAAAATGAGATTGATGACCTCATTCGCAGCATGCCCCATAGTTGCGTGGTCTGCACTGCTGCCAGAGATGAACAGACGCCATATTGAGCATATGTAACCATATTTCTCGATATTGAATGTGAACTTAAGAACACATAGAAAAGAAGAAAATCATTTTTATTTTTGTTACTTCATCAAATATTATGTTATATTGTTTACTCAGATTAGTAATTTTATTCTACTATCAGCTAGTAATATTTTGTGGTAAAATTAACATAGAAAGTAAAAATTTCAGTTTGTTGCTTTAATTTTGGACACCAGTGTATTATCGATAGTAACTTTATAGTTTTTGAGTAAATGTGACTTACAAGTCTTATAACCTGAACTCGCTTACAGTAGTGCTAAGTAAGTAATAGTATGTGGCATTTTCAACTATTTCTTTTCTGCATTTGCTTATTATCAGCAGCGATATAAGTATAAGCTCACAAACTTATCAGTAACTCTAAATTATCATTTTATACCATATGCGATATTTTATTATTCTTGAGCGATTTAATATAATAATTCAACTTATTGAAGTATGTATTATCCCTTGCAAAAGGCTGGTAACATCTCCAGAAGAATTGCACTTTACTCGAAAAAGTTTTAAGAAACAAAACTGGGCGGAATCTAATGTTTACGAAAACCGGGAGAAAACTTGAATAGTGAGTAGTAAAATAAAACCATCTGAATGAGATGCTAGAGGAATTCATCATAAAGAGCAAGAACTTTCAGAAGAGTTATTAAAAAAGAACGTTGGTTTAACTGTAATTTCGGAAATCAAAAAGAAATAGGATCGATATATTTAAGGAAATACCTCATGATTAGAGATTAAACCTATCCTTCCAATGACGTCAGGTTGACTGAGCTTCACTCTGAACGGCGGTCAGATCTAAACAAAAGAAGGATTCAGACTTACAAAGTTTACTTCGGTGGAATATGAAAGTTGTGCACTGACTGTTCAGAACATTGGAGTGAAATAAAACTAATGTAAAGTTGTTATTTTAAACTGTTGCTGTAACCAAACCGTACAGAAACTATTCTAATCCCCTTCCCAATGATGCATGTACAACGGTCGCATTAATCATGCGCTGATATCGTGTTTACGAAACAATTTTTGTAATTAAATATATATTTTTTATATTACTTACCCTTGAACTTTAGACTGGAACATTTTTCATTTAGTTTTCATTTTAATGAAATACTTGATGATGTAACGAAATACTGTGTAAAAAATTAGGAATATGGAAGCTTGCCGTAATATTCTTCTTTCTGCTTTACAAGATAAAACCCGTATTATATTAAGTATTTCTATTGTGCAGTACATTGTAAAGGTTTCCTTCTGTATTTGACCCTTTATTATACATCATTTACACTTTGTGTTCTTTTCATATCTCTTCTTCTTGTATCTGAAGTTGAAAAGAACTGCTAATGAGAGGTTATTCAAATTTGTCTTTGAAGAACAAAGTGCTCTTAAAAATCGAAGTATTCATATTACTTTCGTGCAACGGTTTCGTTGAATAGAAGTTTTCTTATGTTCATGACGTATCATGAATAATTCATATTCAAGATTTACGTTGTTACTTGTGTTTGGTCAGATATAGTTTGAAGGGAATTGAAGGATTCAAATTCCCCCATAACATTTACCACACTAAACCCAGTACTCTGGTAGGTCATTATATAGGTCTAATTAAGTACATCTACAGAAAAATTGGATAGATCGGACGAGTTTTCTCAGACTATTTAACTCATGTCGCAAATGGTAGTCAATGACCAATCACGTTTCAATGAATTCTGTTTTACACCAATGACAGTCGTGTTTCACCTCGCTCTTTATCGATTTCTCTTTATCAGCTCCTGCTTTTGTGATAAAGAAAGCTCCACCTTTTTTAATATTCTGAACAGGTTACACCATTATATTTCTCCAACAAATACATTGAATATAGCAAATAATGAATAGATTCAGTGATTTTACTGAGTTGTTTATTCAAAATCTAAATTATTAACCTATAATGTTGATTATAATAGTTTCATGTGTTTCATTATTTCTCCGCTAGAGTGCATTCTTACAATATTGCGATCCTATTTGGCAATAAATAATATGATCGAGTTGCAGTGAATATACATAACCTCACATTTCTAATTTGTTTTCAAACATCGCCGTTTACAATAACTATATAAATATTTTAAAACACCGGTAACTATATTCAAATAATTATTTTTTAGTAAAGAGCTTAATTTTATTCGTTAAATAGTCCTAACAAATGCCACGAGTGATTTCCAAATTATCGATAAATTCACGACTCACGAAGTGAATTTATCGATAATTTGGAAACCACTCGTGGTATTACTTATGAAGACAGTATTTGAGTCCCTCATTCGGAAAATTATGAATTCTTATCCTTAACCCGGTCATATTGATTTATGTTTGTATTATTTTCCTCATTCGTTAGACAAATGCAGACTTTGAAAATCTTATTCTCAGGATCCATTTTATCAATCATAATTTCGTAATATGATTAAAATTAAATATGCGATCTCCCACACAAAATTAACAAAAATAACAATAGAATACCCACCTGCTGAATACAATCTACGATTCCAAGTAATATGATCTTTAAAAAATATATATAATGTTATAAAACTTGATATATTTACGTTGGGGGTTACTTCGCACATTCATAAACTCTGAATTTGTTTTTCAGTCCGACTGAAAATTATACTACTTTCCGTTTATCCAACTTCAAATTCCTCGTCATCATCATCATCTTTCATTCTTTGAACATGTTCTTTCCAGTTTTTTCTAGATTATCTTATTTTATCTAAAAGTTTAAAATATTTAGCTCATTTCTAATATCTTCGCTTCTTTTATCTGCAGCCAAACTCATTTCAGCTGCTTCTATGATCTTCTCTTCTTTTTTATTTGAATTTAATTAAATTTAGTTAAATTCCTCATCTACACCTAATTAAGGCAAGCCTTTTCGACCCTTTGATGTTCTGTTACTTGCCGTATGTCCTTAACATGGGACTTATGAGTTTACTCACCTTCTGAAGTAAGACTTGTTTAGGAATTTTACGCTCTTAAAAATCCAACAACGCCAACCAGATTTAAACACGCAATTCTCCGAATCAATACAATATTGGTAACCATTACCCCACTGAGGTCGATAGGCAAGCACCATTTTCTGCTGTTTAAAGGTGTATATATACAGTAATCTACAGGGTGTCCACAAAGTTCTGCTACCAAAACAATGTAACTTAGCTCGTGAACTATTTGAGATATAGACATCCAGTGTTTTGCAACGTATTCTACATCTCTCTGAACCGAAAGTGCCTTTCTGCGGTTCAGTATGGTATCTTTGTTCTCCTCCCTACTACAGAACATTTATGAAATATGCCAATGTCCTCTTTTCCGTGTGGCTACCCCTTCCCTTTTCATCCTTTCTGCCGCGCATCTCTACAGCGCATATCCCATCTACTTGTGAACCTTTATATGCATTGTACTCTTACCGAACATCATCATTCGATCAGTCTAGCAAGCGGCGTTTAGTTACTTAAAAGCGGATTCAAAAGCAGAATCCAATTCTAACTCACCATTCAGTTGGGAAGTTAATATGGTGGTCTATGTATAGACAAGTTGATTAAGACCGAGAAGAGGTCGATTTTGAGTTAGTCCAGCAATGTATGGAAGAAGTGATTCCAAAAAGCTTGGACATCTGTATGAGTGTGGCATTATGTCTGGTACGTTATTTGTTCAGTTGTTTCTACAAGCTATACTTGATTGATTGATCAAGAATAATTTTTTTTGTTATTAATTTATTATTTATTTTAATATTCAACTTGTTTATATTAAAAGCTTATCTTTTATACAACGCCCCCTTTGTTATTATTCAAGTATAGTAGTTGATCACTATCCTGTAACAAAATCACTCACTGTATGCATTTAGTATTCAGAATCTATATTTGTATGTATGTTCATCAGGGAAAGAAAGATGAATTAATAGCTGCCTTTCATGGGCCCGAGGCAGGCTGCTTTCTTACCGATAACATCTTTGAATATCACGATCACATTAATAAATACAGCATTAACAAAACTCGATCCCGGACAAGTGTTACGCTGAGCGTGGTTTGCTTTTCTAACGTCGTAAAAGGTAGCAGTCAGTGTGGTTTTGGGTTTCGTAACCCCCACAAATGGTTCCGCAGAGCGTGGTTATGGTTTATTAAAAGTGGGTTTCGTAACCCCCACATCTCAAAGTTTTGTTTACATTTGTTACAGATTGTGATTTTAACAAAACTGAACACCACAAGAAAAGACCCAATGTGTATGTTGGTATGCCGAATCTGATATATCATCAGTAACTGTTCACCGAAATTTCCGCCGGCAATATGGAATATATCCTCCATCCTAATCATCCATAATTATATGAGCCGTGAAATTTCTAGCAACTGGCAGTGTAATGGACTTGCCACGCAGTGGACGACCAGGTGTGAGCCAAGAAACTATCGACAATGTGCAACTTGCATTGCAACTCCGACCTCAATAATCGGTTCGTCGTGCTTCACAGGTACTGCATTTATCAAAATCCACCATTCAATAAGTCCTCCATAAGCGGCTATTTATTCAAGATTATAAACTGCAAATTACTCAAGCGTTGCTACCAACTAACTTTTCTCGGCGTGCTGAATTTGTTGATTCCATGCTGAACGCAATTGACTAAGACAATGAGTAGCTGCAGAGGGTGATGTTGTCTGATGAAGCGACTCTCTTTGCGCCTGGACATGTTAACCGCCATAACGTTAGGAAAAGGGAGTACTGGTGGTTTACCTGACTCGGCATACCACCATGTACATTGGGTCTTTTCCTGTGGTGTCGCTACTGTCGTTTAAATCACAATCTACAACAAATGTAAATAAAACTTTGAGAGATGTAGAATACGTTGCAAAACAACCGCATGTCTCTATCTCAAATAGTTTACGAGCTAAGTTACATTGTTTTGGTAGCAGGACTTTGTGGACACCCTGCATTTCTTGACTATGATGTCGGTCTCGAGGTAGCGTACTGCCTTGTCACGCAGCGGACCCGGGTTCGATCTTCGGTCAGGTTCTCGCTGGGTGCCTAAGAACCTGACAGACGACCACAAGGGCCAGCGAATGATGGCAAGCTTGGACCACTTAACGCGGTACACCGCACAAGGGCATGACTTTCTGGAAGGAATCGTCACAGGTGATGAGTCGTGGGCGTACCACTACACGCCCGAAACAAAGCTGGCATCAATGGAGTGGAAACATGCTGGTTCCCCAGTAAAGAAAAAATTCAAAGTGACTCAATCTGCCAGGAAAGTGCTTGTGACAGTGTTCTGGGATATGCATGGTGTTTTATTGGTGGACTTTGCTGAACACGGGACCACTGTGAATGCTGCGGCCTACATTAAAACTTTGGCGAAGTTGCGTCGTGCCATTCGTGACAAACGTCACAACATTAATGTTAAACTTCTTCATGACAATGCTCGCCCCCATGTTGCTGCTGTCGTTCGTCAGAAAATCGCCGAATTTGGTTGGGAGGTGCTCCAGCATCCACCATACAGTCCGGATCTTGCACCATCGGACTTTCATCTGTTTGGGTCCCATGAAGAAATTCCTGGCCGGCAAACGCTTTGAGACAGATGTGGAAGTGAAATCAACAGTGCGCAGATGGCTACACTCCAACCAAACGGACTTCTACGAACAGGGCATATTGAAACTGGTAACACGATGGGAAAAATGTGTTGAGAAAGTTGGTGACTATGTCGAAAGGTAGGTAAAAGATGTAAGTTCATTTGTGATTTTTTTCCTTTTTTTTACTATTAAACTTTAAAAAAAAAATATTGTGCGTTACTTTCCGATCCGCCCTCGTAATACCTATAGATTAAAATTTATAAAACGACAATCTTGTCTTTGATACTCTCTGGATGTGATATCTTACATTAAGGAATGAAAATATTCTGGAATCGAGAACGGAAGTTGATTGTTGGAAAACCTATGGATGGGAGGAATCGACAGACAAATTCTATAATTATTAGGCCTACACTACAGCTTTTTTTGGCAATGCCACAAGAATCGATGATATGATATCCAACATAGGATGCAGAAATGTAGGAAGACCCAGTAAAAGATGGACAAACCAAATCTAACATGAGATCGGAACAGACCAGCAGGTCTAATCCTTGATGCTGATGATGATTACTTTAACAGTGTCTTTTTTTTTTTTGGCAATGCCACAAGAATCGATGATATGATGAAAGCAATATGGGAATCTGGTTTGATAAGGGTCGTCCGATGAGAAACCAGTAAACAATTTTCGTCCTATATTTTTTTGTCATGGAAACAATGAAACATTTTGAAAGCCTGGTCGTGGCTCAGACTATATTTTTGCAATCGACTTAAAGAATTGCAGATAAATGAAGTACACTGTACATGGAATATCACCGTCTAATTTGAATAATTTAATTATAATCAAGGTGAAAAAATGTTTGTGATATAAATTCTAGAGGAGATTGAAGACAGCTGGGATAGGCCGAGATGCAATCTCCATCAGAACGGCCAAGGCACTCCGCGGCGAGATATTCTATGTTTTCAGCGGCGTGACTCCTCTGCTTGTTTCCACACCACTCATCTTCAGTATACAAGTCATCCGAAGGTCTGTAAAACAAATAAAATAAAACACATTTTTACGCGATAGTTCATTTTGTAGTACTTATAGCAATGGCGACCATGATTGAAAGTTCAACTTTCTACATTTCGGGGTTGCCAACCTAAATAACTATACTGTAATATTACATTTATAACCATGTGCGGGAAGTAAAACCACTGCCCTCTATGTATACTACGTGCAATGTATATACAGAAAATATCCATTGGTACTGTTAATATATATTATACGAAACAAATCACTGCATATCAAATGCACTGAACTTTATTTGAAACAATATAAAACAATTAATACGTACTTGCGGCCATGTTATCAATAATTGTTCTCAAGGTCTCCTGTTGTTTCAACTAATAAACATTGCCCACATTGTTAACGTTAGTCAATTGTTTATAATGAACGCAAATATTTCCAACAAAGATGTTATTATTTTACTATTAATTATTTTGAAAACAGCATCGCGCAAAAAATTATGTACAACGCACGTTTGTGAAGTGTTTTACAGAATCTCGGAAATTAAAAACTTCGCTATAGCTCGGTTTTTAAATATTTTCTCCTCGATTCTGTAAAAACCACTTCCCAACTTCGCATCGTAATATAGGCCTACTATTTATGCTTAAAGAGATTTTATGAGACAGTACATAATACGAGTCAAACATCTCAAAAGATAATCTATTCCTGTGAACTAGTGATTATTGTAATCTCCTCCGGTTCCGAGACTCCTAAGTTCAAATTCCGCCGGTGTTAATTGATTTTTCAAGGCATAGAAATCCAGAGAATGACTTTCATCGGAAGGTATCTAAAGCCCTAGTTCCCGTATGTTAAATTTACAGTACACTTGTAAAGAACCCTAAGCAAAATTGATCGTTTCTTTAAAATCAAGATTTAAATTGCATTGCTAATAACCTACGCTGTTAAAGAGTATAGTTTTTATCAACGAAATAAATAGGCGTTACTGCTATAAGGTAAACATTCTCTTTAAAATGCTAATTTGTTGTAGAAACCATGAGATGGCAGTACGATCAATGATCCACTGCCTCTCATGAATAGGGAATTATAAATAAGAAGAACAATGTTTATGCTTGGATGCTTGAGTGGCGCAGTATGTAGCGCGATAACGTATAAAGTTAGAGGTCTCGGGTTCAAATTCTGGCTCAGGCGGTTTTTTTTTTCTTCAAGTGATATAAATAAATAAATATATATATATATATATATATATATATATATATGAGTTCCCACTACATCTCGTAATAATAAGAATATATATATATATATATATATATATATATATATATATATATATATATAAATGAATGTTTATACTAGACTTGCTCAGTTGCGTAATCGGTAGCGCACTGGGGTATCAATCCAAAGGTCCGGGTTCAAGTCTCGTCCATGCATTTATTTTTCTTATCATGTTATATTAAGCTTGCATTGCTCAATGTCAAAAATTTAATTGTAATATCGATAAAGAGTCACTGCTATAAAGCAAAAATATTCTCTTTAATTTGTTTACTCATTACAGGAGCAGCTACCAGATGGCAGTGGAGACTGAGTTCCCACTACATCTCGTAATAATAAGAGAATATATAGCCCTATATCCATCCATAGTAATTCTGCCCGAGGGCAGGTCCTTCACTGCAATCATAGCATTTTCATGCTATGCTTTGCAGCTTTACTAGGGAATTGTAGGTGTGGTAGCTTCCCGTTGCTTTCCTCACCGGTGAAGGAGGATGATGATGATAATGATAAGGATGATGATGGCCATATGATTTCGGGGACAGTTTGGGCCTTAAAGTTTTCCTGACATTTGTCTTACAGGTGAGGAAAACTGTCCGGGATCGAACCCGGGCCCGCTGCATGACAAGGCAGCACGCTACCTCGAGACCACAGAGGTGGACTATATATATATATATATATATATATATATATATATGAATGTTTGTACTAGACTTGCTGGATAGCGTAATCGGTAGCGCACTGGGGTATCAACCTAGAGGTCCGGGTTCAAATCCCGTCCGAGCATTTATTTTTCTTGTCATATATATATATATATATATATATATATATATATGTGTGTGCGTGTGTGTGTGTGCGTGTGCGTGTGTGCGTGTGCGTGTGTGCGTGTGCGTGTGTGTGTGTAAGTGTGAACACTTACGTAAGAATGGCGTGTGCTATTTCTTCGAGCAACTCCATCTTGTCATGTTGGAAAGGCACTTGTGCGGTTTCGCATATAATCCTCAGCAGACATTCCTTCCCATCGAAACCATACTCCTGAAGGAATAACTCCAGTGGTAGATAAATCTCTAACAAGTTCTTCTGTGAAACTTCTCTTTTGGTCTGTTGCCCAGATAAGATCCTCAATTCTGTTGTATTAGTAGGCACGCTGAACTGCATTTGCGCTCCCACAGAAATGGAAAGTGTCCTATTTGAGACGGCGACCGGAGTTTGAACACCAATGCTTAACTAAACAGTTCATTAAAAAAAACTTATGCTAATTAAATAACAGAATTATATGAATACATGCAGTAAATAAGAAAGTATATCTGTGTAATTTTAGGCCTATGTATGTACTTTGATCCTCAAAACCGGACGGATTCTATCGAGCATACAATTCTTCTATAAACGTATGGCTTCTTTAGGAAAGGGAGTAAAGCTTACGATTTCGTGTTGTGATATCACTACCGCAAATTAAAGAACCTCATGAATTAAATAAAAGGCTGATGAAGAATATTTATCGATTCATTATTGCCCAGATTTAAATTGCTAAGGTAATGACCTTAGCCCTTAAAGTTTGAGAAATGATACAGGATGTCAAGAAGTAGATCTTTTTTGCCAAAACTCTAATTAATCTAGATGTTTGAGAAATGATAGAGGTTGTCATGAAGTACAGTTTTATGCCAAAAATCTAATTGATCTAGATGTTTGAGAAATTATAGAGGATGTCACGAAGTACATTTTTTCCAAAAATCTAATTGATCTAGACGTTTGAGAAATTAGTAGTAGTAGTAGGACTTTATTAGACAAAAAGTAAGATATTTACAATATTATTTACAAATATGGGTCGCACGGGCAGTAAGCCGTACGTGCTGTTGACAGTCCGTTACAATAAAGTAATAATTGGTACTAGTGTAAAGAAAAATAAACAAAAACAGTAATAACATTACAATTACATAAAGAAAACACAATAAAAATATTACAATTAAATAATAACACAATAGCATTATACACTAAAAACATTAACATTACAATTACATAAAGAAAACACAATAATATTACAATTAAGTAATAACACAATAGCAATAACATTACAATTACATAAAGAAAACACAATAATAATATTACAATTAAATAATAACACAATAGCATTATACACTAAAAAAACATTAACATTACAATTACATAAAGAAAACACATTAATATTTCAATTAAATAATAACACAACAGCATTATACACTAATTAATTTATATATAATTGTTAATAATTAGTGGTATTGCATTTTGATAACATATATTTATTCATGAATGAGTGTTGTCCTTATTTTTCGCGTTTTGTCCAGAAATTTACCGAGGTTTATCCAATTTTCTGGATTTACCAATAACTCGTAGCATGCCAATCTTTCCCGATTTCAATTTAGAAATCTTTCCGGTAATAACTGACGTCTCCAATATTCTAAATCATTACATTTTCCTAATATATGTATCTCATCTTCAAAGTTCCCGCACATTGGACATATTCGCATATCGTGATCGTCGCTGATTTTTAGAAATTTCCATGCCCCTAGCCTAAACCAAGCAAGCCCTGATCTCTCCTTAAATCCTAGGTTGAGTATATACGATTTATAGAGGATGTCACGAAGTACATTTTTTCCAAAAATCTAATTGATCTAGATGTTTGAGAAATTATAGAGGATGTCACGAAGTACATTTTTTCCAAAAATCTAATTGATCTTGATGTTTGAGAAATTATAGAGGATGTCACGAAGTACATTTTTTGCTAAAAATCTAATTGATCTCGATGTTTGAGAAATTATAGAGGATGTCACGAAGTACATTTTTTCCAAAAATCTAATTGATCTTGATGTTTGAGAAATTATAGAGGATGTCACGAAGTACATTTTTTGCTAAAAATCTAATTGATCTCGATGTTTGAGAAATTATAGAGGATGTCACGAAGTACATTTTTTCCAAAAATCTAATTGATCTAGATGTTTGAGAAATTATAGAGGATGTCACGAAGTACATTTTTTCCAAAAATCTAATTGATCTAGATGTTTGAGAAATTATAGAGAATGTCACGAAGTACATTTTTTGCTAAAAATCTAATTGATCTAGATGTTTGAGAAATTATAGAGGATGTCACGAAGTACATTTTTTCCAAAAATCTAATTGATCTAGATGTTTGAGAAATTATAGAGGATGTCACGAAGTACATTTTTTCCAAAAATCTAATTGATCTAGATGTTTGAGAAATTATAGAGGATGTCACGAAGTACATTTTTCCAAAAATCTAATTGATCTTGATGTTTGAGAAATTATAGAGGATGTCACGAAGTACATTTTTTGCTAAAAATCTAATTGATCTCGATGTTTGAGAAATTATAGAGGATGTCACGAAGTACATTTTTTCCAAAAATCTAATTGATCTTGATGTTTGAGAAATTATAGAGGATGTCACGAAGTACATTTTTTGCTAAAAATCTAATTGATCTCGATGTTTGAGAAATTATAGAGGATGTCACGAAGTACATTTTTTCCAAAAATCTAATTGATCTTGATGTTTGAGAAATTATAGAGGATGTCACGAAGTACATTTTTTGCTAAAAATCTAATTGATCTCGATGTTTGAGAAATTATAGAGAATGTCACGAAGTACATTTTTTGCTAAAAATCTAATTGATCTCGATGTTTGAGAAATTATAGAGGATGTCACGAAGTACATTTTTTCCAAAAATCTAATTGATCTTGATGTTTGAGAAATTATAGAGGATGTCACGAAGTACATTTTTTCCAAAAATCTAATTGATCTAGATGTTTGAGAAATTATAGAGGATGTCATGAAGTACATTTTTTCCAAAAATCTAATTGATCTTGATGTTTGAGAAATTATAGAGGATGTCACGAAGTACATTTTTTCCAAAAATCTAATTGATCTAGATATTTGAGAAATGATAGAGGATGTCACGAAGTATATTTTTTCCAAAAATCTAATTGATCTAGATGTTTGAGAAATTATAGAGGATGTCACGAAGTACATTTTTTGTCAAAAATCTAATTGATCTTGATGTTTGAGAAATTATAGAGGATGTCACGAAGTACATTTTTTCCAAAAATCTAATTGATCTAGATGTTTGAGAAATTATAGAGGATGTCACGAAGTACATTTTTTGTCAAAAATCTAGTTAATCTAGATGTTTGAGAAATGATAGAGGATGTCATGAAGTACATTTTTTGCCAAAAATCTAATTGATCTAGTTGTATCTGTATCAATCATCTAATCTCTTAATAATTCAGTATTTTCTTATGAAGAAGATGGCACGTATATATAATGCATAATAGCATGCATTTCCAGAATTTAGCCTATATTTAATTCTGCACGTCATTCCTATTTGTAATTATTGTTCCTATGTATTTAAATGCAGCCCTTCTTCAAAATTTCTCTCATTTGTCATTAACTCATTGTCCATTACTGACTCAATACATTTCTATGTGGACCATTATTTAGTTTTATTGATATTTACTTCCAGCCCCAATTTCTTAGTGTTACAAATAACTTAGCCTAAATAATTGGTAACTCATGAATTATATCTAAGACTAGGTTTTCTATCTATCGTAAAATCGCTTCTCATCAATATTCGTACATCTAGGTAAATTTCTTCATTCTAAGGCCTGTATTTACGTAAGATTTTAAATTACTTGGTTTTTTACATTATTCTCCGGGGTAGCATAGCTGCTTCGTTCGCAGCGGGCCCAGGTTCGTTCCCCTAGCGGAATAAGTTTCCCGGGTGACTTTTTTTTTCCTCGCCTAGGAAAATTAAGGCCCAACCGGTCTCAGAACATCATCTGTCATTATAATCATCATCATCATCATTATGTTTTCCATGATTAGTACGAATGTGTGTGTGAATTATGTGTTATGTTTTAATGTTGTGTTGTCTTGGAGAAGGCCCTGGCATTGAGCTGATCACTCATTCGGGGAGGCCCTGCATGACTTGTGTGGTCAAGAAAGTATGTATGTGATCCACAGTTAAAATCCCTCTCCCGACAGGTTGTGCCATTGTAAGGCCCTGGTGGCGTGTGACTCTTAAAAGTACCTGTAAGGTGAGAGGTTAAACTGTGTTAATGGAATGGTTTGCAATTACTCACCTGTAAAACTGTACCTTCTGGAAAGATCAAAGTACGACGATCCCTGACATTAGTAAATATGCTGGGTAAAGCAAAACAAATCAACAGCACAGCTCTGAATAATGTCATCGTATCTTTGTGTTAGTTATCCTGCATTTGAGAGGTTGATGCTCCTTACCAGTTAAGAATTATTTTCATTAACGTCTGTTAGAACTAATTATAGTAATTAGAAAGTACTTTTTCTTTAGTAAAATCTCTCACGTCTCCAGGGCTTTACAGGGACACGACCTTTGACCACATAATTTTTTTGATCAAATCAAGGTGAATGAACGATTACCTCAAAACCAGAGCCACCTCCGTAAGAACGTATTGCTCCTGCATGACGGCATTTCTGTCTTTGGGGACATAAGAGGTGAATTGTTACTAATGACTAGGGCAAGGCGGCAATTAATGATTTTGCATCTTTTTCTTATGAAGGTTGAAACATTGCTTACATATATTAAAATGTACGGCATTAAAAAACGGATTAAATAAAAGCAATTCGTTACGGCATTTTTTTTTGCATTTTCTTAACTATTTTAGGAATAGGTATTTTTTTGGCAATTTTTAGGTCATTTTGAGCATTTTTTACAATTGAAGAAGTAAGATAGTAAGATCTTCATTATGCCCCTCGTAGTGGCGACAATTTTGAAGAAGTAATTCTTTTCCCACGTTGTGATGACGTTTTGAAGCAGCTAACTCTCTTCATGCCCGATGTAGTAACATTTTGAAGGATTGGTGTCCCAAAAAGAATTACTGGTTCAGGTTGGGTTTGATTTTCGGTATAGCTGGGATCTCTTCTCAAGGTCTGAAGTTGGTACACAGGATAGGAAAACACTTTACAACCACTGATAACTGGTTCTTGTAGAAATAGTTATAAATTTATTTACTATTTAATTTCCCAGCAGATCAAGTAAATATAGGTGGTATTATTCTTCACCGTCCATTAAAATTAAACTATTTTCTTTTCTTGAATCAACTATTCTTCTTGTATTAAATCTCACATTTTATCAGGAGAGCTGTTATTGCTTCTATCCTTGATGAAAGTTGTATGCAGAATGACTAGGTAATTCTTTTATAATTTTAAAGAACATTATTACATCACATGATTTTATATTTAAATTCTATTGGTTAATGGTCCATTAAATACAAGGTTTAAATTTGATTTGTTAAATCAAAAAGTTAATTGTTTTAACTTCCAATTAGAGTTTAGTATTCATTTATTTAAAAATATTAAGTTAAGCAGGTGTTCTTATTACAGTTATAACAGAAAGCTATATAATTCTGACAACAATGACTTAAAACATTTTAAAAGCATTATTTAGGAAGACTGTTATGTAATACAATTTCTCTAATTGTTACTGAGACATTTTTATTCAACAATGAACTATTTAGATGTTTTTCTTTATTTAAATTATATTTAAATATTAAAAGAATTTTAAAATATAAAATTATTAACTTTAACTTCCGTACTTATAATGACATTAAAATCCTGCTTTACAATTTTCCGGAAGGCTGTGACATTATTTGTATTTGATTTAAGATTTTTATTATAATTCAGTATTTTTCCTTGTCAATACAATTTCTTGGAATTCAGTAGTTGTTTTGCTAACTAATACCCCTATTTTTCAAGGTATGTGCATAATGAACTTACCCACTTCTAGGAATTTTATTCAATTTCTTAGAGCTTATGCTAGCTTCTACCATTATTCTGATTGTTAACTGCAATTCAAAATTGCTGTAAAAGTGCACTGTGTAATTGAAATGCCTTTTCTGCAATAAAAGGTGCTGTAATATGTATCTTTTGAATGCTCTTCTTTTAATATTTTGATGTTAAGTTAAATTTTATGTAATCAAGTGAGTACTTAATCTAATAAATAGTATTTTTATTGGTAATTCTTAACTTTTTATTCATCATTTTTTATTTTATTGGTCTTTTTTTTTGCATTTTTTAGGTCTTAAATGCATTTTTATTTTACATTTTCTACCAATTTATAGGCCATTAAATGCCTTGCCCTACTAATAACTGACTTAAAATATCGACTCGCTTATTACTGAAAAATCTTTTCAAATGTAAATTTGTACATAGATTCCAATATGAACTAAGCTTGTAACTGAATGCAAAATTATCGCTTTCTTTCTCTTGGTTTGCTCTCGGTTATTCTGTTTTAAGGTATTTTCGGAAATCTTCTTTGCTCCATCCTTTTGACATGCTCATGCCATTTTAATATTTTTCCTTTCTTTAATTACCTCTAAAATATTCTTATCGACATTATTAATTAATGGCTATATTTCGAAATAAATTAAGTAAAGTAAAATGTTCCTACTGAAGGCATTAGGAGACCCCTGTGATGGTAAGAGTTTAAGGTTCCCACCTTTCTAGGCAATAAGTACGCGATATCAGCCGAATTGTCATCTCTGTTTGACGGCCGCCATTATTAACAAAAACATGTGTCTTGTACATAGTTCTGCTATAATGTGAGGCGACCCCAGGACCAAGTACGCCAGAAGGTTAGGCTAGTTTAGAAATCCTGGCCCCATCGGGACTTGAACCAGCTACCCTCCGGCTTGTAATGTATTGCCTTAACCAACCACGCTATAAATAAATTATATTATTTTTAAAAAATCTGTAATATTTTAATAACTTAATATACAAACTTGGAACACTTATTAGTTATAAGCTAGAAAATATAGGCCTAATATGATAAGATAACCCTAGTGGGTTTAAATGAATGAAAAATAAACTGTCAAAACGACCGAAATTAGTGTCTAAAACTTTTTGGGGACAAAACATGTGAGATTATAAATACCCGGCAAATCTAGATAATTTACTTCTTACTTACTTACTCACTGGCACTATCGAACCCATAGGTTGATGGCCGCGCGGACTTAAGCTCTCCATACATCCCTATCTAGAGCTAATGCTTTTCAATCATTCCCTGTATAATCTACTTCCCTCAAATCATAGTTAATGTTGTTCTCCCACCTCATTCTTGGTCTACCAACTGGGCGTTTTCCCTCTGGCTTTCCTACAAGAAGCTTCCATGCACGTCTTTCATTCCCCATACGTGCAACATGTCCTGCCCATCGCAGTCTACGAGACTTAACTGTTCTTATTATATCTGGCTTCCTATAAAGACCATGTAGTTCATTGTTATGTAGTCTTCTCCATTCACCTGTCTGTTCATCTCTCTTTGGTCCAAAAATTTTCCTAAGTACTTTATTCTCAAATACTTGTAATCTCCTTTCCTCCCTTAAAGTAAGAGTCCATGTTTCGCACCCATATAATATAACTGGTAGAATAATAGTTTTATATATTTTCAGCTTAACGTTTTTTGAAAGGAGTTGGGACATCAAGAGTCTCTGCAATGCATAATAGCACGCATTTCCAGAATTGAGCCTATGTTTAATTTCTTTGTGCATCTCATTCCTATTTGTGATTATTGTTCCTAGGTATTTGAATTCAGCCACTTCCTCAAAATTTCCCTCATTTGTCATTAGCTGTCCATTTCCATTATATAATGAATTTCTACGTGTGACCATATATTTAGTTTTACTGATATTTACTTCCAGTCCTAATTTCTTAGTGTTACTCAATAGTGTGTGCGTGTTGGCCTTTAGTATCTCCTCGCTATCGGCCAGTAGTACTACATCATCAGCATAAACTAACAGCTTATTAATACCATTCAGTTGTAAGCCTTCCTCATTCTCTAAAGATTTAATGGCATGCTCTAGTACAAAATTAAATAGTAGAGGAGATAGTGCATCTCCTTGCTTCAACCCATTCTGGATTTCAAAAGTGTCTGAAAACTGTTTGCCTACACGCACCCTACTCTTTGTGCCATTTAGACACATTCGTATAAGTCTAACTAACTTTTTAGGAATTCCGAACTCCAGCAGGATACTATATAACTTCTCCCTCTTAATTGAATCATATGCTTTTTTTGAAGTCTACATATAGTTGATGTACAGTACCATTATATTCCCATTTCTTTTCTAAAATCTGCCTTATACTAAAAATCTGATCTGTTGTAGACCTGTTTCTTCTAAATGCACATTGATGATCTCCTAGAATGTCATCAATATAGGGAGTAAGTCTGCTTACTAATATATTTGTTAGAATTTTGTACGAAGTTGAAAGTAATGAGATGCCCCTGTAGTTGTTGCAATCAGTTTTATCTCATTTCTTATAAATTGGTACGATAATTGATTCTTTCCATTCATCTGGAAGAGCTTCTTTTTCCCAAATCATACTAAGCAACCAGCGTATCTTGTCCATCAATTTTTCTCCCCCTGATTTTATCAGTTCTGCTGGGATCTCATCTGAACCTGATGCTTTATACATCTTCAATTTTTCAATCGCCATTTCAACCTCTAATGCACTTGGCTCTGCGACTAACATTTCTGCTGTCTGTAAATTATCCTCCTCAATGTCCTGTTCTGTGTGTACATTTAATAGCCGATTAAAGTAACTTTTCCATCTATTTAATATACTCCTAGAATCTGCAATCACATCCCCATTTTCATTCCGAATTATGTTTGTTCTAGCCTGAAACCCCTTCTTCTCAATTACCTGATATAATTCTCTAATGTTCCTATTTTTTGCATTCATTTCCGATTCCGATTGAGGGTCTTTCCACTTTTCAGCGGTTGCCCTTTTACCAGCCGGCTGCTGGCCCTTCACATCCACATGTGTCAATCACAGAGGTAGATGATCAACAGCCAGTGTAGGGGTGACATGTGGTTAGCATGTCGAGTCCCTCAGCCGTTATAGCTGGTTCCTCAACCTGGAGCCGCTACTTATTGTAGCTACCCAATTGCCTCACGATGCTGGGTGGGCACCGGTCCCATACTGGCCGAAATACCATGAGAAAATTTCTTCCCCCATGGAGACTCAAACCAGCGCAAGTCCCGTAGCTCTGCGCCAAGGCTTTCTACCTTAACCGCTCGGCTACGGCGCGGGACTCATTCATTTCAAGATCATTAATCTTCTCTCTCAAATATTCCCTCTTTTTACTCTTTAGTAACTTGGTGGTTTCCCGTCTAACACTACCCAATTGCTCTAAATTTACCTCATTTGGCTCGTGTAACCATTTCATTTTTGCTACCTTTCTTTTCTTTACCAATGTCGGCACATTCCTCATCAAACCATTTCTTATTTTGCCTCTTTTTTAAACAACCAATGCTTTCTGATGCTAATTTAACAGTATCTCTTATAGCCTCCCATTGTTTATTTATATCAGTTTCTTCTTCGTTTGCCACATTGTCATCTGAAGATTTCAGTACCTCAAATCTATTAGCAATTTTGATTTGGTATTCTTGCCGCATTTCATCATTTTTCAAGTTTTTTAATTCATATTTTACAGAATCATTTTTGGCGTTTGTTCCTCTCATAAGCGATAGCCGTTGTCTGATTTTCACTCTGACCAGATGATGATCCAAATTGCAGTCTGTCCCTATAACTGATCTAACATCAATGATGCTACTGTGCCAGCGTTTATCCACTAATACATGATCTATCTGGTTCCGAGTTTCTCCATCTGGGGACATCCAGGTGTATTTATGAATATCCTTATGCTGAAATGTTGTGCTCTTAACAATGAGATTCTTTGATGTGGCAAATGTGACTAATCTAACCCCGTTGTCATTACTATCTTCATGACGACTGAATTTGCCTATTGTAGGTTTGAATGTATCTTCCCGCCCCACTTTTGCATTAAAATCTCCTAAGACGATTTTCATATGATATCGTGAAAGGCATTGTAATTCTTCATAGAACTCATCCTTGATCTTGTCATCTTTATCCTCTGTGGGGGCATGTACATTTACAATTATAAAATCTTGTCGTTTACCCTTTAGAATTATGTATGATATCCTATCACTAACAAACTTAATATCTCGGATAGCGGATAGGATCCTCCTTCTGACTAAAAAACCCAAATGCAGGTCTTTCTGCACCCCCATAGTATAATGCAAAGCTTCCTGATTCTTGACTACATTCTCCTGGCCACCTAACTTCCTGTAACGCGACTATATCCAAGGGCGGTTTATCCAATTCCCGCGTTAATATCTCTAATGCCCCGCTATTGTATAAAGTCCTAACATTCCATGTTCCTAGGAACATGTCCCTGTGTTTAAGCCTTTGTGCATAGGTTCCCTGAAGTAGTCCCCGCCCGGAGAACCGAATGGGGGACTATTTGACCTCCGGAAAATTTTACCCCAGATGAACCCATGTCCGCATTTCCTGACGGTTGTATTTTTAGGGTGAAAGATCGTCACTCTTTCGCCCAAGGTACTTTTTTCGTCTGGCTTATCACCTTCGACCAGTCCGGCATGGGTAACCCTATCGGCAGCAATGCTACCGCCAAATGCAGATAATTAGCTGGTTAAATAGAGATTGTACGCAAAAACACGTGAACAGTATGTTGGAATTCGGAAAAATCAGGGATGTTGATTTTGTGAAAGGCATAAATCATAAATGTTGAATTAAAAAATACATAATTTCACAATTTTTTATTCTTATTATTTTTATTTTAACAAATCATTTGTTTCTGTTTTTGATATGAAATCCAGTAGTCCTGTCTTGCATTCTGGGTATAATAGATGGCAACTACCAGCAACTACCCCTCCCAGTCGTTCTGCAGCTAAATACTCTGTCTCCACTCCGTTGTTTCCTAATTCTCCTATTGTTGTGGACGGGCTGCAATAAAATGAAATTTTAACATTTGTTTCTACAAACATATCTACATGAACCTAAGGATTCGATAGTCTCAGTGAATTATTTAATTAGTTACGTTTCCACTAATGTTATTAATTAGATGTTTCTGCATTATTAGTTACAGGTATGATAATTTTTTTCTGTTGTCTTACACTCTGAGCCATTAAGTTTAAAATAAAGTGCATTGGCCAAAAAGTGCACTTAACGTTTTGTCTTATAGATGGCTGTATCTATAATGCATGTAAAAGCATTGTATTACCTACATATTAGCTGACTTAGGTCACTGATCCCCCCCCCAGTATTTTCAATCCATCAATCTCCACTGATCATAACAATTTTATTAAATGTAACTGTAATATTTAATATGTTTGTTAATATTATTCCCTGAGAGTAGTTAATAATAATAATAATAATAATAATAATAATAATAATAATAATAATAATAATAATAATAATACTTTACATACAAAATTACGACACTATAACACTGTAATTAAACCAGAGTGCCTCTATGGAGCAGAAACATTAATTTTGAACAGAAAAAATATATCGAAAATATAGTGAAAAGAGAATGCAAAATTATAAGAAAAGATTTAGGTCCAGAAGTCATAGGTGAAGCATTTAGACTCAGAAGTAAAAATGAAATAAAAATACATACAGACATTCATGGTGATATTAGAAAACGAAGGTTAAAAATTTATGACCATATTAAACGAATGAACTCAAATAGGCTTACAAAACAGATCATGGAATTCTACAAAAACAGAAGTAAAGCTCCAGTGGATACTATGAAGTGGATTGATGAAGTCAAAAAGGACTTAAGAATGGCAGGAATTACTAAATACGATATCCCAAACAGATGTATATTTAGAATTAAGGTGAATAAGTGGCAAGTTTACCAAGAGGACAAACCGAAGAAAAAACTGGAACAACTTGGACAAATGACAGAAAACAAGCTCATAGCAAAAAAAAAAAAAAAAAAAGAAAAAGAAAAAGAAAGCAAGAAAGAAATTTGGGCTGAAAGGAAACGCCTTTAAGTACTTTGCGTAGTCCTACATGGGCTCATCCGCAATCAAAAAGAAAATAACAACATGAATTAATCGCTATCTCGGTCAAAAATTGTTTTTAAGTCGACTTAATATATTAGTTTTTTTACTGAGATAACGATTAATTCTTGTTAGTATTATTATTATTATTATTATTATCTGTAATAATTATTTCTTGTGTTACATATCCCTAATAGTGAACCCTAATCTCACACATTTTATGGATTTGAGGATATTATTATAAACTTTAATGTACGATGCATATCACTTCTGTGATTAAATGTTGTGATGAAATATTTTATTTTTAACTTTGTTTTTATTGTCATTTCAATAATATATTAAATATTTTCTTTTATGCAATCATTTATAGGGCATTTGGTATTACTTTACCGTTCAATGTCATGCAGTGAAAGACAGAGAGAGATAAACATTTACAAGAATGCCGGCTTTTGCTCAACTGTCAAAGCAATTCTGGCCTAATATGGTTCATGTTAATGACTTGTAAAATTGAATGTTTTGGTCTCTAGTAACAGTGACAGAAAACACGTGGCATCAGTTGCCGTAGGGAACGACTACTGAAAGAAACAACCCCCTCCAAATAGTTGTGGGGATTAGGACTACATGACCTTGTACTGTAAAGTCAGAACCAAATGCCCTATAGCTCTATTAAACGTAGAATTAATAGGGTTTATTAATCTTATAATTTTTGTACATTCAAGTGTGTAACATTTTGTGTGAATTTGGTTACTTTCTTTGTCTCTTTCATCACCATTACAACAACTAACCTAAGTAACACATGTAGAACTTCTCCAAAAAGACCGTTGTACTTGAACGTTATGTCAGCTGCTTCACAGATGGCTCTTAGAATGCAAGCTCGACCATCCAATCCCATCCTTTCAATACAAAAAAATAAAAAATAAAACAGATAAGACTATATAGTAGCATATACATAGTATCGACTATTTAACTTATGTCGCAAATGGTAGTCAATGACCAATCACGTTTCAATGAATTCTGTTTTACACCAATGACAGTCGTGTTTCACCTCGCTCTTTATCGATTTCTCTTTATCAGCTCCTGCTTTTGTGATAAAGAAAGCTCCTCCTTTTTTAATATTCTGAACAGGTTAGACCATTATTTTTCTCCAACAAATACATTGAATATAGCAAATAATGAATATAGTCAGTGATTTTACTGAGTTGTTTGTTCAAAATATAAATGATTAACCGATAATGTTGATTATAATAGTTTCATGTGTTTCATTATTTCTCCACTAGAGTGCATTCTTACAATATTGCGATCCTATTTGGCAATAAATAATATGATCGACTTGCAGTGAATATACATAACCTCACATTTCTAATTTGTTTTCATACATCGCCGTTTACATTAAATATATAAATATTTTAAAACACCGGTAACTATATTCAAATAATTATTTTTTAGTAAAGAGCTTAATTTTATTCGTTAAATAGTCCTAACAAATGCCACTCTTGATTTCCAAATTCTCTAGATAAATTCACTCCTCACTTCGTGAGTCGTGAATTTACCGATAATTTGGAAATCACTCGTGGCATTACTTCTGATAATTACACTGGTCAACATGTTTTTTGTCTCATGAGTACCAATAGCTGTACTTAATGCAGTTTTTTTTATCGTGTTTTCAAATATGTATTCGGAATTTCCACATCGACCACAGCTTTTTTATTTCAATTTCAATTAATGGATTTAAATAATTATTTTTTAATATACGTTTATTCGTCCATTTGCCCATTGTAAAATAAAACGGGGAACAGCTTTCATCAGGGAGATTTTTAGCTATGGAAAAGAGATATCAAGGCAAATTGAATCCTAATATGCTGGCCGATTATTGTTGGACCATCAAGAGGGATGCTCGACAGGCGAAATATAGCAGAAAATCGTCTTTTCTTACTTTCTAGGTGAGTCCGAATGTTCGAATATTGTGTAGTTACGAATGTATAAAATATTAAAGTGTTTGAAGTTATAAATTCCTGACTCTCGGAAACCTTGCGTGATGGAGAAAAACCGATATCATATTTGTATTCAGGAGAAAAAAATACTATCAGGATCACATGGTTTTCTTTCTGAGACAAAAAAAAAAGTATATTTTTTGTTGCTCAGTGTTATTTATATAAATAAGTGCGCGTATACTTTTTTTTTTAATATTCAGCTACTGTAGCAATCTCTAAATAGTTCTGACTCCACGTTAGTTGGTTATTTTGTCGTGTTTCTTCAATAAAATAAATATTTTGGATTATTTGTTATTTACTTTTCTCTATCAAACGAAAAGTTGGCATTAGCTGTTTTATTTTCAGTTTATATTATTCTAGCATCTACTTTTTTTTCTCTCTCACTTATATTAAATGTAGAGTGAATCAACACATATTTTAATATAGTGATTATATTGCAGGCATAGGCCATAATAATTAATTTTTATTATAAAATAGTTATTATAAGAATCATTGCAAATTTTATCCAAGAAATTTGATTGGTATACAGAACCTTAAAGCCTTAACCCTTTCAAATAAAATAAAGCTATTATTATTATTATTATTATTATTATTATTATTGTTATTATTGTTATTATTGTTATTATTATTGTTGTTGTTATTGTTGTTATTATTGTTATTATTATTGTTATTATTTTCATTATTACTATTATTATTATTATTATTATTATTATTATTGTAGTTATTATTGTTGTTATTATTATCGGTGGTGGTAGTGAGTTTTACTAATATTTCGTGCAAAGACATAACACGTGTAAACATTTCAGCTCGATGGGGAATTATTTGTTACACTATAAACTATAATAATTAAGCCATAATAGTATATATGTTTATTATACTTCGTAAAAATGTTAACTTGATGTAAATATCAATAGGTGTCAATTAGTTAACATTATATATATATATATATATATATATATATATAGGGGCACGCCGTAGCGTCGTGGTTAAGGCACTGCGCTACAAGCCGGAAGGTCGAAGGTTCGAGTCCGGTGGGGTCAGGATTTTTAAACTGACCCAAACCTTATGGCAGCACTGTGGCCCTGGGGTCGACTCAACCTCTAACAAAAATGAGTACCGTACGCTTGTTCTTGGGTAAAGGCGGCCGTCTCGCAGGGCTGACAACCCGGCTGACATCAAGTGCCGATTGTCTATAAAAAGTGGGAGCCTTAACCTCGTACTACCGCAAGGGCTCCTGAGGCCTGTCGTGGGATCACTTTACTTATATATATATATATATATATATATATTATATTTATATATATGACATAAGAAAAATAAATGCCTGAACGGGATTCGAATCCGGATCTCTGGGTTGGTACCCCAGCGCGTTATCCATTGCACCAGCAGGCGTATCAAATTCAAACTCTTATTTTTCTTATATATATATATATATATATATATATATATATCCAAAATAATGTGAAAATTTCCATAAAATAAAGTGAGAAATTGAGCTCAAAATAACCTAAAATCAACATATTTGCAATGTAAAAAGTATATTAGTTATTGGTCAGGCAGTGTAGTCAATTTATCAAACAAGTGAACGCTAAATTAATCTGATGTGCTAACTAGCCCATTTTCTCCTAACCTGCCCAAAATAATACTAACTTACCCATCTTTCACTAACTTGTTCATTTTCTCACCCTGACTTGACCACTAATGTAGGTGGACTCTCGAGATAGAATCCTCTTTCATGTGAACAAACATTCTCTAGCGGGAACATATGTTATCACAATGACCAACAAGACGCTAAAAGTCACTTGTTCTGCTATCGAATATCACTGGTGGCTCGATGGCATATAATAGCCCAATCATTTTTTGTTCCAACATATCAAATTGGAACCATTGATTTTACTTGGATATTTCATGTATTTTTTAAATATTTATTACTGTCAAGTGAAGAAAAGTCTACAAGAGAGAGGATACGACTGGGAAGAACTAAAAAGGAGCAAAGCATGGGAAAATAGAGATGGTTGGAGGCATATTTGGAATCGACTTTCCAAAATGAGGACATAAGAAGATGATGATGATGAATTAAAAGGATCGAAAATGTTGCACCAGATGTCAGGATCATCTCTAGTTTCCAAATGGTGTGACATTATTTGCTTTTATTCCCCCTGTGTCCTTCAATTGTAATGATTTTATTTTAAAAAGTTTCTTCTCAACAATTATGCATTACTATTATGTCATTTTATCTATATATTGCGGGACTTTAATAATCTAGCTATTCAATCTTACCTTTCTATTGCAGTCTCTAACTTAGAATAAAAATTCCATCTGTTGGAGATAGAACGCTTTTGAACAAGAGGCAATGTACTTGTGAACACCGAAGAATTGGTTGGCGTGTCGTAAATAAACTTGAGCACCGTTCCCAAGGTGAGAGACTGGTCGTACACAGAGATAGGAATGCCGAATCCAAATAAGAACTGCAAAAATAATGTTATAGGTTAATTGTTAATTAAATATATTGTTATAATAAGTTCTGATGAATAATAAATAATGCCAATATCAACTACATGTAGACTTCAAAAAAGCATATGATTCAATTAACAGGGAGAAGTTATATAGTATCCTGCTGGAGTTCGGAATTCCTAAAAAGTTAGACTATACGAATGTATCTAAATAGCACAAAGAGTAGGGTGCGTGTAGGCAAACAGTTTTCGGACACTTTTGAAATCCAGAATGGGTTGAAGCAAGGAGATGAACTATCTGCTCTACTATTTAATTTTGTACTAGAGCATGCCATTAAATCTTTAGAGGATGAGGAAGGCCTATAACTCGATTGTATTAATAGGCTGTTAGTTTTTGCTGATGATGTAGTACTATTGGCCGATAGCGAGGAGATAATAAAGGACAACACGCACACACTATTGAGTAACACTAAGGAATTAGGACTGTAAGTAAATATCAATAAAACTAAATATATGGTCACACGTGGAAATGCATTATATAATGGAAATGGACAGCTAATGACAAATGAGGGAAATTTTGAGGAAGTGGCTGAATTCAAATACCTAGGAACGATAAACACAAATAGGAATGAGATACACAAAAAGAAATTAAACATAGGCTCAATTCTGGAAATGCATTGCAGAGATTTTTGATGTCCCAACTCCTTTCAAAAAACATTAAGCTGAAAATATATAAAACTATTATTCTGCCAGTTATAATATATGGGTGCGAAACATGGACTCTTAGTTTAAGGGAGGAAATAAGATTACGAGTTTTTGAGAAAAAAGTTCTTAGGAAAATTTTTGGACCAAAGAGAGATGGACAGGTGAATGGAGAAGACTACATAACAATGAACTACATGGACTTTATAGGAAGCCAGATATAATAAAAACAGTTAAGTCTCATAGACTGCGATGGGCAGGACATGTTGCACGTATGGGGAATGAAAGACGTGCACGGAAGCTTCTTGTAGGAAAGCCAGAGGGAAAACACCCAGTTGGTAGACCAAGAATGAGGTGGGAGAACATTAACTATGATTTGAGGGAAGTAGATTATACACGGAATGATTGGAAAGCATTAGCTCAGGATAGGGATGTATGGAGAGCTTATGTCCGCGTGTCCATGAACCTACGGGTTCGATAGTGCCAGTGAGTAAGTAAGTAATATAAGAATTCTCCTAATAGGATTTTCTTCTAATCATAACTCATTTTCTTTTAAAAATCTCTTATTTTTAGCAATATTAAAGTTAGTGGTGCGTGTTCTACTTTCATGTAGTCGACGACCATTTTGTGCATCATGTGTATTAATAAATAAATTTTTTTCACCGGTGTGAATGTGATGCACGGTTCCATAGGTTCTGGCGGCATGTGAAGAATGTTTTTGTGTTTCAATAAATTATATCAGAAACTGAGTAAAATTAATAAACCTTTTATTTTCACATAATTACTTTTCAACATTACTAATTCTTCAATCACATTCTCAATACTTGAACTTGCAACATTGTGCAACCACATTTTCACGAGAAGGTCCAAACACACAACCTTCCCGGACACTAGGTTCTTCTAGAGTGACGCTGCTAAACAACGCCTAGAAAGACAAAGGGAGGGGGGAGTAGAAACCAACCAAGAAAATTATGTTGGTATTAGCGCAACATGACTTCTTATGAGAAGGGGAATAAAGTAACGAATGGAACGTTACATTAAGTCATCTATGAATAATTTAAATTGGATACCAATGATGTAATACTTCAAACTTGCGAATAAATGCTGATATACTCACTATACACGTCATAATAGTGAATCCCATTTCTACATGACCAAACAGGATGCAGGTGTACGATACACTACTTTTAATTATATGAATTGGTGCCATAAAATTTGGTTTTCAAACAAATAAAGGATTACGACAGGGATGCTGTATATCTCCAACATTATATAAGATTTATGCTGAAAAAGCTATTGAAGAATGGAAAAAGAAATGTAAACCGATGGGAATACCACTAGATGATAATTCAACAATATATACACTCCAGTTTGCAGATGACCAATTGATATTGGCTCAAGAATTTGAAGATATAGAATACCTCACTAGAAAATGAATACAAGAATATAGTTTATGGGGTTTAAAGATCAATATGGATAAATCTAGATATATGACAATAGGGGATCTTCCTCGAGATTTAATACTAGAAGAAAATTTAGGGACAATTAAATACATTAAAGAATATAAATATTTGGGAATTAAAATTACTAAAGATGGAAAACAAGAAACAGAGATAAGAAACAGGATCAATATAGGAAAGTATGTTATATCTGCCCTAAATGGAATAGAATGGGACAAACATATCTTCAAGGAAACAAAAAAAACTATTTTTAATACAATAATCAGAAGCATTATTACCTATGGAGCTGAAGTGTGGGCTTTAAATGCACAACTGAAAAAAAAATACTCGCCACTGAAATGGACTACTGGAGACGTGCTGCAAGAATATCCAGGAAGGATAAAATCAGAAATTCATATATAAAAGAAAAAAATTCAGGTACAATATTCAATATTAGATTTTATAAAGAAGAAACAATTAAATTAGTACGGACACATTAGAAGGATGGAAGAAGGAAGACTACCTAAGATAATCATGGATTGGGAACCACAGGGAAGAAAAAAGAAGGGTAGACCAAATATTACGTGGATTCAGGGAATCAATGAAACTAAGAGGGAATGTAAAATAGAAGAAGATATATGGATGAACAGACAAGAATGGAAAAATATGTTGAAACAAATGTGTAGTTAACTGTGAACATGGGTACCGGAAAAATGTATATTCATTGTAAAAGCCGGAATAATAAAAAAAAATTGGTGCCAGTCTAACAGCAATATATTACGTGCAAGACAGATTCAAATACATTCTATAAAATCAAAAACCCCAATACGTACTGAATAATACAAGTATTTGTCAAAACAGTTAATCTATATTTTGGTAACTAATACGTGGAATTACCTGTATAAAAGTTCCTGGTGGGAAAATAATGTTTCTGGTTGTTCTGGATTTTGCCAAGTCTGATGTTTTTCCACAGCTGACATAACACACAAAAAGTAGAATGATGTTGGCTTTCAGCTTCATCTCCATGTGGGTTCAATAAATTTATAGTAGTAATAAACTGTCGTTCTTAATACAATGATGTCCTCACAAAACACCAGTCTATTAAACGCTTCCGCACCCTTGCCTATTTTTTATAAACAAGAGAGATAAACATATTGTGATAATCTTTGGCTAAATGATTGGAATTTATAGATAAAGTGTCTTTAAAGACTTGAAATCATATGATTTATTTCATCACGTCACAACAGGGGCTCTTATTAATTCAGTTTTTTATAGTGTTCTAATTACTAATATTAAAGGGAAGATTGGAAATTATCTTAGGATAGGGATGCATGGAGAGCTTATATATGCTCGGCCATGAACCTATGAGTTCGATATTAATCAACTGAACAGTGAATTAATTTCAATCTAGTCTGAATAGTACATATTTGCAGAAAATTATTCCAAACTTATTTTTTATTTAGCACAGTAAATATTGTTGTAAGTTATTTTAATTTTTTTTCTTCTTGTAAGCCCATGTTTTCCTTAACAGAGATTTAGGCGCTCTCCCCCTACAGAGAAGAATTTGAACCATACTAATTTAGTTACACTTGTTTTCATACAGATGTTATTTGAGTGGTCCGTGGTCAGCGTTCCGCCTCATACTGACATCTAGGAAACCAAGGTAGTACTAGGACAGGAAAATTCAGTAAATTTTGCTTAGAGGCCTTTTCATTCAGGCTTAAGGATCTTTTACGAGGCTGAAAATCTTCAGACTCGGTACCCACGGCTTAAAGTCCCTCCCGGAGGACTTGCTCCTTGGATTTTTCCATCCTAAAAAAATCCATCGACCCCGGCCGGGTTTGAACCCGCGACCCTCGGGACTAGAGGCAAAGAACAAAACCACTAGTCCACCGCGGCCCATTATTTTAATACAATAATTATATTTATATTTCGCTGTAGTAAAAAATGTATAGACCCTACTACGCACGCAGAAAACTGACGGGGGTGGGGACCGTTACTTATTTGAGGCGGTTAGAAAAAATAGGAGTGTAAGTGCATCTTTTGCAATATTGAGAAAAACAGGTTTTAAGTTGAAGTTGTGTAAAAAAAATCATAGGTAATTAAACATTTATCGATCATTGTTTATCTACTCCTAACACATATATTTATATTCTTTTGCCACTAAATAAAATTATTCTTCAATAATTTAATTATGGACCAAACTCTTTTTTGGGGAGGGGAATCACTTAGCTCCTTTGCTTCTAACCGTCTCATTTGTCGTCTTATAGACTAAGACGGACTACCTGTCAATCTATATCCCAACCCCTAGTATATACCTGAAAGAAAACGCTGTCTCCCTCTCTTATTTGTATCAGTGTTGCGTTAGTTCCTGTTGTGTGGTAAACGCCATAATTTGTTGTCAGTTATAAATTTAGCTTACATTAGAATCACTTCTAAGTACAAATACACATTTGAAATGCATTTTCAGTAATAACAGATGAGTGGACATTTTTAAGTTAATAGTACAAATTCACCTCTTCTTTTCCCAAGTACAATGACGTCATAGGCCCGATAGTTTAGAGTGCGCTAGGTGTACTCCTCTAAACTCATTTTTAATACGATAATTTATCGTGTGAAAATTGATAAATGTATCATAACAAAATTGTCCTCTGGTTTGTAAGCTAATATTTAAATTTAGCTCCTTACTTTTAATACACATTCGATAGTGCAAATAACTTCTAGAAATAAATTAAAAGTGCAGTGAGTTGGGTTTTAGAATGTTTTATAATGAATTAACCTAAGAAATTAGAATTTTTTTTAATCTCTTATTTTGTAGTGCCTCCTTATTTCTTATTATTTCTTATTATTTCTTAGAGATTATGGAAATTTTATAGCCACATGGAATAAAACCTTACAAAATAAGTTTTTAAAAAAATGTCACGAAGACATAATTGTATTTTTGTCGTCAATAAAAATAAAAACAATACAACCAGAGTTTACTGCAGTAAGAAAAAAACTATGAATACATATTTTATCCAGGTAGCAATGTAATATTAAAAATGTACAGTAAATTATTCTGGATATTTAACTCAAGTCCCAAATGGGAGTCAATGACCAATCACGTTTCAGTGAATTTTGTTTTATAACCAATCACAGTCGTGTTTCACCTCGATATTTATCTACTTCTGTTTATCATATTAAAGAAAGCTCCTCCTTTTTACACGCTTTATATTAGCTTGATCTGTATCTATCTATCTATCTATCTATCTATGTAACGGAATCTTTCAACGCGATTTTCACCCACTTAAAATCATTGGATCGACTTGAAACTTTGTATACTTGTAGAGGACCCGTGACAATACAATAATTTCATATTTATTTTCTAAAATCCTGGCCATAATCATCAGAAAATCAAAAAAAGTGTTTTTGTATCAATGTAACGGAATCTTTCAACGCGATTTTCACCCACTTAGAAACATTGGATCGACTTGAAACTTTGTATACTTGTAGAGGACCCGTGACAATACAATAATTTCATATTTATTTTCTAAAATCCTGGCCATAATCATCAGAAAATCAAAAAAAGTGTTTTTGTATCAATGTAACGGAATCTTTCAACGCGATTTTCACCCACTTAGAAACATTGGATCGACTTGAAACTTTGTATACGTGTAGAGGACCCGTGACAATACAATAATTTCATATTTTGTTTCTAAAATCCTGGCCAGAATCATCCGAAAATCAAAAAATGAAAACTGGTATAATAGGTTGCGGACTTGTCGAGTTTTTAGTCAATCGTTGTAAGAGCTCAGTTGGTAGAGCAGTGAACTCTTAGTGGTATATAATTTCAGTAATCCATACGTCGCTGGTTCAAATCCGGCTGGGAGGGGTTTTTTTTATAGAAGAGTATTACTTTTAGCTCATACTACAATAGTATCGAATTTAAAGATATTTACATTTTTATCTTATTCTGTAAAATATTAAAACTAAAAAATAAAAAATAAATAATAGTTTTAAAAAACTAAAAGAACACGCTTTATTAGAAAACTAAAAAAATGAAAAATAATTTTAATTTCCAACACGCTTGGGATAAAATAAAGTGGTCAACAAAAAAAAATCATCTCCAACACATATAGAATAAATTAGAGTTATCAACAAACAGAAAATAATTTTACCATCAAAAGCGTGGGGTGCTTTTTATGATTGTTACATTTTCTTCTTAGAAAGCTTACTTTTACCAATATATGTTTATTATCAAATATATTAATTGATATAGAGCACCCCACGCTTTGATGGTAAAATTATTTTCTTTTTGTTGATAACTCCAATTTTATTCTATATGTGTTGGAGATGATTTTTTTGTTGACCACTTTATTTTATCCCAAGCGTACTGGAAATTAAAATTATTTTTCATTTTTTAGTTTTCTAATAAAGCGTGTTCATTTAGTTTTTTAAAACTATTATTTATTAATATTCTGAACAGATCAGATCATTATTTTGCAGTGACTGACTCTCGAACAAATACGTTGAATATAGCAAATAATGAACGTATTCCTCCCAACTACACATTTGATAATTGTGTGTTCAATAATTCTGTTTTTAAATAATGATTTTACGAAGTTGTTTTCTAAAAAATAATTAATAACCTATAATGTTCGTTATAATATACAGTTTGATGTGTTTCATTTTTTCTCCATTACGGTGTATCCTTACAATATTGCCATCCTATTTGTCGATAAATAGTATGATCTAGTTACAGTGGATGAAGAAGAGAAGCATAACCATACATGTATCATTTGTTTTCAAACATCACCGTTTACATTAAACATATAAATATTTTAAAATAACTATATTTAAATAATGATTTGTGAGCAAACAGCTTAATTTTATTCGTTAAATAGTCCTAACAAATGCCACTCTTGATTTCCAATTCCTCTAGACTATTTAACTCATGCCCCAAATGGGATTCAATGAACAATCACATTTCAATGATGTTTGATTTACAACCAATCACAGTCGTGTTTCGCCTAAAATTTACCAACTAAAATTTATCATAATAAAGAAAGCACCTCCTTTTTAACATTCTGAATAGGTCATATCATTATTTTGCAGTGACTGACTCTCTAAGAAATACGGCTACCAGATTGTATATATAGTGCATGAATGTCAACACGTAGCGCATACGAGAGATAATATAAAAACATTTGTAGCAATTGACTATACCACAAAAAAAACACTGTTTGCACTTTCTTAAACGAATTATTTTCCAGGAAATGACGCAGGAAAATATAATTGACATATTTACATCATAGGACATCAGAAATTAATTAATACATATAACGTTGGTTATAAATTTCTCCACTAGGGTGCATTCTTACAACATTGCGATCTTTTGGCAATAAATAATATTATGATCTGGTTGCAGTGATCGAACAAAGAAGCAAATGTCGCGTACCAGTCGTTTCTCATTTGTTTTCAAACATCGCCGTTTACATCAAATATATACATTTTTAAAATAACTATAGTTAAATAATGATTTGTGAGTATACAGCTTAATTTTATTCGTTAAATAGTCCTAACAAATGCCACTCTTGATTTCCAAATTCTCTAGATAAATTGGAAATCACTCGTGGCATTACTTACGATAATTACTTCCCTTTTATGATACGTACAAGGCCTACTGATACATTGTTTTAATACTTGATAGTACAATATATCAAATTAATGAAATATCCTAGCTGATCAGAAGTCAAGGTATCGAATTGGCTGTTTCCATTACTTAAACATAGAACAACTTATACCTTACCTTACTAATGTAACTAACACTGGTGTCCTAGTCTGCCAATACTGTTATTGTCTTTGTGTTAATTTGTTAAAATCTGTTAATTACCAATGTTATTGCCATGTCTACCTATACTAGTTCTATAGCTTATTTATGTACACAGCTGTTAAAATACTCGGCATCCTAAAATGTTTAGCTCTGATGAACGATTAAAAAGTCATGGAAAATCATGCGAACTTGCTGATTTGTAGTTTTAAGGAAAATAAGATTAGAATTCTCAACTTCTACTCTAAGCTCAAAGGTAACAAGTTTGTAACACAAGAATAAATAAGTTTTTGTGCAGTTAGGAATATTGATAATTTGGGATTTGACAAATAGAAAAGTTCAAAATTTTTCAGAATTTTTAAACTCAATTTTATTTATTTTTAGTTAAAACTTCTTATAAGGTATTAAATTGCATTAAAATATTTATCACATCTAAATTCTTAAAATGTATAAATACTTTACAGTTAAAATGTTGAAATATTAAAATAAATACCTGATCTATCTGTCGTTCTCAACTAAATTATATTTCTGTTTGAAAAGCTTCGTCAAGAAGTTAAAACTATGTGGGCCTTTCAGATTCATCTTCCATCTTCTGCATTTCATACGGAAATATTCATACAATTTTTGTTTGTTTTCATTTATTATTATAATTTATTTTATTTTATTTAAGGAAGCACAAAATCACATGATGAAAGTTAAAAAAAATTAAATTGTACCTGTTGGTAGGTGCCGTCGTCCTCAATGTTGTTAAAATATTGTATATAAAATTAACTGTATTGTATATAAAATAAACACAATATAAATTATAAAAACAATTATAATCGTTCCACAGAAGATAAAAGATTAATAAATTTAACAGAAATAACATTAAATAAAGAAGAAACAAGAATACTTGAAAATGGATACAAGTTCAATTTCCCCACAACCAATACCAACTGGATAAAAGAAAATATGAGAGTTAAGTTTATATACAATATTTTAACAAAGTTGAGGACGATGGCACCTACCAACAGGTACAATTTAGTTGTTTAACTTTCATCATATGACTTCACCTCAACGGAATTTGATATGAATTTTACTAGAATTGACAAAATCACGTATTATACTAGATAATTCTTACTCTTTCTTGGAAAAAAACAGTGGCACAACTTTCTATACATCTACCATGGATAATAACGATCCATATACATGTACACGGCAAGTCTGATTGTAAAAAAAAAGCGATGACCTCAACGTAACAGTAATCACTAGATCGTTGCAAGTCTCCTCCATAAAAATAAAAATGATTAAACAAAAAGATGGGGATAAGTGATCTGTTTTTAAGAGTATGTATCTCTGAACTAAAATATCACCATAATAGGTAAATGGGATAACATGGATTTGGGCCTATAAACAAAAGTTATACTTTTATTTGACAACACATAGGCCTATTACAAATTCAGCTGAACACTGCATAATATGATTCTATTATATAATAAATATGAAATTATTGTATTATCACGGGTCCTCTACAAGTATACAAAGTTTCAAGTCGATCCAATGATTTTAAGTGGGTGAAAATCGCGTTGAAAGATGCCGTTACATAAATAGATAGATGGGTAGATAGATACAGGTCAAGCTAATATAAAGCGTGTAATTATATCTGTATTAGCCTATTATTTATTTATTTATTTAGCAGGCATAACAGTGTTTGACATCTTCCTGAACGCCAATTAATGTACTGTCTATCTCCTCCACATCTCTCTGTCAATCTCTCTGCATCGCCCAATACTTTTTCCTCGTGCTGCTCAAAACACCATCAATCCGTTATTTTTGACCGTCCTCTTCTTCTTCTACCAAGTGGCACCCAATCTAGTATTCATGGGAATCTGTCTTCCGTCATTATTTATACTGTAAATTTAATTTATTCTAGAAAGCAATAATGTTGATTAAGAACAGAAAAAAATAGGCTACAATTATTTTGATATAAATCCTCACTTAATTTATATAGGCCCCTACATTATACAGGGACGATCTGCCAACAATTTAATTTATCTTGCTAGGATACATTTTATTAATAGTTTTAGTCTTAATCTTAACTATCATTAACTGGTTGTATTATAGATCATAATATAATAGATATTATCTTATTGGTCAAATCTTCATTTAATATTTAATATTAGAGTTAATTATTCTTCTTTCTTCTTCCTCTACGCATGAAAGCTGCCAGCTTGTTGTGTGTTCATTCACTACAGGTCCGGTGTATGGTGACGTCCTTCCATCGTAGTTGTGGTCTTCCTAAAGGCCTTTTCTGCTGAGGTGTCCAGTCACGTACTTTCTTCACTAATCTACTGTTCTCCATTCTATCTATGTGATCGTTCCATTTTAATCTTCTATCATTTATCCAAAGGTTTATAGGTTCAATTTCACATTCTTCTCTAATAACAGAGCTGCGAATTTTCACTCTCAGCGATTTTCTTACGATTTTCCTTAAACTTTCAGTTCGGTTGTTTCATTGATTTGTTTTGTTTTTCGAGTTTCTGATCGGCATTCACAACCATATGTTAGAACTGGTCTTATGACAGATTTGTAAATTCTTACTTTTGTATCTCTTCTTAAATTTTTATTTTTCAAACAGTAATGTTTAAACATCCCGATATTTTGTTTGCATTATTTGCTTCATGGAGGATTTCATCTGTTATTCTGTTGCTGCTATTAATTTCTACTCCTAAATATTTGAATTTCATGACCTGTTCTATACTTTTCCCTTCTATTTCTAATTTAACACGTCGTGGGTCCTTGGATATTGCCATTGATTTGGTTTTATTTGTTGAGATTTTCATGTAATATTTTGCTGCAATGGTTCTAAATTTGTGTAATAGCATTTGTAAATCATTTTCAGTTAATTATGATTGTTATATTCTGATGTAATATATGTTTGTCCTGGTGAGTGGAAGAGAAGGCCACATGACCTTAACTCCGCCAGGCCAAATAAATAAATAAATAAAAATAAATAAAGAAATGATCCGTTGAACATTCCAAGTGCTGATATTTTTAAGCAAGTTGGAAAAACGTTTAAAAAATGATTTTGAACACTAAAAATGATTTTTTTTATGTGTGTTAACTAAGTAAAATATAATTATTGTTCATGTAAATATTAGGTTGGGCCTTCTGTTACTATCTAGTAAGGCGAATGTTCTTTTCAGTGTTTTTTGGGACATCTAATATATCTGGGATTGGTGATGAAATGCATGTTTTAAGATTCCAATGAATCTCATTCCTTGTAATGATTCATAGACATTCATATTACAAATAATAACACCACTTCAAAATATAAATTGATGGAATGCGTCTATATTCCAATTGGTCCATTAACTGTTAAACTTAAATAAATTTTCTTAAATTTCACTTGAAAATGTTTCCAAATATATACAGAGTGATTCAGAAATATGGTTATACGTTTGATCGAATTTTGTGACGAAGATATTATTATTAAAGGAAATATGATATCATTGGAAAGGGAATCCTTCGAATTAAAACAATAGAACAAAACAAATCACGCTCACGTGCAGCTTGGCGGGTTTATTTTTGTGGGTTAGCGTCGAACGCCTCCGCAATTATCTTCATTGTTTCTGCTTCCGTACTAATGCGAGGCTTTCAAGGAGGTTTGATTTTCTGCATCCTTCCCGTTTCCAGCAGTCGTTTTCTCCACTTCCCCACAGTCGACGGCTGTAATGCTACGTTAAACTCACGTCTTGCCCGTCTTGCGGCCTCACGATCATTAGCATACGTTATTGCCCATGCAGCAATTGTAATTTGCTGTTGCATATTCAACGCCATTTTGACTAATGACGTAAATTGTACACTGTTTTGTTTTATTCAATTTTTATAATTTGAATAATTGCCTTTCCTACGGTAATTTCACATTTCCTGTAATGGTAATATTTTCATCACACAACGCGATCAAACGTATAGCCATATTTATGATTCATCCCGTAGAAACATAGGACTATTTTCTATCTATTTTGGAAATGATGTCTAAAAATCCAGTGTTGCATTCAGGATACAGCAAGTGACATTTTCCTGACGCTGTAGTTCCCAAATATTCAGCAGCGTGATACGCTCTCTCCACGTTGTATCCACTTGGTTCTGATGTCGACGATGGTCTGTAAACAAATATTAATGTAGTTTACACAATATATATAAATTATATATGAACATTTTTCCCTATTTATCACATACATTTTAAGCTACAATTCTAAAGATAAAATAAGTTAAAATATACCTTCTTAGGTAAGATCCGTCGTCCTCAACTTATAAAATATGTATTCTTTATGCCTGTAGGCCTTTTAGCACATCCGTTCCATCTTCAGCTGGTTCTTCATCGCTACAATATCTAGTATGATGGTTGATGCTGCTGGTGCTAATGTGGTGTTGTCGTGACTCTCAATACTAATAAAATTCATTGATAAAATCGTTGAGGCAGAGAGTCATAAGATAAAATAAGTTAAAATATACCTTCTTAGGTAAGATCCGTCGTCCCTCAACTTATAAAATATGTAATCTTTACGCCTGTAGGCATTTTAGAACATCTGTTCCATGTTCAGCTGGTTCTTCTTCGCTACAATATCTAGTATGATGGTTGATGCTGCTGGTCCTAATGTGGTGTTGTCGTGACTCTCAATACTAATAAAATTCATTGATAAAACCGTTGAGGCAGAGAGTCAGATAAAATAAATTAAAATATACCTTCTTAGGTAAGATTGTCGTCCTCAACTTATAAAATATGTATTCTTTATGCCTATAGGCCTTTTAGAACATCCGTTCCATCTTCAGCTGGTTCTTCTTCGCTACAATATCTAGTATGATGGTTGATGCTGCTGGTGCTAATGTGGTGTTGTCGTGACTCTCAATACTAATAAAATTCATTGATAAAACCGTTGAGGCAGAGAGTCAGATAAAATAAATTAAAATATACCTTCTTAGGTAAGATTGTCGTCCTCAACTTATAAAATATGTATTCTTTATGCCTGTAGGCCTTTTAGAACATCCGTTCCATCTTCAGCTGGTTCTTCTTCGCTACAATATCTAGTATGATGGTTGATGCTGCTGGTGCTAATGTGGTGTTGTCGTGACTCTCAATACTAATAAAATTCATTGATAAAACCGTTGAGGCAGAGAGTCATAAGATAAAATAAGTTAAAATATACCTTCTTAGGTAAGATCCGTCGTCCCTCAACTTATAAAATATGTAATCTTTACGCCTGTAGGCATTTTAGAACATCCGTTCCATCTCCAGCTGGTTCTTCTTCGCTACAATATCTAGTATGATGGTTGATGCTACTGGTGCTAATGTGGTGTTGTCGTGACTCTCAATACTAATAAAATCCATTGATAAAACCGTTGAGGCAGAGAGTCATAAGATAAAATAAGTTAAAATCTACCTTCTTAGGTAAGATCCGTCGTCCCTCAACTTATAAAATATGTAATCTTTACGCCTGTAGGCCTTTTAAAACATCCGTTCCATCTTCAGCTGGTTCTTCTTCGCTACAATATCTAGTATGATGGTTGATGCTGCTGGTCCTAATGTGGTGTTATCGTGACTCTCAATACTAATAAAATCCATTGATAAAACCGTTGAGGCAGAGAGTCATAAGATAAAATAAGTTAAAATATACCGTCTTAGGTAAGATCCGTCGTCCTCAACTTATAAAATATGTAATCTTTAAGCCTGTAGGCCTTTTAGAACATCCGTTCCATCTTCAGCTGGTTCTTCTTCGCTACAATATCTAGTATGATGGTTGATGCTGCTGGTGCTAATGTGGTGTTATCGTGACTCTCAATACTAATACAATTCATTGATAAAACCGTTGAGGCAGAGAGTCATAAGATAAAATAAGTTAAAATATACCTTCTTAGGTAAGATCCGTCGTCCCTCAACTTATGAAATATGTAATCTTTACGCCTGTAGGCCTTTTAAAACATCCGTTCCATCTTCAGCTGGTTCTTCTTCGCTACAATATCTAGTATGATGATTGATGCTGCTGGTGCTAATGTGGTGTTATCGTGACTCTCAATACTAATACAACTCATTGATAAAACCGTTGAGGCAGAGAGTCATAAGATAAAATAAGTTAAAATATACCTTCTTAGGTAAGATGTGTCTTCCCTCAACTTATAAAATATGTAATCTTTACGCCTGTAGGCATTCTAGAACATCCGTTCCATCTTCAGCTGGTTCTTCTTCGCTACAATATCTAGTATGATGGTTGATGCTGCTGGTGCTAATGTGGTGTTATCGTGTCTCTCAATACTAATACAATTCATTGATAAAACCGTTGAGGCAGAGAGTCATAAGATAAAATAAGTTAAAATAAGTTAAAATATACCTTCTTAGGTAAGATCCGTCGTCCCTCAACTTATAAAATATGTAATCTTTACGCCTGTAGGCCTTTTAAAACATCCGTTCCATCTTCAGCTGGTTCTTCTTCGCTACAATATCTAGTATGATGGTTGATGCTGCTGGTCCTAATGTGGTGTTATCGTGACTCTCAATACTAATACAATCCATTGATAAAACCGTTGAGGCAGAGAGTCATAAGATAAAATAAGTTAAAATATACCTTCTTAGGTAAGATCCGTCGTCCCTCAACTTATAAAATATGTAATCTTTACGCCTGTAGGCATTTTAGAACATCCGCTCCATCTTCAGCTGGTTCTTCTTCGCTACAATATCTAGTATGATGGTTGATGTTGCTGGTGCTAATGTGGTGTTATCGTGACTCTCAATACTAATACAATTCATTGATAAAACCGTTGAGGCAGAGAGTCATAAGATAAAATAAGTTAAAATCTACCTTCTTAGGTAAGATCCGTCGTCCCTCAACTTATAAAATATGTAATCTTTACGCCTGTAGGCCTTTTAAAACATCCGTTCCATCTTCAGCTGGTTCTTCTTCGCTACAATATCTAGTATGATGGTTGGTTGATGCTGCTGGTGCTAATGTGGTGTTATCGTGACTCTCAATACTAATACAATTCATTGATAAAACCGTTGAGGCAGAGAGTCATAAGATAAAATAAGTTAAAATCTACCTTCTTAGGTAAGATCCGTCGTCCCTCAACTTATAAAATATGTAATCTTTACGCCTGTAGGCATTCTAGAACATCCGTTCCATCTTCAGCTGGTTCTTCTTCGCTACAATATCTAGTATGATGGTTGATGCTGCTGGTGCTAATGTGGTGTTATCGTGACTCTCAATACTAATACAATTCATTGATAAAACCGTTGAGGCAGAGAGTCATAAGATAAAATAAGTTAAAATATACCTTCTTAGGTAAGATCCGTCGTCCCTCAACTTATAAAATATGTAATCTTTACGCCTGTAGGCATTTTAGAACATCCGTTCCATGTTCAGCTGGTTCTTCTTCGCTACAATATCTAGTATGATGGTTGATGCTGCTGGTCCTAATGTGGTGTTATCGTGACTCTCAATACTAATACAATCCATTGATAAAACCGTTGAGGCAGAGAGTCATAAGATAAAATAAGTTAAAATATACCTTCTTAGGTAAGATCCGTCGTCCCTCAACTTATAAAATATGTAATCTTTACGCCTGTAGGCATTTTAGAACATCCGTTCCATCTTCAGCTGGTTCTTCTTCGCTACAATATCTAGTATGATGGTTGATGCTGCTGGTCCTAATGTGGTGTTGTCGTGACTCTCAATACTAATACAATTCATTGATAAAACCGTTGAGGCAGAGAGTCATAAGATAAAATAAGTTAAAATATACCTTCTTAGGTAAGATCCGTCGTCCCTCAACTTATAAAATATGTAATCTTTACACCTGTAGGCCTTTTAAAACATCCGTTCCATCTTCAGCTGGTTCTTCTTCGCTACAATATCTAGTATGATGGTTGATGCTGCTGGTGCTAATGTGGTGTTATCGTGACTCTCAATACTAATACAATTCATTGATAAAACCGTTGAGGCAGAGAGTCATAAGATAAAATAAGTTAAAATAAGTTAAAATAAGTTAAAATATACCGTCTTAGGTAAGATCCGTCGTCCCTCAACTTATAAAATATGTAATCTTTACGCCTGTAGGCCTTTTAGAACATCCGTTCCATCTTCAGCTGGTTCTTCTTCGCTACAATATCTAGTATGATGGTTGATGCTGCTGGTGCTAATGTGGTGTTGTCGTGACTCTCAATACTAATAAAATTCATTGATAAAACCGTTGAGGCAGAGAGTCATAAGATAAAATAAGTTAAAATCTACCTTCTTAGGTAAGATCCGTCGTCCCTCAACTTATAAAATATGTAATCTTTACGCCTGTAGGCCTTTTAAAACATCCGTTCCATCTTCAGCTGGTTCTTCTTCGCTACAATATCTAGTATGATGGTTGGTTGATGCTGCTGGTGCTAATGTGGTGTTATCGTGACTCTCAATACTAATACAATTCATTGATTAAACCGTTGAGGCAGAGAGTCATAAGATAAAATAAGTTAAAATAAGTTAAAATATACCTTTTTAGGTAAGATCCGTCGTCCCTCAACTTATAAAATATGTAATCTTTACGCCTGTAGGCATTTTAGAACATCCGTTCCATCTTCAGCTGGTTCTTCTTCGCTACAATATCTAGTATGATGGTTGATGCTGCTGGTCCTAATGTGGTGTTGTCGTGACTCTCAATACTAATAAAATCCATTGATAAAACCGTTGAGGCAGAGAGTCATAAGATAAAATAAGTTAAAATCTACCTTCTTAGGTAAGATCCGTCGTCCCTCAACTTATAAAATATGTAATCTTTACGCCTGTAGGCCTTTTAAAACATCCGTTCCATCTTCAGCTGGTTCTTCTTCGCTACAATATCTAGTATGATGGTTGATGCTGCTGGTCCTAATGTGGTGTTGTCGTGACTCTCAATACTAATACAATTCATTTATAAAACCGTTGAGGCAGAGAGTCATAAGATAAAATAAGTTAAAATAAGTTAAAATATACCGTCTTAGGTAAGATCCGTCGTCCTCAACTTATAAAATATGTAATCTTTACGCCTGTAGGCATTTTAGAACATCCGTTCCATCTTCAGCTGGTTCTTCTTCGCTACAATATCTAGTATGATGGTTGATGCTGCTGGTGCTAATGTGGTGTTATCGTGACTCTCAATACTAATACAATTCATTGATAAAACCGTTGAGGCAGAGAGTCATAAGATAAAATAAGTTAAAATAAGTTAAAATATACCGTCTTAGGTAAGATCCGTCGTCCTCAACTTATAAAATATGTAATCTTTACGCCTGTAGGCCTTTTAGAACATCCGTTCCATCTTCAGCTGGTTCTTCTTCGCTACAATATCTAGTATGATGGTTGATGCTGCTGGTGCTAATGTGGTGTTGTCGTGACTCTCAATACTAATACAATTCATTGATAAAACCGTTGAGGCAGAGAGTCATAAGATAAAATAAGTTAAAATATACCTTCTTAGGTAAGATCCGTCGTCCTCAACTTATAAAATACATATTCTTTATGCCTGTAAGCTTTTCAGAACATCCGTTCCATCTTCAGGACCACATTCCACATTATGACAACATTCCACATTAGGACCAACAGCATCAACCATCATACTAGATATTGTAGCGAAGAAGAATCTGCTGAAGATGGAACGGCTGTTCTGTAAAGCTTACAGGCATAAAGAATACATATTTTATAAGTTGAGGACGACGGATCTTATCTAAGAAGGTATATTTTAACTTATTTTGTCTTATGACTCTCCGCCTCAACGGTTTTAACAATGTATTTTATTAGTATTGATACAATTCTAAAGTAAAGAATATTCTTTAGTAGCTAATACTCGGCGTGCACTGCTATACCTAAATAAATGCTAATGTGTTTTAGTTGAATAAGTAAAAGGAAATATAAATATAAATTTATATCGTTATTATTTGAGATACCCGGTGCTGATTACCCGGCGTTGCCCGGCAATCTATGCATCCCGATGTACTTAGCATAAACGAGCTGAAAGATAAAATTCGTTATTTTGAGTTATCCATAAAAGAATACCCGGTAATCTACTTATCCCAATCTTCTTGGCATCAATGAAAGACAAAAATTGTTATTGTGAGTTATCCTTAAAAGATAAACATATGCTGTCGTGGACTTTTCTGTAGGGGTTTTTTTTTTCAATTCTGTGAACATTAATTTTGTGTATTTGTTATGGTTTAGGCAGCATAAGTCATTTAAGGGTAAAAGAAAGGGACTTTTCACGTTTTTCACTACAAAGGGTGTTTTTTAAGGGTGTAGGAGTTGAGTATCTCGACTGTTCTTCCCGGGAATCTCCTGAACATTTTGCAAAAAACTCCATCACAATTGGACCAGCGGTTTGGCCGCGCATGAAGTACGAACAAAAACAAACAAAATTTTTAAATATTAGATTATTATTTTAACTGTGAACTGAAGTTAAAAGAGACTCTTAAATATTTATTGAAATTACACCTTTTTTATTTCGTTTACAGTGTATTAATTTAAGGATCATAGAATTTGTTAATAGCTGCAGTTTAGAAATAGACTAATGGGATAATTAATATGATGCTGTGAAAGTTTGTCTTTTTTTTTGTTCATTAATTTCTAATCCCAGTTTGATGTCCCAAAGGGCACTAAAACAAGAGGCTTAATAATTAGGAATTACAATATGACGAATCTTGAACAGCAAATATAGGCAGTGTAATTTTCTCTGATCGAATGGGGCAATAACAGTATTTATAAAAAAAAAACTAACAAAAGTGATCATATCTTGAACATCATATACCGAATATATTTGACTATTTAACTCATGCCCCAAATGGGAGTCAATGACCAATCACGTTACAATGATTTTTTATTTACAACGAATCACAGTCGTGTTTCGCCTAGAATTTACCAACTAAAGTTTATCATAAGTAATGCCACGAGTGATTTCCAAATTATCGATAAATTCACGACTCACGAAGTGAGGAGTGAATTTATCTAGAGAATTTGGAAATCAAGAGTGGCATTTGTTAGGACTATTTAACGAATAAAATAAAGCTGTTTACTCACAAATCATTATTTAACTACAGTTATTTAAAAATATTTTTATATTTAAAGTAAACGGTGATGTTTGAAAACTAATGAGAAACGATAGGTAGCCTACGCTTCTACTGCTTCTTTTGTTTATCACTGCAAACCAGATCATACTATTTATTGCCAAAGGAACGCAATATTGTAAGAATGCTCTCTAGTGGAGAAAAAATGAAACACATCAATCTGTATATTAATTCATTTTTGATGTCGTATACATTTAAGAAAGTGCAAACAGTGGTTTCTCTTTTTTTGGTGGTATAATCAATTGCTACAAATGTTGACATGTAAGCACTATTATATACAATCTGGTAGCCGTATTTGTTATAGGCTCAGTCACTGCAAAATAACGGTCAGACCTGTTCAGAATATTAAAAAGGAGGAGCTTTGCTTAATATATGATAATCCTAACGTTGATAATTATTTCGTGAAACACGTCTCTGATTGGTTGTAATACAGAAATCATTGAAACGTGATTGGTCATTGACGCCCATTTGGGGCATGAGTTAAATAGTCATAATAAAGAAATCACCTCCGTTTTAACATTCTGAATAGGTCATAGCATTATTTTGCAGTGACTAACTCCCTAAGAAATACGGCTACCAGATTGTATATATAGTGCATGAATGTCAACACATAGCGCATGCAGGAGTTAATATAAAAAGATTTGTAGCAACTGATTATACCACCAAAAAAACAAACCACTGTTTGCACTTTCTTAAATGTATTTTTTCCCAGGTAATAATCCAGAAAAATAGAATTGTCATATTTACATCATACGACATCAGAAATTAATTAATATACAGTTTGATGTGTTTCATTTTTTCTCCACTAGAGAGCATTCTTACAATATTGCGTTCCTTTGGCAATAAATAGTATGATCTGGTAGCAGTGATAAACAAAAGAAGCAGATGAAGCGTACCTATCGTTTCTCATTTGTTTTCAAACATCGCCGTTTACATTAAATATATAAATATTTTAAAATAACTATATTTAAATAATGATTAGTGAGTAAACAGCCTAATTTTATTCGTTAAATAGCCCTAACAAATACCACTCTTGATTTCCAAATTCTGTAGATAAATTCACGACTCACTTCGTGAGTCGTGAATTTTGGAAATCACTCGTGACAGTACTTATGATAAATATATCTAGAACGCGCTTCAGTTTCATTATAGTCCATCGCTAAGGTCGATTAGTAGAATAGTCAAAATATGGCATTATTAGGTCATAGTTATTACATACAAAATAATGGGTATAAAATTTACTTACGTAAATAGTACATGAAGAACTTCTCCTGCCAGATCGTTGTATCTCATTGTTACGTCTGATGCTTCACAGATGGCTCTGAGCATGCATGCCTTTCCATCCATTCCCAACCTTAAATATTTACTTACAATGTTATATATAGTAATTCTGCCCGAGGGCAGGTCTTTCACTACAATCATAGTATTTTCATACTAGCTTTGCAGCTTTGCTAGGGAATTACACTGAGCAACAAAAAATATTTTTTTTGTCTCGGAAAGAAAAACATGTAATTCTGATAGTATATTTTCTCCTGAATTCAAATATGATATCGGTTTTTCTCCATCACGCAAAGTTTTTGAGAGACAGGAATTTATAATTTGAAACACTTTAATATTTTCTACATTCGTAACTACAAAATATTCGAAAATTCGGACACACCTAGAAAGTAAGAAATGACTTTTTCTGCTATATTTCGCCTGTGGAGCATCCCTTTTGATCGTCCAACAATAATCGGCCAGCATATTAGGATTCCATTTGCCTTGATATATCTTTCCATAGCTGAAATCTCCTGATGAAAGTGTTCCCCGTGCTCATCGCTCACTGCGCCAAGATAATAAATGGACGAAAGAATGTTTATTAAAAAATAATTATTTAAACATATTAATTGAAATTGAAATAAAAAAACTGTGGGCGATGGAGAAATTCCGAATACATATTTGAAAACACGGTAAAAAACTGCTTTAAGTACAACTATTGGTACTCATGAAACAAAAATCATGTTGACCAGTGTTATCGTAAGAGTTGAATGAATTTATTACAGCAGTGAGAAAGATAGACCCGCAATGATTGCTATCGTAATTCATAGAGAGCACCGATTCCCTACTGTACAATAATTATCTAGTTATTTCCAAAACACAATATAAACAATGGAACAGTTCTCCGCTGTGGTCTCGAGGTAGCGTATTGCCTTGTCACGCAGCGGGACCGAGTTCGAGCCCAGGACGGAACAAGTTTCCTGGGTGATGTTTCTTTCTCGAAATTTCTCCTCACCTGTAAGACAAATGTCAGGAAACTTTAAGGCCCAAACGGTCCTCGAACATCATTTGGCCATCATAAACATATTCATTAAGTTTAGGATTAAGGCCTCTCCTGGCGCATCATTACCATCATCATCACATATATTATCGGGGCAGCGTACCTCCGCTTTCCAAGTGCCCCAACCTCAGAAGTGGGTTACAATAACGCCATGCCAGGAGAGAACACAAGAATATCGAAATGACAAGATGTGGCATTAAACAATATATACACATCATCCTTATCATTATCATCACCACCATCATTCACCGGTGTGGAAAGCAACGGGAAGCTACCACACCTACAACACTGGTCAACATTTTTGTCTCATGAATACCGATATTCGTATTTAGCAGTTTTTTTATCGTGTTTTCAAATATGTATTCGGAATTTCTCCATCACCCACAGCTTTTTTATTTCAATTTCAATTATGAATTTAAATAATTATTATTTTAATTAACATTTTTTCGTCCATTTGTCCATTTGTAAAATAAAACGAGGAACATTTTCATCAGGAAATTTGAGATATGGAAAAGAGATATCAAGGCAAATGGAATCCTAATATGCTGGCCGATTATTGTTCGACCATCAAGAGGGATGCTCCACAGGCGAAATGTAGCAGAATATCATCATATCTAACTTTCTAGGTGAGTCCGAATGTTCGAATGTTGTGTAGTTACGAATATAGAAAATATTAAAGTGTTTGAAATTATAAATTCCTGTCTCTCTCGGAAACCTTGCGCGATGGAGAAAAACATATATAATATTTGAATTCAGGACACAAAATACTATCAGAACCACATATTTTCTTTCTGAAACAAAAAAAAAAGTTTATTTTTTGTTGCTCAGTTTTTTATTTGAATGAACTTATTTTACCACAAGTATACCTGTTACATCCAGCTTCCAATCTAGAGTACAGTTCCCATCGTGAGACTGAGCGTCTTTCCTTTCCAAATATCGCATCTGAATAAACAGTTGCATTCCTAGGCACAGAGTAGGTGAACTTAAGCACAGTGCCGAGGGTCAGACTCTGCTCCTGCATTACTGTTGGTAAACCGAAACCCACGATCAGCTGAAAAGAATACCGATTAAATGATAGAGTAAAACTAGTTTGGAGGGAAGGGAGGCTACAAGAAAGTTAACAATGGTTTATTAAATGGTTTAATGGTTTATATATTTTACCTCTTCCACTTCACCAGAGTTAAATTATACATATAATAATTATGAATTATCTACAACTTGATTAATAACAATTAAACTGGCTAAAGCCTGGTATGACACAATCAGATTCTATGCGATGAAACACAGGTTTTAGCCACAACACCATATTATTTCCGCAGACTATACAGATAGGTCATAGAAATCTACAAACACAAGGATAACCCCAACAGGAAGATGGAATTAAACTGACTAAAACCTGGCATGACACATTAGACAATAGACTGTTAAAACTAATAAATAACAAGGAGACCGTTCCGAACCAATCAGAAGCCATTTTGATGATGACGTCTACAACTCCGCCCAGCTATCTAGAGGTCAGCACGAGTATAAATACTAGAGTCCAACATTCCGCAGATCACTTACAGCCGAGTCTGTGACAAGGTAACATCACCTAGAAGCACTCGCCACTGAAGATGCCCTCCGCAATTGAGGGAGAAACGTCTCGAAGAAATGCCAGTTATAGACCACGGCCACATAACCCGAAATCTTTTAACATTATTTTGATTAATAACATTTAATATGCATAGATTATACAGTATACTGATGACAAGGAATGCACAAAAAATATTAAAACAATAAAAATAATAACAAAAATGTCATCATCATCATAGTCCATTCACGAATTTATGCCATTTGTTGACCTGTTTCAGCCTCAATTGAAACATCATCCAAAAATCTTTTGAATGGACGTCCTGGTCTTCTTCTTCCTGCATTAGGGAAAGTGATCCCACTACAGGCCTTAGGAAGTCTTGTGATAGTAGGAGGTTAAGGCTCCCGCTTTTCTAGGCAATCGCACTTAATGTCAACTGGGTTGTCAGCCCATGCGTAACGGCCGCCTTTACATAAGCTCTCCATACATCCCTATCCTGAACTAATGTTTTCCAATCATCCCCTGATAATCTACTTTCCTCAAATCATGGTTAATGTTATTTCTCATCTCATTCTTCACCTATCTACTGGGCACTTTCCCTCTCATTTTCCTACAAGAAGTTTCCAAGCACCTCTTTCATTCCCCGTTTATTCCACGTGTCCTGCCCATCGCTATCTACGGGACTTAATTGTTGTTATAGCTGGATTCCCATAAAGATCATGTTCACCTATAGACAGATTGTAAATAAGTTTCACTATATACGGTAGTTTAATGCTTATAACAGATCTTGCACAAATATAATGAGATAGGGAACCAATAATTCACAAAAGTAAAATTGTATAGTTATAAGAAACATAAATAAAGTCTAAACGTAAGTATGAGTTGAAACACCTATTTTTAAAGATCTGTGATCTTCAAGTTTTTTTTTTCAACTGCAGTCTTGCTTTATATGGTAGCAACAATTGAAGGGCAAAAGCATGGTTGAGATCAAAGGTATCTTGTATGATACCTTGCATAAAATCCCCTTAACCCTTAAATTCATAATATATCCTTTTGGGTACATCAGTTATTTCAGTTAATTTAATATTTTAAATAAATCAGAAGTAAACGAACAAAAATAAACCACTTAAATATGTGTCTAATTATACAATATACCTAATAATAACGGTTATACAAGATTCCGTTTTCACTGTGGTCCGCCACATTCAAATAACTAACAGAAGAAATATGTGTTTTGCCAATTTAAGGGTTAAATGCCCCTTAATTTTTTGAAAGTTTATTTTGATCCCTATGAACGCATTAAACGTGAAAATAAAATTATAATTGGCAAAATCTCGATTCAGAGACCTCCAAAAATTTTGCACCCACTTCCTCTCCCCAAACAAATGGCTCCCTAGAAACCCTTTAAGCATAAAAGTGAGTATATATCTTGTTAAACTTTTCTACAGGACACAGGAGGACTTGTACAATCCCCATAAGTAAGAAATGGGAATACTAAATCACGCGGTAAATTACAGAAGTGTTTCTAAGAAGCTAGAGTTTATTTTTAAAAAAGCGCTCCCAGGGTATGTGAAATGAATTATCGTATAAAATGTTATAAAATTTAAAAAAAATGTATATCGTTTTTTAAAATGTAGCATGGTGACGAAGTTGTCAGTTTTTTTTTTTAATTCTGTATAAGGTAATGATTCAGTTTTGATTATTCTATAAGAACGCGTATTTTAAGATATACCAGATGTAATATAGAAGAATGTATTGAAAATGTAGGTATTTATATAAGTGCACGCCATGGAAAATTACCTCAACGGTAGTTCCAGGTGGATAGGCGAGAAAGCGGCGTTTTCTTGATGAAATAATGTCTTTGCATAAACATAGACCAATCATACAGGTCGAAAGTAAAAACAGGTTCCAGAAATAATTCACCATCCTGGCAAAATATATATCTGTAAATAAAAAAAAAATAGTGTGTACCCTGCAGTAACAGAACATATATTCATAAGTACTGCCACGAGTGATTCCAAATTATCGATAAATTCACGACTCATGAAGTGAGGAATGAATTTATCTAGAGAATTTGTAAATCAAGAGTGGCATTTGTTAAGACTATTTAACGAATAAAATTAAGCTGTTTACTCACAAATCATTGTTTAACTATAATTATTTTAAAATATTTATATATTTAATGTAAACGGCGATGTTTGAAAACAAATCAGAAATGTGAGGTTATGTTCATTCAGTGCTGCTTGATCATATTATTTATTGCCAAATAAGATCGCAATATTGTAAGAGTGCACCCAAGTGGAGAAATAATGAAACACATCAAACTATATATCATAATCAACATTACGGGTTATTCATTTATTTTTTAGTAAACAACTCAGTAAAATCAAGGAACCTTTTCATTATTTGCTACATTCAATGTATTTGTTGGAGAAAATAATGTTTTGACCTGTTCAGAACATTAAAAAGGAGGAGCTTTCTTTATCACAAAAGCAGGAGCTGATAAAGAGAAATCGATAAAGAGCGAGGTGAAACATGAGTGTCATTGGTGTAAAACAGAATTCATTGAAACATGATTGGTCATTGACTACCATTTGCGACATGAGTTAAATAGTCACTAAAACGTTTTTATTATTCTGTACAGCAAGTTTTATATTCTTACCTTTTATCCAACATAATCGATCTTAAAAAGTCTGACAGTGATAGAAACTAACATCTTTTGTCAGGAAACATGGTTCTTGGCCGCGTTGACATACGCTCACCATACATCCCTATCCTGAGATTTTTCCCTCTGGTTTTCTTACAAGAACCTTTCCTGCCCCTTTTCCATTCCCATTTTGTGCCACATGTCCTGCCCATCGCAGTCTATGAGACTTAACTGTTATTATATCTGGTTTCCTACAAAGATCATGTAGCTCTCTGTTATGTAGTCTTCTCCATTCACCTGTCTGTTCATCACTCTTTGGTTCAAAAAATCTCCTAAGAACTTTATTCTCAAATACTCGTTATCTTTTCTCCTCCCTAAAAATAAGAGTCCATGTTTCGCATCCAAATTCTTCTTCTTCTTCTTCGTCACGGTTTAGGCTTATTTACTAGCCTGTTCCGGCTCCGAATTGCTGCTGTTTCCATCTTTCCTTTTGTCTTCCCAAGCTACTTCTTCCTCGTGGTGAATAGTTGTATGCTGCTCTTGGTATTCTATTCTCAGTCATCCTTGCCAAGTGTTCTTTCCAGTTTGTTCTGTATTTTACTATTGTTGTGTTTAATTCCTCTACTTTTAGTAATTTGAGTTGTCTCATTTCTGTGTTGTGTTTCTGTTCTTTGATATCCTGCTTTTGGCCTGAGGAATTTCATTTCAGCAGCTTGTATCCTGGCAGATTGTTGTGTTGTCGCTGCACATGTTTCGAATCCTTAAGTAATAATAGGAACTGACATTGTCTTGTATAATTTCATTATAGAGTCTTTCCTGGCTTTATTATTCAAAGTTCTCTTTAGTGTTCCTGTTATATAATTTAACTTATTTAGTTTGTTATTTATATCTCTTTCCGTTGTGTATGATATTTCGCAACCTAGGAAGTTATATCTTACCACTTTTTCTATTGGTTCATTTTCTAATATTATCTATGTCCGAACTGGATGAGCGCACTTGAAAGCCATTTTTTATTTTTCTGATGACGCGTCCAAATAATAATAATAATAATAATAATAATAATAATAATAATAATAATAATAATATTATTATTTTATTATTAATTATTATTATTATTATTATTATTATTAAATTATTATTATTATTATATTATTATTATTATTATTATTATTAAATATTTATTATTATTATTATTATTATTAAATTATTATTATTATTATTATTATTATTATTATTATTATTATATTATTATTATTATTATTATTATTAATTATTATTAATTATAATTATTATTATTATTATTAAATTATTATTATTTTATTATTAAATTATTATTATTATTAAGTTATTAAATTATTATTCACTTATTATTATTAAATTATCATTATTAATTATTCTTATTATTATTATTAAATATTATTATTATTATTCTTAAATTATTATTATTTTATTATTCAATATTCTTATTATTCAGTTATTAAATTCTTATTCTTATTCTTATTATACTTCTTATTACTTACCTTCTTAATTCTTATTCTTATTCTTCCTTCTTCTTCTTACTATCTTCCCTTCTTCTTCTTCTTACTTCTTCCTTCTTCTTCTTCATTCTCTTCACATTATTCTTCTTCTTCATTCCCTATTCTCCTTATTCCTTATTCCATTTATTACTTCTTCTTATTCTTCTTCCCTTATTCTTCTTCTTCCCTTCCTTCTTCTTCTTCTTCCTTCCTTCTTCTTCTTCTTCTTCCTTCTTCTGCTTCTTCTTACCTTCGTCTTCTTCTTCTTCTTCCTTCCTTCTTCACTTCTTCTTCTCTTCTTCTTCTTCCCTCCTTCTTCTTCTTCTTCTTCCCTTCTTCCCTTCTTCTTCTTCTTTACCCTTCTTCTTCTTCTTCTTTCTTCTTCTTCCCTTCTTCTTCTTCTTCTTCTTCTCTTCCATTCTTCTTCTATCTTCTTCTTCTCTCTTCTTCCCTTCTATTCTTCTTCTTCTTCTTCTTCCCTTCCTTCTTCTTCTTCCCTACTTCTTCTATTTCTTCCCTTCTTCTTCTTCCCTTCTTCTTCTTCTTCTTCTTCCCTTCTTCGCTTCCATTCTTCTTCCCTACTTCTTCTATCCTTCTTATCTTCTTCTTCTTCCTTCTTCTTCCCTTCTTCTTCTTCTTCGTCTTCTCTTCCCTCTTCTTCTTCTTCTTCTCCTTCTTTTCTTCTTCTTCCCTTCTTCTTTCCTTCTTCTTCCCTTACTTCTCTTTTCTTCTTCTTCTCTTCCCTTCTTTTCTCTCTCTTCCCTTCTTCTTCTTCTTCTTCCCTTCTTCCTTCTTCTTCTTCTTCTTCTTCTTCCATCTTCTTCTTCTTCTTCTTCTTCTTCCCTTCTTCTTCTTCCCTTCTTCTTCCCTTCTTACCTTCTTCCCTTCTTCTTCCCCTTATTCTTCTTCCCTTCTTCTTCCCTTCTTCTTCCTTCCTTCTTCTTCCCTTCCTTCTTCTTCTCCTTCTTCTGCTTCTTCCCTTCTTCTTCTTCACTTCTTCACTTCTTCCCCTTCTTCATCTTCTTTCTTTCTTCTTCTTTCTCCCTTCTTCCCTTCTTCTTCTTCTTCTTCTCTTTCCCTTTCCTTCTTCTTCCCGTTCTTTCCCTTCTTCTTCTTTCTTCCTTCCCCCCCTTCTTCTATCTTCCCTTCTTCCTTCTTCCTTCTTCTTCCCTTCTTTCCCTTCTTCATTCTTCCCCCATTCTTCTTCTATCTTCTTCACTTCCCTTCTCGTCTCTTCTTCTTCTTCCCTTCTTCGTTCTTATTCTTCTTCTTCTTCTTCTTCTGCCCTTCATTCTTCTTCTTCTTCACTCTTCTTCTTCTTCTCCTTCTTCTTCTTCTTCTTCCCTTCTTCTTTGCTTCATTCCACCTTATTCTTCTTCCTTCTTCATTCTTCTTTCTTCTTCTTCTTCTTCTTCCCCTCTTCTTCTTCTTCCCTTCTTCTTCTTCTTCCCTTCTTCTTCCTTCTTCTTCATTCTTCTTCTTCTTCCCTTCTTCTTCTGTCTTCTTCCTTCTTCCCTTCTCTTCTTCTTCCCTTCTTCTTCTTCTTTTACTTCTTACCTTCTTCTTCTTCTTCTTCCCTTCTTCTTCTTCTCTTCCCTTCTTCTTCCCTTCTTCTTCTTCTTCTTCTTCTTCTTCTTCTTCCCGGTAAACTTCTTATCTTCCTCTTCTTCTTCCCTTCTTTTTCTTCTTCTTCTTCTTCCCTCTTCTTCTTCTTCTTCTTCTTACCTTCTTCATTCTTCTTTATTCTTCTTACTTCCCTTCTTCTTCTTCTTCTTCTCTTCTTCCCTCTTCTTCTTCTTCTTCTTCTTCTTCCCTTCTTCTTCTCCTTCTTCTTCCTTCTTCTTCCCTTCTTCTTCTTCTTCCTTCTTCTTCCCTTCTTCTTCTTCTTCCTTCTTCTTACCCTTCTTCTTCTTCTTCCTAGTCTTCTCCCTTCTTCTTCTTCTTCTTCTCTTCCCTTCTTCTTCTTCTCTTCTTCTTCTCTTCTTCTTCTTCTCTTCTTCCTTCTATTCTCTTCTTCTTCTACTTCTTCCTTCTTCTCTTCTCTTCAATCTCTTCTCTTCTTCTCCTTCTTCTTCCTCTCTTCTTCTTCTCATTCCATCTCTTCTCTTCTTCCCTTCTTCTTCTTTCTTTTCCTTCCCTTCTTCTTTTCCTTCTTCTTCTTCTCTTCTTCTTCTTCTTCTCTCTTCTTCTTCTTCTTTCTTATTATTATTATATTATTATTAATTATTATTATCATTATTATTATTATTATCAATCGTCGTCGCGCCGCACACCGCCACTACTCTTCAGATTTGTAACCGCTTAAACAAATGTTACTACTATGGTTAAAGTTGCCGGAATATTACTTTCTGTTACCCGGTACGTCACGTTTGATTTGGTAATGAGATAAAACCAAGAATTGGATTGAGAAAAATTAATGATGATGTTTCATAAACTAGGGTATTGGTGAAAACAGTGATGGAAAGGCTTTTTATAAACCCATCTCCACAATTCTCTATAGTCCATCCACCTATCCATCCATCGAATGGCTGTAAAGCCCAAATTGGGCCTTGGCCTCTCCATTTCTCCTTGTCCATTATCCCCTGTTCTTAAAAATTGTCTTCCAATTGCTTGCTCCCAGAAGTAGGGTGGTGTCCGCATGTTCTATGTATTCCTTGCTCCCAGAAGTAGGGTGGTGTCCGCATGTTCTATGTATTCCTTGCTCCCAGAAGTAGGGTGGTGTCCGCATGTTCTATGTATTCCTTGCTCCCAGAAGTAGGGTGGTGTCCGCATGTTCTATGTATTCCTTGCTCCCAGAAGTAGGGTGGTGTCCGCATGTTCTATGTATTCCTTGCTCCCAGAAGTAGGGTGGTGTCCGCATGTTCTATGTATTGCTTGCCTCCCAGAAGTAGGGTGGTGTCCGCATGTTCTATGTATTGCTTGCTCCCAGAAGTAGGGTGGTGTCCGCATGTTCTATGTATTCCTTGCTCCCAGAAGTAGGGTGGTGTCCGCATGTTCTATGTATTGCTTGCTCCCAGAAGTAGGGTGGTGTCCGCATGTTCTATTAGTATTCCTTGCTCCCAGAAGTAGGGTGGTGTCCGCATGTTTCTATGTATTCCTTGCTCCCAGAAGTAGGGTGGTGTCCGCATGTTCTATCATGTATTCCTTGCTCCCAGAAGTAGGGTGGTGTCCGCATGTTCTATGTATTCCTTGCTCCCAGAAGTAGGGTGGTGTCCGCATGTTCTATGTATTCCTTGCTCCCAGAAGTAGGGTGGTGTCCGCATGTTCTATGTATTCCTTGCTCCCAGAAGTAGGGTGGTGTCCGCATGTTCTATGTATTCCTTGCTCCCAGAAGTAGGGTGGTGTCCGCATGTTCTATGTATTCCTTGCTCCCAGAAGTAGGGTGGTGTCCGCATGTTCTATGTATTCCTTGCTCCCAGAAGTAGGGTGGTGTCCGCATGTTCTATGTATTCCTTGCTCCCAGAAGTAGGGTGGTGTCCGCATGTTCTATGTATTCCTTGCTCCCAGAAGTAGGGTGGTGTCCGCATGTTCTATGTATTGCTTGCTCCCAGAAAGTAGGGTGGTGTCCCGCATGTTCTATGTATTCCTTGCTCCCAGAAGTAGGGTGGTGTCCGCATGTTCTATGTATTCCTTGCTCCCAGAAGTAGGGTGGTGTCCGCATGTTCTATGTATTCCTTGCTCCCAGAAGTAGGGTGGTGTCCGCATGTTCTATGTATTCCTTGCTCCCAGAAGTAGGGTGGTGTCCGCATGTTCTATGTATTCCTTGCTCCCAGAAGTAGGGTGGTGTCCGCATGTTCTATGTATTGCTTGCTCCCAGAAGTAGGGTGGTGTCCGCATGTTCTATGTATTCCTTGCTCCCAGAAGTAGGGGTGGTGTCCGCATGTTCTATGTATTCCTTGCTCCCAGAAGTAGGGTGGTGTCCGCATGTTCTATGTATTGCTTGCTCCCAGAAGTAGGGTGGTGTCCGCATGTTCTATGTATTGCTTGCTCCCAGAAGTAGGGTGGTGTCCGCATGTTCTATGTATTGCTTGCTCCCAGAAGTAGGGTGGTGTCCGCATGTTCTATTATTGCTTGCTCCCAGAAGTAGGGTGGTGTCCGCATGTTCTATGTATTGCTTGCTCCCAGAAGTAGGGTGGTGTCCGCATGTTCTATGTATTGCTTGCTCCCAGAAGTAGGGTGGTGTCCGCATGTTCTATGTATTCCTTGCTCCCAGAAGTAGGGTGGTGTCCGCATGTTCTAATGTATTGCTTGCTCCAGAAGTAGGGTGGTGTCCGCATGTTCTATGTATTCCTTGCTCCCAGAAGTAGGGTGGTGTCCGCATGTTCTATGTATTCCTTGCTCCCAGAAGTAGGGTGGTGTCCGCATGTTCTATGTATTCCTTGCTCCCAGAAGTAGGGTGGTGTCCGCATGTTCTATGTATTCCTTTGCGCCCAGAAGTAGGGTGGTGTCCGCATGTTCTATGTATTCCTTGCTCCCAGAAGTAGGGTGGTGTCCGCATGTTCTATGTATTGCTTGCTCCCAGAAGTAGGGTGGTGTCCGCATGTTCTATGTATTCCTTGCTCCCAGAAGTAGGGTGGTGTCCGCATGTTCTATGTATTCCTGCTCCCAGAAGTAGGGTGGTGTCCGCATGTTCTATGTATTGCTTGCTCCCAGAAGTAGGGTGGTGTCCGCATGTTCTATGTATTGCTTGCTCCCAGAAGTAGGGTGGTGTCCGCATGTTCTATGTATTGCTTGCTCCCAGAAGTAGGGATGGTGTCCGCATGTTCTATGTATTGCTTGCTCCCAGAAGTAGGTGGTGTCCGCATGTTCTATGTATTGCTTGCTCCCAGAAGTAGGGTGGTGTCCGCATGTTCTATGTATTGCTTGCTCCCAGAAGTAGGGTGGTGTCCGCATGTTCTATGTATTCCTTGCTCCCAGAAGTAGGGTGGTGTCCGCATGTTCTATGTATTGCTTGCTCCCAGAAGTAGGGTGGTGTCCGCATGTTCTATGTATTGCTTGCTCCCAGAAGTAGGGTGGTGTCCGCATGTTCTATGTATTGCTTGCTCCCAGAAGTAGGGTGGTGTCCGCATGTTCTATGTATTGCTTGCTCCCAGAAGTAGGGTGGTGTCCGCATGTTCTATGTATTGCTTGCTCCCAGAAGTAGGGTGGTGTCCGCATGTTCTATGTATTGCTTGCTCCCAGAAGTAGGGTGGTGTCCGCATGTTCTATGTATTGCTTGCTCCCAGAAGTAGGGTGGTGTCCGCATGTTCTATGTATTGCTTGCTCCCAGAAGTAGGGTGGTGTCCGCATGTTCTATGTATTGCTTGCTCCCAGAAGTAGGGTGGTGTCCGCATGTTCTATGTATTGCTTGCTCCCAGAAGTAGGGTGGTGTCCGCATGTTCTATGTATTGCTTGCTCCCAGAAGTAGGGTGGGTGTCCGCATGTTCTATGTATTGCTTGCTCCCAGAAGTAGGGTGGTGTCCGCATGTTCTATGTATTGCTTGCTCCCAGAAGTAGGGTGGTGTCCGCATGTTCTATGTATTGCTTGCTCCCAGAAGTAGGGTGGTGTCCGCATGTTCTATGTATTGCTTGCTCCCAGAAGTAGGGTGGTGTCCGCATGTTCTATGTATTGCTTGCTCCACAGAAGTAGGGTGGTGTCCGCATGTTCTATGTATTGCTTGCTCCCAGAAGTAGGGTGGTGTCCGCATGTTCTATGTATTGCTTGCTCCCAGAAGTAGGGTGGTGTCCGCATGTTCTATGTATTGCTTGCTCCCAGAAGTAGGGTGGTGTCCGCATGTTCTATGTATTGCTTGCTCCCAGAAGTAGGGTGGTGTCCGCATGTTCTATGTATTGCTTGCTCCCAGAAGTAGGGTGGTGTCCGCATGTTCTATGTATTGCTTGCTCCCAGAAGTAGGGTGGTGTGTCCGCATGTTCTATGTATTGCTTGCTCCCAGAAGTAGGGTGGTGTCCGCATGTTCTATGTATTGCTTGCTCCCAGAAGTAGGGTGGTGTCCGCATGTTCTATGTATTGCTTGCTCCCAGAAGTAGGGTGGTGTCCGCATGTTATATGTATTCCTTGCTCCCAGAAAGTAGGGGTGGTGTCCGCATGTTCTATGTATTGCTTGCTCCCAGAAGTAGGGTGGTGTCCGCATGTTTCTATGTATTCCTTGCTCCCAGAAGTAGGGTGGTGTCCGCATGTTCTATGTATTCCTTGCTCCCAGAAGTAGGGTGGTGTCCGCATGTTCTATGTATTGCCTTGCTCCCAGAAGTAGGGTGGTGTCCGCATGTTCTATGTATTGACTTGCTCCCAGAAGTAGGGTGGTGTCCGCATGTTCTATGTATTGCTTGCTCCCAGAAGTAGGGTGGTGTCCGCATGTTCTATGTATTGCTTGCTCCCAGAAGTAGGGTGGTGTCCGCATGTTCTATGTATTGCTTGCTCCCAGAAGTAGGGTGGTGTCCGCATGTTCTATGTATTGCTTGCTCCCAGAAGTAGGGTGGTGTCCGCATGTTCTATGTATTCCTTGCTCCCAGAAGTAGGGTGGTTGTCCGCATGTTCTATGTATTCCTTGCTCCCAGAAGTAGGGTGGTTGTCCGCATGTTCTATGTATTGCTTGCTCCCAGAAGTAGGGTGGTGTCCGCATGTTCTATGTATTGCTTGCTCCCAGAAGTAGGGTGGTGTCCGCATGTTCTATGTATTGCTTGCTCCCAGAAGTAGGGTGGTGTCCGCATGTTCTATGTATTGCTTGCTCCCAGAAGTAGGGTGGTGTCCGCATGTTCTATGTATTGCTTGCTCCCAGAAGTAGGGTGGTGTCCGCATGTTCTATGTATATGCTTGCTCCCAGAAGTAGGGTGGTGTCCGCATGTTCTATGTATTGCTTGCTCCCAGAAGTAGGGTGGTGTCCGCATGTTCTATGTATTGCTTGCTCCCAGAAGTAGGGTGGTGTCCGCATGTTCTATGGTATTGCTTGCTCCCAGAAAGTAGGGTGGTGTCCGCATGTTCTATGTATTGCTTGCTCCCAGAAGTAGGGTGGTGTCCGCATGTTCTATGTATTGCTTGCTCCCAGAAGTAGGGTGGTGTCCGCATGTTCTATGTATTGCTTGCTCCCAGAAGTAGGGTGGTGTCCGCATGTTCTATGTATTGCTTGCTCCCAGAAGTAGGGTGGTGTCCGCAGTTCTATGTATTGCTTGCTCCCAGAAGTAGGGTGGTGTCCGCATGTTCTATGTATTGCTTGCTCCCAGAAGTAGGGTGGTGTCCGCATGTTCTATGTATTGCTTGCTCCCAGAAGTAGGGTGGGTGTCCCGCATGTTCTATGTATTGCTTGCTCCCAGAAGTAGGGTGGTGGTCCGCATGTTCTATGTATTGCTTGCTCCCAGAAGTAGGGTGGTGTCCGCATGTTCTATGTATTGCTTGCTCCCAGAAGTAGGGTGGTGTCCGCATGTTCTATGTATTGCTTGCTCCCAGAAGTAGGGTGGTGGTCCGCATGTTCTATGTATTGCTTGCTCCCAGAAGTAGGGTGGTGTCCGCATGTTCTATGTATTGCTTGCTCCCAGAAGTAGGGTGGTGTCCGCATGTTCTATGTATTGCTTGCTCCCAGAAGTAGGGTGGTGTCCGCATGTTCTATGTATTGCTTGCTCCCAGAAGTAGGGTGGTGTCCGCATGTTCTATGTATTGCTTGCTCCCAGAAGTAGGGTGGTGTCCGCATGTTTCTATGTATTGCTTGCTCCCAGAAGTAGGGTGGTGTCCGCATGTTCTATGTATTGCTTGCTCCCAGAAGTAGGGTGGTGTCCGCATGTTCTATGTATTGCTTGCTCCCAGAAGTAGGGTGGTGTCCGCATGTTCTATGTATTGCTTGCTCCCAGAAGTAGGGTGGGTGTCCGCATGTTCTATGTATTCCTTGCTCCCAGAAGTAGGGTGGTGTCCGCATGTTCTATGTATTCCTTGCTCCCAGAAGTAGGGTGGTTGTCCGCATGTTCTATGTATTCCTTGCTCCCAGAAGTAGGGTGGTGTCCGCATGTTCTATGTATTCCTTGCTCCCAGAAGTAGGGTGGTGTCCGCATGTTCTATGTATTCCTTGCTCCCAGAAGTAGGGTGGTGTCCGCATGTTCTATGTATTCCTTGCTCCCAGAAGTAGGGTGGTGTCCGCATGTTCTATGTATTCCTTGCTCCCAGAAGTAGGGTGGTGTCCGCATGTTCTATGTATTCCTTGCTCCCAGAAGTAGGGTGGTTTGTCCGCATGTTCTATGTATTCCTTGCTCCCAGAAGTAGGGTGGTGTCCGCATGTTCTATTGTATTCCTTGCTCCCAGAAGTAGGGTGGTGTCCGCATGTTCTATGTATTCCTTGCTCCCAGAAGTAGGGTGGTGTCCGCATGTTCTATGTATTGCTTGCTCCCAGAAGTAGGGTGGTGTCCGCATGTTCTATGTATTCCTTGCTCCCAGAAGTAGGGTGGTGTCCGCATGTTCTATGTATTCCTTGCTCCCAGAAGTAGGGTGGTGTCCGCATGTTCTATGTATTGCTTGCTCCCAGAAGTAGGGTGGTGTCCGCATGTTCTATGTATTCCTTGCTCCCAGAAGTAGGGTGGTGTCCGCATGTTCTATGTATTCCTTGCTCCCAGAAGTAGGGTGGTGTCCGCATGTTCCTATGTATTGCTTGCTCCCAGAAGTAGGGTGGTGTCCGCATGTTCTATGTATTGCTTGCTCCCAGAAGTAGGGTGGTGTCCGCATGTTCTATGTATTGCTTGCTCCCAGAAGTAGGGTGGTGTCCGCATGTTCTATGTATTGCTTGCTCCCAGAAGTAGGGTGGTGTCCGCATGTTCTATGTATTGCTTGCTCCCAGAAGTAGGGTGGTGTCCGCATGTTCTATGTATTGCTGCGCTCCCAGAAGTAGGGTGGTGTCCCGCATGTTCTATGTATTGCTTGCTCCCAGAAGTAGGGTGGTGTCCGCATGTTCTATGTATTGCTTGCTCCCAGAAGTAGGGTGGTGTCCGCATGTTCTATGTATTGCTTGCTCCCAGAAGTAGGGTGGTGTCCGCATGTTCTATGTATTCCTTGCTCCCAGAAGTAGGGTGGTGTCCGCATGTTCTATGTATGCCTTGCTCCCAGAAGTAGGGTGGTGTCCGCATGTTCTATGTATTCCTTGCTCCCAGAAGTAGGGTGGTGTCCGCATGTTCTATGTATTCCTTGCTCCCAGAAGTAGGGTGGTGTCCGCATTGTTCTATGTATTCCTTGCTCCCAGAAGTAGGGTGGTGTCCGCATGTTCTATGTATTCCTTGCTCCCAGAAGTAGGGTGGTGTCCGCATGTTCTATGTATTCCTTGCTCCCAGAAGTTAGGGTGGTGTCCGCATGTTCTATGTATTGCTTGCTCCCAGAAGTAGGGTGGTGTCCGCATGTTTCTATGTATTCCTTGCTCCCAGAAGTAGGGTGGTGTCCGCATGTTCTATGTATTGCTTGCTCCCAGAAGTAGGGTGGTGTCCGCATGTTCTATGTATTGCTTGCTCCCAGAAGTAGGGTGGTGTCCGCATGTTCTATGTATTGCTTGCTCCCAGAAGTAGGGTGGTGTCCGCATGTTCTATGTATTGCTTGCTCCCAGAAGTAGGGTGGTGTCCGCATGTTCTATGTATTGCTTGCTCCCAGAAGTAGGGTGGTGTCCGCATGTTCTATGTATTGCTTGCTCCCAGAAGTAGGGTGGTGTCCGCATGTTCTATGTATTGCTTGCTCCCAGAAGTAGGGTGGTGTCCGCATGTTCTATGTATTGCTTGCTCCCAGAAGTAGGGTGGTGTCCGCATGTTCTATGTATTGCTTGCTCCCAGAAGTAGGGTGGTGTCCGCATGTTCTATGTATTGCTTGCTCCCAGAAGTAGGGTGGTGTCCGCATGTTCTATGTATTGCTTGCTCCCAGAAGTAGGGTGGTGTCCGCATGTTCTATGTATTGCTTGCTCCCAGAAGTAGGGGTGGTGTCCGCATGTTCTATGTATTGCTTGCTCCCAGAAGTAGGGTGGTGTCCGCATGTTCTATGTATTGCTTGCTCCCAGAAGTAGGGTGGTGTCCGCATGTTCTATGTATTGCTTGCTCCCAGAAGTAGGGTGGTGGTCCGCATGTTCTATGTATTGCTTGCTCCCAGAAGTAGGGTGGTGTCCGCATGTTCTATGTATTGCTTGCTCCCAGAAGTAGGGTGGTGTCCGCATGTTCTATGTATTGCTTGCTCCCAGAAGTAGGGTGGTGTCCGCATGTTCTATGTATTGCTTGCTCCCAGAAGTAGGGTGGTGTCCGCATGTTCTATGTATTGCTTGCTCCCAGAAGTAGGGTGGTGTCCGCATGTTCTATGTATTGCTTGCTCCCAGAAGTAGGGTGGTGTCCGCATGTTCTATGTATTGCTTGCTCCCAGAAGTAGGGTGGTGTCCGCATGTTCTATGTATTGCTTGCTCCCAGAAGTAGGGTGGTGTCCGCATGTTCTATGTATTGCTTGCTCCCAGAAGTAGGGTGGTGTCCGCATGTTCTATGTATTGCTTGCTCCCAGAAGTAGGGTGGTGTCCGCATGTTCTATGTATTGCTTGCTCCCAGAAGTAGGGTGGGTGTGTCCGCATGTTCTATGTATTCCTTGCTTCCCAGAAGTAGGGTGGTGTCCGCATGTTCTATGTATTGCTTGCTCCCAGAAGTAGGGTGGTGTCCGCATGTTCTATGTATTGCTTGCTCCCAGAAGTAGGGTGGTGTCCGCATGTTCTATGTATTGCTTGCTCCCAGAAGTAGGGTGGTGTCCGCATGTTCTATGTATTCCTTGCTCCCAGAAGTAGGGTGGTGTCCGCATGTTCTATGTATTGCTTGCTCCCAGAAGTAGGGTGGTGTCCGCATGTTCTATGTATTCCTTGCTCCCAGAAGTAGGGTGGTGTCCGCATGTTCTATGTATTCCTTGCTCCCAGAAGTAGGGTGGTGTCCGCATGTTCTATGTATTGCTTGCTCCCAGAAGTAGGGTGGTGTCCGCATGTTCTATGTATTGCTTGCTCCCAGAAGTAGGGTGGTGTCCGCATGTTCTATGTATTCCTTGCTCCCAGAAGTAGGGTGGTGTCCGCATGTTCTATGTATTGCTTGCTCCCAGAAGTAGGGTGGTGTCCGCATGTTCTATGTATTGCTTGCTCCCAGAAGTAGGGTGGTGTCCGCATGTTCTATGTATTCCTTGCTCCCAGAAGTAGGGTGGTGTCCGCATGTTCTATGTATTGCTTGCTCCCAGAAGTAGGGTGGTGTCCGCATGTTCTATGTATTCCTTGCTCCCAGAAGTAGGGTGGTGTCCGCATGTTCTATGTATTGCTTGCTCCCAGAAGTAGGGTGGTGTCCGCATGTTCTATGTATTCCTTGCTCCCAGAAGTAGGGTGGTGTCCGCATGTTCTATGTATTGCTTGCTCCCAGAAGTAGGGTGGTGTCCGCATGTTCTATGTATTGCTTGCTCCCAGAAGTAGGGTGGTGTCCGCATGTTCTATGTATTGCTTGCTCCCAGAAGTAGGGTGGTGTCCGCATGTTCTATGTATTGCTTGCTCCCAGAAGTAGGGTGGTGTCCGCATGTTCTATGTATTGCTTGCTCCCAGAAGTAGGGTGGTGTCCGCATGTTCTATGTATTGCTTGCTCCCAGAAGTAGGGTGGTGTCCGCATGTTCTATGTATTGCTTGCTCCCAGAAGTAGGGTGGTGTCCGCATGTTCTATGTATTGCTTGCTCCCAGAAGTAGGGTGGTGTCCGCATGTTCTATGTATTGCTTGCTCCCAGAAGTAGGGTGGTGTCCGCATGTTACTATGTATTGCTTGCTCCCAGAAGTAGGGTGGTGTCCGCATGTTCTATGTATTGCTTGCTCCCAGAAGTAGGGTGGTGTCCGCATGTTCTATGTATTGCTTGCTCCCAGAAGTAGGGTGGTGTCCGCATGTTCTATGTATTGCTTGCTCCCAGAAGTAGGGTGGTGTCCGCATGTTCTATGTATTGCTTGCTCCCAGAAGTAGGGTGGTGTCCGCATGTTCTATGTATTGCTTGCTCCCAGAAGTAGGGTGGTGTCCGCATGTTCTATGTATTGCTTGCTCCCAGAAGTAGGGTGGTGTCCGCATGTTCTATGTATTGCTTGCTCCCAGAAGAGGGTGGTGTCCGCATGTTCTATGTATTGCTTGCTCCCAGAAGTAGGGTGGTGTCCGCATGTTCTATGTATTGCTTGCTCCCAGAAGTAGGGTGGTGTCCGCATGTTCTATGTATTGCTTGCTCCCAGAAGTAGGGTGGTGTCCGCATGTTCTATGTATTGCTTGCTCCCAGAAGTAGGGTGGTGTCCGCATGTTCTATGTATTGCTTGCTCCCAGAAGTAGGGTGGTGTCCGCATGTTCTATGTATTCCTTGCTCCCAGAAGTAGGGTGGTGTCCGCATGTTCTATGTATTGCTTGCTCCCAGAAGTAGGGTGGTGTCCGCATGTTCTATGTATTGCTTGCTCCCAGAAGTAGGGTGGTGTCCGCATGTTCTATGTATTGCTTGCTCCCAGAAGTAGGGTGGTGTCCGCATGTTCTATGTATTGCTTGCTCCCAGAAGTAGGGTGGTGTCCGCATGTTCTATGTATTGCTTGCTCCCAGAAGTAGGGTGGTGTCCGCATGTTCTATGTATTGCTTGCTCCCAGAAGTAGGGTGGTGTCCGCATGTTCTATGTATTGCTTGCTCCCAGAAGTAGGGTGGTGTCCGCATGTTCTATGTATTGCTTGCTCCCAGAAGTAGGGTGGTGTCCGCATGTTCTATGTATTGCTTGCTCCCAGAAGTAGGGTGGTGTCCGCATGTTCTATGTATTGCTTGCTCCCAGAAGTAGGGTGGTGTCCGCATGTTCTATGTATTGCTTGCTCCCAGAAGTAGGGTGGTGTCCGCATGTTCTATGTATTGCTTGCTCCCAGAAGTAGGGTGGTGTCCGCATGTTCTATGTATTGCTTGCTCCCAGAAGTAGGGTGGTGTCCGCATGTTCTATGTATTGCTTGCTCCCAGAAGTAGGGTGGTGTCCGCATGTTCTAGTATTCCTTGGTCCCAGAAGTAGGGTGGTGTCCGCATGTTCTATGTATTGCTTGCTCCCAGAAGTAGGGTGGTGTCCGCATGTTCTATGTATTCCTTGCTCCCAGAAGTAGGGTGGTGTCCGCATGTTCTATGTATTCCTTGCTCCCAGAAGTAGGGTGGTGTCCGCATGTTCTATGTATTCCTTGCTCCCAGAAGTAGGGTGGTGTCCGCATGTTCTATGTATTCCTTGCTCCCAGAAGTAGGGTGGTGTCCGCATGTTCTATGTATTGCTTGCTCCCAGAAGTAGGGTGGTGTCCGCATGTTCTATGTATTCCTTGCTCCCAGAAGTAGGGTGGTGTCCGCATGTTCTATGTATTGCTTGCTCCCAGAAGTAGGGTGGTGTCCGCATGTTCTATGTATTGCTTGCTCCCAGAAGTAGGGTGGTGTCCGCATGTTCTATGTATTGCTTGCTCCCAGAAGTAGGGTGGTGTCCGCATGTTCTATGTATTGCTTGCTCCCAGAAGTAGGGTGGTGTCCGCATGTTCTATGTATTCCTTGCTCCCAGAAGTAGGGTGGTGTCCGCATGTTCTATGTATTGCTTGCTCCAGAAGTAGGGTGGTGTCCGCATGTTCTATGTATTCCTTGCTCCCAGAAGTAGGGTGGTGTCCGCATGTTCTATGTATTCCTTGCTCCCAGAAGTAGGGTGGTGTCCGCAGTTCTATGTATTGCTTGCTCCCAGAAGTAGGGTGGTGTCCGCATGTTCTATGTATTGCTTGCTCCCAGAAGTAGGGTGGTGTCCGCATGTTCTATGTATTCCTTGCTCCCAGAAGTAGGGTGGTGTCCGCATGTTCTATGTATTGCTTGCTCCCAGAAGTAGGGTGGTGTCCGCATGTTCTATGTATTCCTTGCTCCCAGAAGTAGGGTGGTGTCCGCATGTTCTATGTATTGCTTGCTCCCAGAAGTAGGGTGGTGTCCGCATGTTCTATGTATTCCTTGCTCCCAGAAGTAGGGTGGTGTCCGCATGTTCTATGTATTGCTTGCTCCCAGAAGTAGGGTGGTGTCCGCATGTTCTATGTATTGCTTGCTCCCAGAAGTAGGGTGGTGTCCGCATGTTCTATGTATTCCTTGCTCCCAGAAGTAGGGTGGTGTCCGCATGTTCTATGTATTGCTTGCTCCCAGAAGTAGGGTGGGTGTCCGCATGTTCTATGTATTCCTTGCTCCCAGAAGTAGGGTGGTGTCCGCATGTTCTATGTATTCCTTGCTCCCAGAAGTAGGGTGGTGTCCGCATGTTCTATGTATTGCTTGCTCCCAGAAGTAGGGTGGTGTCCGCATGTTCTATGTATTGCTTGCTCCCAGAAGTAGGGTGGTGTCCGCATGTTCTATGTATTCCTTGCTCCCAGAAGTAGGGTGGTGTCCGCATGTTCTATGTATTGCTTGCTCCCAGAAGTAGGGTGGTGTCCGCATGTTCTATGTATTCCTTGCTCCCAGAAGTAGGGTGGTGTCCGCATGTTCTATGTATTGCTTGCTCCCAGAAGTAGGGTGGTGTCCGCATGTTCTATGTATTCCTTGCTCCCAGAAGTAGGGTGGTGTCCGCATGTTCTATGTATTGCTTGCTCCCAGAAGTAGGGTGGTGTCCGCATGTTCTATGTATTGCTTGCTCCCAGAAGTAGGGTGGTGTCCGCATGTTCTATGTATTGCTTGCTCCCAGAAGTAGGGTGGTGTCCGCATGTTCTATGTATTGCTTGCTCCCAGAAGTAGGGTGGTGTCCGCATGTTCTATGTATTGCTTGCTCCCAGAAGTAGGGTGGTGTCCGCATGTTCTATGTATTGCTTGCTCCCAGAAGTAGGGTGGTGTCCGCATGTTCTATGTATTCCTTGCTCCCAGAAGTAGGGTGGTGTCCGCATGTTCTATGTATTGCTTGCTCCCAGAAGTAGGGTGGTGTCCGCATGTTCTATGTATTGCTTGCTCCCAGAAGTAGGGTGGTGTCCGCATGTTCTATGTATTCCTTGCTCCCAGAAGTAGGGTGGTGTCCGCATGTTCTATGTATTGCTTGCTCCCAGAAGTAGGGTGGTGTCCGCATGTTCTATGTATTCCTTGCTCCCAGAAGTAGGGTGGTGTCCGCATGTTCTATGTATTGCTTGCTCCCAGAAGTAGGGTGGTGTCCGCATGTTCTATGTATTGCTTGCTCCCAGAAGTAGGGTGGTGTCCGCATGTTCTATGTATTGCTTGCTCCCAGAAGTAGGGTGGTGTCCGCATGTTCTATGTATTGCTTGCTCCCAGAAGTAGGGTGGTGTCCGCATGTTCTATGTATTCCTTGCTCCCAGAAGTAGGGTGGTGTCCGCATGTTCTATGTATTGCTTGCTCCCAGAAGTAGGGTGGTGTCCGCATGTTCTATGTATTCCTTGCTCCCAGAAGTAGGGTGGTGTCCGCATGTTCTATGTATTCCTTGCTCCCAGAAGTAGGGTGGTGTCCGCATGTTCTATGTTCTCTCGATCGTCCCGCTGCAGTGCACTATTCTCCTTCTTCCAAAGTGGCTCTATAAAACTTTACTTGGTCCTCGTTGTTTGTCCATTCTTACAACATTGCCAGTCCATTGGAGTCTTTTCAGTGTAACATCTGAGATTTGAAGTTCTTTGTAGATCTGTCTCGATTCTTCATTTCTTCTTAATTCTCCAATTTTCCTGATCTTTAATTGACTCGTATATTTTCCTGAGTATCTTCCTTTCGAACACATCTATTAATTTTCTAGAATTTTGTGAAATATTCCAGGTTTCGCTTCTATGTAAAATTATTGTAGGTCTCATGCTGCTTTATATAATAGAATTTAAAAAAAATGCTGTGATTAGCACTCATTTTTTTCCATATACCTGCAACTATTAAAAAGCTTGAAACTTATGGTTTGGCGTTGATTGATTCTATTCAGTTAATGGGTAAAATCCGTCAACTGAACTCCTTATTGCCGGAGGTATTCCCAAGCAAAATTAAGGAAAAGTTTGAAAACATTTTGAACGATAACCCAGGCTTTGAACCTTTGTGACAAATTAATAGTTTTATAAATGGGACGGGCGACCTTTTGCCAGAAATAATAAGTGACAAAATAATACCGAAATTCAAATACTACCCAGTTACTTAAGTTGACCTAGAACGGTCCTTTTCTGTTTATAAAAATATTTTGAGCGATCGAAGAAAGAACATTACATTTGGAACAGTACCTGATCGTTTCTGTTTAAAATAATAACAAAATGTAAAATGTTTTAATTTGTCAACAGTACTTTTGCCTGATACTGATAGATAATTTATCATTTATCAGTCCATCCATAGTAATTCTGCCCGAAAGCAGGTCCTTCACTGCAATCGTAGCATTTTCATGCTATGCTTGCAGCTTTACTAGGGAATTGTAGGTGTGGTAGCTTCCAGTTGCTTTCCACACCGGTGAAGGATGATGATGATGATAATGATGAGGATGATGATGGTGATGATGGCCATATGATTTCGGGGACCGTTTGGGCCTTAAAGTTTTCCTGACATTTGTCTTACAGGTGAGGAAAACCCCCGATAAAAACCTCACCCAGAAAAACTGCCCCGACCGGGAATCGAACCCGGGCCCGCTACATGACAAGGCAGCACGCTAGCTCGAGACCACAGCGGTGGACCATGTATCAGTGATATATGATAATATATTAAATGGATAAAAATACTAATTATTATGTTAATTTAGAAATAAAATATCTAATAAAATAATAATTACTATATTTTTATTATTTTTATTATTGCATATATTGACATTTTTCATGCACATTTTAAGCATTTTTCATGCATATTTCGCATTTATGTTGCATATAATCCGATCTCTACTAATTTCACATATTCCCAAGTATATTAAATCTTCTACAAATTTCAATTGTTAACCCTCAATATTAATTAGATATTCTAATTAATAAATGAATGAAAATAAAAATGGTAATTGATTACTATTTTCACTATGTAACTTTTACGATGTTCCGTTTTATCATACAGAATACTAAAAAAATTCAAGATTGAAATGTATGTCCAAATAATATTAATAGACAATAATTATAAATTCATTGCCATTATTATTAATAATGATGATTACCAAATGATTTCTTAGGCCTATATAATGGTAAAAGTTATTGCTTACCTTTATATTACAAATTTTGCTTAAAAGAAATGAGAGTTAGATGTATCACATTGTATGTATGATCCACAAGATACGCCGTATAACTAACCTTCCATTTGACTTAACAGTTTCACATTTTGAAATATGTTCTGTAAATTTGTGCACAGCAAATGTTGCTCTGTTATACAAATATTTGGAAATCCTATAAACCTAATACAGTGTGTAATGTCTTTGAGCAACATTTTTCTATATCGATGACATTGCAGTGTTGAAAAACAAAGTATTGTGCATTATTTCATTGTTAAAATTAGCCCTCCATTTAAGGTATTAAATATAAAATTTGTACCTGGTAGGTCAGTCATCCTCAACTAAATTATTAAACTTCATTAAGTAGTTCCAATATGGAGGCCTTTCAAAAACAATGTATTATCTTCTGCATTTAAACCAACAAATGATTCTTTGGGTGGCAATGGAGAAGTTTGGAATACCTAAATCTCTTATACATTTTATAAAAATAATGTATGGTTGTAAAGCAAGTATTAAGGTTGGAAACAGAGTATCCTCAGAATTTGATATAACAAAAGGATTAAGACAAGGATGCGGGATGTCACCAACATTGTTCAAGATATATAGAAGATGTGGGGCACGCCGTAGCATAGTGGTTAAGGCACTGAGCTGCAAGCCGGAGGGTCTAGGGTTCAAGTCCCGTTGGGGTCAGGATTTTTAAACTGACCCAAACCTTCTGGCGGCACTATGGCCCTGGGGTCGACTCAGCCTCTAACTGAAATGAGTACCAGACGCTTGTTCTGGGGTAAAGGCGGCTGTCACGCAGGGCTGACAACCCGGCTGACATAAAGTGCCGATTGTCTAGAAAAAGTGGGAGCCTTAACCTCCTACTACCCCAAGGGCCTCCTGAGGCCTATTGTGGGATCACTTTACCTTACCTTTATATTTAGAAGATGTATTAATGAAATGGAATAAGTCATGTAGGGGAATGGGAATCAACATTAATGGCCATTTACTGCACAATTTATTATTCGCTGATGACCAGATTATAATATGACAAGATAAAGAAGATATAGAATATATGATTAGAAAGTTGGTAGATGCATTTGAGGTAGGTGGACTGAAGATAAATTATACCAAAACAGAATATATGGTAATCGCAGGAAATTCAGAAGACCTACAAATAAATAATATGATAATTAAACATGTTGAAGAATTTAAATATATTAGTTATATAATAGATAAATCTGGTACTTATCAAAAAGATATTATTAACAGAGTAAATTGTGCAAGGAAGGCGATTAAAACCCTGAATGGTCTTTTATGGAATAGAAATTTGACCAGAAAAACAAAAAAAGAGATTATACAGACAATAATAAAAAGTATACTTATATATGGATCAGAAAGCTGGACAATAAATGAAAGGATGCAGAAAAGAATCTTGGCGACAGAAATGGATGGATTACGAAGAAGTATGAGAATATCCAGGCTACAACATATACGAAAATACATATATCAGACAAGAAATGGATGCACAAGAAACTGTTATCGATAGGATAACAAAGAGAGCTCTACAGTGGTATGGACATGTACCACGGATGTCGGAAGACCAGTGGCCTAAACAGGTGTTGGATTGGATGGTACCAGGCAGAAGGAAGAGGGGGAGAAGTAGAAGAGCATGGTATGAGGGAATAAATGATGCCATGATGAAGAGGGGTATGGAAGATGGACAATGGGAAGATAAGAATCTCTAGAAAGCAGGAATCAAAGGAAAACTGTTGTAAAGTGGAAAGCCTGTATTAAGTAAGTAAGCAAGCAAGTATGATTTATTACCAAAAATATGTATTAGTTTAGAAGCTGATCCCAATTTCCTTGTCACCAATCAGCATAACGATCCCAAAAACTGTGAATTAAATCCTAATTTTGGAATTTTATTTTTACTCCTCACTCCCATACCGAAAGGAACAGAACTTGGACTTAAATGACATCAAGGGTGCTGCTATTCACCTCAGTAGCCCCACGAATTACGCATTCGACACTAATATCATTCTTAATTGTTTATGTTTACATGTCACTATCTTCTCACTTCCGCTAGGTGTGCTAGGGCTGATTTGCCTCCTGTATTCGCAGATTAGATCACGTAACACCATCCCTGGAACAATTGTCATAGCTTCGTCTACAAGATCTTAGAACCGATCATTCCTTATCTCTTCTCTAGAAAACATTATACATATCGTCGCTTTGTTATACATATCATACTGCTTTGTTAGACTCTCTGATACACATAAATTAGGCACTCAGTCCCATCGTCACATTGTCCTTTATATCCCTCCTCATCACACTACGTATTACTCAAAATATTTTAAAGTTTATCATGCTAGAACACGGAATTATCTTCCGCCCTATATCAGAGAATTCCAAGCCTTAAAATCGTTTAGTAACAATCGGTAATTTTTATTAACTGACTCATAGAAAAATTCCACTAAAGGCCAACACGCACACACTACTGAGTAACACTAAGAAATTGGGACTGGACGTAAATATCAGTAAAACTAAATATATGGTCACACGTAGAAATACATTATATAATGGAAATGTACAGCTAATGACAAATGAGGGGAATTTTGAGGAAGTGGTTGAATTCAAATACCTAGGAACAATAATCACAAATAGGAATGAGATGCACAAAGAAATTAAACATAGGCTCAATTCTGGAAATGCGTGCTATTATGCATTGCAGAGACTCTTGATGTCCCAACTCCTTTCAAAAAACGTTAAACTGGAAATATATAAAACTATTATTCTACCAGTTATATTATATGGGTGCGAAACATGGACTCTTACTTTAAGGGAGGAAAGGAGATTACAAGTATTTGAGAATAAAGTAGTTAGGAAAATCTTTGGACCAAAGAGAGATGAACAGACAGGTGAATGGAGGAGACTACATAACAATGAACTACATGGTCTTTATAGGAAGCCAGATATAATAAGAACAGTTAAGTCTCATAGACTGCGATGGGCAGGATTGCACGTATGGGGAATGAAAGACTTGCATGGAAGCTTCTTGTAGGAAAGCCAGAGGGAAAACGCCCAGTTGGTAGACCAAGAATGAGGTGGGAGAATAACATTAACTATGATTTGAGGGAAGTAGATTATACAGGGAATGATTGGAAAGCATTAGCTCAGGATAGGGATGTATGGAGAGCTTATGTCCGCGCGGCCATGAACCTACGGGTTCGATGGTGCCAGTGAGTGAGTAAGTAGGATTAATGTTGTTTACTTTTGGTTGTTATCCAATTTTTCCACTGAAGTGTACAATTATCCAACTGGCACTTCTATGATATTCATATTACCGTGGATCCTGGATACAAAGACCAAGTTGCTGTAACTGTAATCCTGTTTGTTTTTTTTCTTCGCGTCCATATGTTGTTTACATTTCTACTACGACCGTCATCTCCATCTTTTCTGGCTAATTCTTCATCTTATTTCTCAGGGAAAATGGAGGCGAATTGCATCATTCTGTGAGTACTTTAATTCATTTGTTTATTGTTTCTTTACAACAATAAATAATAAGTACGTAATAGTATAGTAGTATTATTTTTTAATTATATTATTTTTAGTCTATTCATCTTACCTCAGTATTAATGTTGTTTTGAAACATGTCCAAGAACAAATCAACATTAATATTGAGGTAAGATGAATAGGCCTAGATTAAAAATTGTATTGTGTTGTAAGCCTATGTTTTCCCTTTACAGAGATTTTTAGGCGCTCTCCCCCTACAGGGAAGAAATTGAACCATACTAATTTAGTTACACTTGTTTTCGTATAGATATCATTTTGAGTGGTCCGTGGTCAGCGTTCCGCCTCATACTGACATCTAGGAAACCAAGGTAGTACTAGGACGGGAAAATTCGGTAAATTTTCACTCAGGCTTAAGGATTTTTTACCAGCCTGAAAATCTTCAGACTTGGGACCCACGGCTTAAAGTCCCTCCCGGAGGCTTGCTCCTAAAAAATCCATCGACTCCGGTCGGGTTTGAACCCGCGACCCTCGGGACCAGAGGCAAGGAGCATAACCTCAAAATATCACTTCCTAAAATTAAATATTAATTATTCTTTAAACTTAGTAAAATCACCTTCATATCAAACCATTGGCTATTAAGTGATTTTTCTCATATTCTAAACACATTCTAACATATGCGTAAGGTTCTATATTATTTTTATGTATCTTGCTAACTAACCAGCTCACTAGCTCTAAGAACCCGTGGTTTCATGGCAAGGCGGAAATAAGCTGTCCATTCATTCCTATCTAAGCCAACGTCTTCCAATCATCCCCTGTATAGTTTACTCTCAAATCCAGGTTAAATTTGTTCTTCCTACCTACTGGGTATCTTCGCTCTAGTTTTCCTACAAGGATTTTCCATCCCCATATTTCATTCCCCATTCGTGCCACATGTCCTGTACATCGCAATCTGAAAGACTTACTGGTCTTATTACATCTAGCTTCGCATAAGGATCATGTAGTTCACTGTTTTCAGTTTTCTCCATTCACCTGTCTGTTCATCTCTCTCTTTGGTCCAAAAATGTTGCTAAGAACTTTCTTCTCAAATACCGTAATCTTTTCTCCTCTCTAAAAGTAAGAGTCCATGTTTCGCATCCATATAACTTGGAGAATATATTTTTCAGTTTAACTTTCTTTCAGAGAATTTCGGGTGACAAGGTCCCTGTAATGCGTAATAGCATGCATTTCCAGAATTGAGCCTATGTTTAATTTCTTTCTGTGCATCATTCCTGTTTGTAATTATTGTTTTTGTATATTTTAATTCAAGTCTCGTAGACTGCGATGAGCAGGACATGTTGCACGTATGGGGAATGAAAGACTTGCATGGAAGCTTCTTATAGGAAAGCCAGAGGGAAAACGCCCAGTTGGTAGACCAAGAATGAAGTGGGAGAATAACATTAACTATGATTTGAGGGAAGTAGATTATACAGGGAATGATTGGAAAGCATTAGCTCAGGATAGGGATATATGGAGAGCTTATGTTCGTGCGGCCATGAACCTACGGGTTCGATAGTGCCAGTGAGTAAGTAAGTATATTTTAATTCAGCCACTTCTTCAAATTTTCCCTCATTTGCCATTAACTGACCATTTTCATTATATAATAAATTTATGTGTATGAACATATATTTAGTTTTTATTGATGTTTACTTCCAGCCCCAATTTCTAGTGTTAATAATAATAATAATAATAATAATAATCCATCCATAGTAATTCTGCCCGAAGGCAGGTCCTTCACTGCAATCATAGCATTTTCATGCTATGCTTGCAGCTTTACTAGGGAATTGTGTAGGTGTGGTAGCTTCCCGTTGCTTTCCACACCGGTGAAGGATGATGATGATAATGATAATGGTAAGGATGATAATGATAAGGATGATGGCCATATGATTTCGGGGACCGTTTGGGCCTTGAAGTTTTCCTGACATTTGTCTTACAGGTGAGGAAAAACCCCGATAAAAACCTCACCCAGAAAAACTGCCCCGACCGGGGATCGAACCCGGGTCCGCTGCGTGACAAGGCAGCACGCTACCTCGAGACCACAGCGGTGGAATAATAATAATAATAATAATAATAATAATAATAATAATAATAATAATAACAACACAATATGTAATGCGATAATACAAGTCAAATATTTACATCTGTGTATGTCGAATTCACAGTATCCAGTTACTGTGAGATTTTTATCCATGTGTTTTGTTTTCTATCCGAAGATCTAACTCATGATTGTGGTTCACAGCTTTGGAACTCTATATAGAAATAATTACGGTATCTTACTGGCATTATCGAATTCGGAGGTTGTTGGCCGCGGAAATAAGTTCTCCCTACATCCTTATTTTGAGCTAATGTTTTCGAATCACGCCCCATATAATTCTTATCCCTCATCAATCCATAGTAATTCTATCCGAGGACAGGTCCTTCACTGCAATCATAGCATTTTCATGCTATGCTTTTCAGCTTTACTAGGGAATTATAGATGTGGTAGCTTCCTGTTGCTTTCAACACCTGTGAAGGATGATGATGATAATGTTAACCCATTCTCCTCAGAACACGAGGTACACTCGCTTAACTCTGCCTGTTATATATTTTGCAATATTTTGTACATCCCTTGGCAGGGTAATCTATTGTTATCATTTATGAGTAGTAGAGAAATGTGTTTTGGCCTTCACCCTTATTGTGATCTCAAGAACCGTTATATTTTGTTCGTTTTGAATGTCTGAAATTAGACGATATAATTTACGGTGACTTAAATTCGGTTTCTGGGGAAATGCATTGAGCATTTAAATCTGAAGCGAATGGGTTAAGGATGTTGATGATGGCCGGATGATTTTCGGAAGCCGTTGGGCTCTAAGCTTCCTGACATTTGTCTTATAGGTGAGGAAAAACCCCAAAAAACCTCACCCAGGAGCCTGTCCCGACCGGGAATCGAACCCGGGCCCGCTGCGTGACAAGGCATTTATCCCTCGAATCATGGTTAATGACTTTCTCCCACCTCATTCTTGGCCAAACTACTGGGATCTTGTTTCCCATAACGTTCATGTGGTTCACTGTAGTCTTCTCCATTAACCATATTCTGTTCATCTCTCTTTGGTCCAAAAATTTCCCTAAGAACTTTGTTCTCAAATACTCGTAATATTTTCTTCTCTCTTAAAGTCTTCTTCTTGTCTTCTTGTAAGCCCATGTTTCCCTTAACAGAGATTTAGGCGCTCTCCCCCATAGGGAAAAATTTGAACCATACTAATTTAGTTACACTTGTTTTCGTATAGATGTCATTTGAGTGGTCCGTGGTCAACGTTCCGTCTCATACTGACATCTAGGAAACCAAGGTAGTACTAAGACGGGAAAATTCGGTAAATTTTGCTTAGAGGCCTTTTCATTCTGGCTTAAGGATTTTTTACGAGCCTGAAAATCTTCAGACTCGGGACCCACGGCTTAAAGTCTCTCCCGGAGGACTTGATCTTTGGATTTTTCCGTCCTAAAAAAGTCCATCGACTACGGCCGGGTTTGAACCCGCGACCCTCGGGACCAGAGACAAGGAGCATAACCACTAGTTCACTGCGGCCGATCTCTCTTAAAGTAAGATACCATTTTTCGCATCCATATGTAACTAGAAGAATAACAGTTTTATATATTTTCAGTTTAATATTTTTTTTTAGAGAGGTTAGGTTGGCAAGAGTCCCTATAAAACATCGTAGTATGCGTTTCTAGAGCTGGACATATGTTTAATTATGTCCTGCACCTCAATCCTCTTTGTAATTATTGCTCCTATGAATTTGAATTAAGCCACTTGTCCAAAATTTTCCTCATTTGTGATTAACTGTCCATTTCCATTATATATTTCTACGTATGACCAAATATTTAGTTTATTGATATTTACCTCCAGCCCCAATTTCTTAGTGTTATTCAATAGAACATGTGTGTTAAATTTTAGCATTTCCTTGCTATCTACACATCAACAGCTAATTAATCACTATATATTTGTACGCCTTTTTCATCCTCTGAAGATTTGATGGCATGCTCTAGTACAAAATTTAATACCAGAGGAGATAGTGTATCTCTTTGCTTTAATATAAACGCTATATAATTAATATTTTGTATTTATATATAGAATTGTAATGTTTACACTTCTTTCTGTGCCTAAAGTTTTATTTTTCTTCTCCACTCGTCTCTCTCCATCCAATCCATGTCCTCCAGTCTTCTTGCTCTCATTCCAGTTCTTATTTCCTGCATCCACGAGTTTCGAGGTCTTCCTCTCCTCCTTCTTCCAGGTGGACACCATTCCAACGTTTTCCTGGGTAATTGCTTATACCGTATATAATCAACTATTGAATAACCAATATTCATTTTTTTTCTTATGACAGTATTTCTTATTTTGTCTAATTTTGAACATCTTGCTGCTCTCCTCAAGAAATCCATTTCCATCGACATGAGTTTTTGTTCTAAGTTTTTGTTGAATTTCCAAATTTCAGCTCCATATTAATAACAATAATAATATAATATGATGATGATGATGATAATAATAATAATAATAATAATAATACTAATAATAATAATAATAATAATAATAATAATAATGTAAACCCGCATGTCGGCTTAATATAGGGAGTGCTACAAAATAAATTACTTGGAAAATGCAAATATCAATACGTAACTTATGCTATATTAGGCCTATCTAGTGGATTTCCACCTCCCTCATATTTGTATATAAGTAGTCCATTAAGGGACAAGATGCAATGTAGTTGATTTAAGTAGTACGTTACAAAATGAGGAAGGCTTACAAACTGAATGGTATTAATAAGCTATTAGTTTATGCTGATGATGTAGTACTACTGGCCGATAGCGAGGAGATACTAAAGGCCAACACGCACACACTATTGAGTAACACTAAGAAATTAGGACTGGAAGTAAATATCAGTAAAACTAAATATATGGTCTCACGTAGAAATACATTATATAATGGAAATGGGACAGCTAATGACAAATTGAGGGAAATTTTGAGGAATTGGCTGAATTCAAATACCTAGGAACAATAATCACAAATAGGAATGAGATGCACAAAGAAATTAAACATAGGCTCAATTCTGGAAATGCATGCTATTATGCATTGGCAGAGACTTTTGATTGTCCCAACTCCTTTCAAAAAACGTTAAGCTGAAAATATATAAAACTATTATTCTCACCAGTTATATATATGGGTGCGAAACATGGACTCTTACTTTAAGGGAGGAAAGGAGATTACAAGTATTTAAGAATAAAGTACTTAGGAAAATTTTTGGCACAAAGAGAGATGAACAGACAGGCGAATGGAGAGGACTACATAACAATGAACGAGATGGTCTTTATAGGAAGCCAGATATAATAAGAACAGTTAAGTCCCGTAGACTGCGATGGGCAGGACATGTTGCCGCGTATGGGAATGAAAGACGTGCATGGAAGCTTCTTGTAGGAAAGCCAGAAGGAAAACGCCCAGTTGGTAGACCAAGAATGAGGTGGTGGGAAACAACATTAACTATGATTTGAGGGAAGTAGATTATACAGTGAGAATGATTGGAAAGCATTAGCTCAGGATAGGGATGTATGGAGAGCTTATGTCCGTGCGGCCATGAACCTACGGGTTCGATAGTGCCAGTGAGTAAGTAAGTACGTTACAAACCGAAAGGTCGAGGATTCAAGTCTCGGTGGGGTCAGGATTTTAAAACTGACCCAAACCTTCTGGTGACACAAAGATCCTGGAGTCGACTAAACCTCTTACGGAAATGAGTACCAAATGCTTATTCTGGGGGCATAGGCGGCCGTCATGCAAGGCTGACAACCCGGCTGACATCAAGTGAAAAAGTGGGAGCCTTAACCTCCTACTATCCCAAGGGTCTCTTGTGACCTATAGTGGAATAAATTTACCTTTATGTATTCTACTATTATATTATTGATTCCCCAAATTTTACAATTAATACTATTTGACATAAGGTGTGTTAGGATGATATTTTACGTTGTTCATAACACAGGATAATAATAAAAATAATTACAAAGTTCGAAAAACATGAACATCCAGTCTCTTTATTGATAAATAAATAATTGAAAGATGCAGTCTCCATATACGGAGTGTCCATATATTTGTGAATTTACTGAATTTGTTTCAGGTATGCTTTCCAGATATTGATGGTAGCGCTGTATGGAAATTGTGAAATAGACTTGACACTGAACAGAAAACAACGAGCCCTCACATTCCCAGAATTTAGTGTCGAGGGGGTGAGTATCAAAGAAAAGCTCCACTGAGGTTGCAGATTGGCAGAAATTGCATGTTGTAATAAACCATAGATTAATGCAAATTTATTCCTTTCAGATCTGAATTTTTACATTGTATTGTTTTATTATAGTTTTGATTTTGAAATAATGGTTTTAGAAAATAATACAGGTATGAATTTTTGGACTATAGATATTATATTGAAATTTTGAAATCAAAAAGAAAAATCATTTAGGTAGGCTATTTAAATAGAGAAGAAAATGAATGTACACCTTCATAATCAAGGGTCTGAAAGAGACCTAAGTAAATAACAATTGAATAATATAATATATGAAAATACCCGTAAATACGTTATAATCAAGGGTCTGAAAGAGACCTAAGTAAATAACAATTGAATAATATAATATATGAAAATACTCGTAAATACGTTATAATCAAGGGTCTGAAAGAGACCTAAGTAAATAACAATTGAATAATATAATATATGAAAATACTCGTAAATACGTTATATTTGTGGTATACGCAGATTTGATCACGTTACACCATCCCTGGAACAATTTATCATGGCTTCGTCTACAAGATCGTAGAACCATCCATTCGCTTTGTCTTCTCTATAAAATATTACACACATCATTTCCTTATTATTTATCACACCGCCGCTCTAGACTCTCTGGTACACATAAATTAGATACCCGATCCCTTCAGCACTTTGTCCTTTTTATCCCTCCTCATCACACTACCTAGTATTTTAAATCTTTTACAGTTTATCTTGCTAGAACATGGAATTCCCTTCCTCCCTATGTCAGAGACTGCCAAACTTTACCATCTTTAAGTACGTACACATATGCGCGCCGCGAACACGAACGGCGCGCGCGCCGCGCGCGCACGGCGCGCACACGGCGCGTGTTATGTTCGTCGAAATGATTAATTTCAACGAACCTCCTGCGATCCATAGGAAACCCACAAACCTTCAGTAGACATTTTGCAGAGCAGGTGTAACCAACCATGTCTCTACAATCACTTCAAACATGTTTTTAATCAGTTATTGAAATTTTATTTTAAAAAATTGAAGAATATGAAGGAATATTAAATGTTTACTAAAATATGAACATTTCGCCAAAATATTATGAAATATGAAAAAATATGTTGGTCTTATTTGATTATAAAATGTAAAGATACTCTATGGAGCAACAAAAATTTTATAGAACGCAAAAATAATATCAACATAAGTATAATTTACAAATGTAATACATTACAAAATTATGTATAGTACCAGTATTATTTTATTCTTTGGCATATTTCTCATTTGAGTGATTTTTTAAGTAGATTGCTGTCGTTGTTTAAAAGGTCATGAATTTTTTCACAAGAGTTTGTTAAATTATACTTCACATAAAATAACTTTCGAAGTCTCAACACTCAATTGCGACTTTTTTTGTCCGCACTTTATTTACCAAACAATGGTGGTCGAATCAACAATGTTAACTTTGATAAGCAGTTCTCAACAATGATTTGTTATTATTAAAGTTTAACATTACAAAATTAACAAAAATAATATAAAACTCATATCCTGGTGAAATAGCTACATGGGCGGCGAAAACCGTATATTCCCTTTCCGTTCTCCCGCTTGTCTTGCATTCTTTCCCAAAAAATAGGGACTTTTTTTTTAAATGCCGCGGGACGCGGGACAAATTGTTAAAAATCGGGACTGTCCCGCCAAAATCGGGACGTCTGGTCACGCTTATTACTTATTACATCTTATAACTTTATTTATACTTGTTCAAATATTATAGCATTAAAGGAATTTAAAAATATATGATTTGTATATAGGCCTATATGTTTAAAATTATTAAGAATCTATCTCACCATAACATGGCCTTAATTTTTAATAAAGATGTACATGATTATTATACTAGAGGTACTTTATTGCACAAAGATACTAGTTTCTCAAAAAAAAAATGTATAAAGGGATTCGTTATGCATTAATCAACCATTACAATAACTTACCTATTGAATATCAACATTTCACGAATGTTAAACATTTTTATAATTGTATTAAAAAAAAATTCTCATTGCTTTCTTAGTTAATTTTGTTAATTTTATTATTAATAATATATCCTGTTTAAATATTGTATTTATATGTGTATATATATATATGTGTATATATATATATATATTGTGCATCTATAGTAGTTTGTATTACTTAAACTTATGCCTGAATTTGTTTTCTTGTTTTTATTGTTAATTGTTTTATGGCCATTATTTTTTGTATATTGCCCCTTAACATGAGCAATCTTGCTCTTTGGAGTCTTTGAAGAAATAAATAAATAATTAGTAATAAATGTGTTTATATATTGTATTGTTTTGTGATACTTCATACATAATATTATGAAATGAACGTCTTAAATAAATAATGTTTTCTAAATAATTTTAATTTATTCATACAATTACAGCACACACGAAAAAAAAAACACAGAACATTGAAAAAAAAAAACAGGCATCTCCTTTCAATGATTTTTAAAAATGATCCTTATGTTGAGGATCCCACAATAATTGCTTGCTTCTATAAATATCAATAAGTTTTAACATGTTTTCCTCTTACCACTCCATACTCAAATAATAGGTGCACACCGAAAACAACGAACCTCACAGGTACCCGTCCAAATATAAACAGCGAACCATCAAAGTGTTCGTGGAAAAAACCGACAATGAGTGGATCGTGGTCAGAGACGCGCGCGCGGCGCGCGCGCCGTTCTCGCGCACCTTAAAACCCCGTCCAAATCTGACGAACATGGTGCGGCGCGCGCGCCGTTCGTGTTTGCGGCGCGCAGGTGTGTACGTACCTTTTCAGAAACAAGTTGAAAATAAAATTATTAACAGAAACAACTCACTAATATTATTTTTTAATAATTGATAATTTATTTTTTCATTATTTAGTAAAAATAGTTTTAAGATTTGTCAATATATTTACCTAATGCCTTGTATAATATAGCGATAGATTAATTCATTATAGTTTATTACTTTCTGTCCCACGCCGTAGCCGAGTGGATAAGGCAGGAAGCCTTGGCGCAGAGCTACGGGACTTGCGCTGGTTCGAGTCTCCATGGGGAAAGAAATTTTCTCGTGGTATTTCGGCCAGTATGGGACCGGTGCCCACCCAGCATCGTGAGGCATTTGGGTAGCTACAATAAGTAGCGGCTCCAGGTTGAGAAAACCAGCTATAACGGTTGGGGGACTCGACATGCTGACCACATGTCACCCCTACACTGGCTGATTATCATCTACCTCTGTGATTGACACATGTGGATGTGAGGCCAGCAGCCGGCTGGTAGGGTAAGGGCCTTGTAAGCCTGTCGCGCCAGGAGTTTTTATTACTTTCTTTGTATTTTTTTTCTTTTCTTTTTATATATAGTTGATTCGAGCTGTTATTCATTTTCTTTATACATTCTATCATTAATTTAATTTTAATTGTATTTAATTTTATTGTATTATTAGACATTATTTTCATTATTGTTCAGTTTGATCAGATAATTAATTGTTCAGTGTGTACTATTATTGTAATTTTTTGCATTTAAATGTAACATATGTTTGTCCTGGTGAGTGGAAGAGGTCACATGGCCTTAACTCCACCAGGCTAAATAAATCTATTCTATTATATTATATTCTAATGTTAATCCCTTCATGGTTTCTTTACCATGACATGGTGAAGTGGCTTGCATGTTTAAATTACCCCGAGAGCTATGCCGGCGGTAGCATTGCTGCCGATAGGGTCACCCATACCAGAAGGTCAAATGAGCGTAAAAGTTCAACCATCAAGAAATGCGGACATGGGTTCCACTGGGGTAAAATTTTCCGGAGGATCCATGATTTCAGGGAAGTAGATTATACAGGGGATGATTGGAAAAGATTGACTCAGGATAGGGATATATGGAGAGCTTATGTCCGCGCTGCCATGAACCTACGGGTTCGATAGTGCCAATTAGTTAATTATTTAGTTAGTCAGATAGAATATTGACAGAGTTAAAGTCTGTTATTCAATCAAATGTGAAAATGTATGAGTAGATAGTTTCAAAAAGTTGTTTATAGCATTTGGAATAATAATGGATTTTTAAGATAAAACAATATTGTTTATTGAGTTTAGTTAGTTCTAGCTACTTCAATTCCATTGGATGTGGCCGGCGATATCTCTTATGCTTTGTTTCTCGAAGCTGACTATGGACTTCCTGATAATTCTTCACAATATGCTGTTCCAGTCATTTCTTCAGCTTCTGGCAGACATTCCAGAAACATAAACAGAAATAGAGTATACAATATGATACAAATGATCATCTCAAGGTTAGTATGAGCACTTTTTTGTTTTTCTTAATTTTATTGTTTCACACAAGAGAAGACAACAGAGGAGAATTTGGACATGATATCGTCCATGACAAGAATTGTTCTGACCGTGCTAGCATTGAACAATATAATGTATGATTATATAAGTTAAAACATTTCTGTTTGGCACATAGAGTGCAATATACCATTTCATTTAAATGGACAGGCCACTCTTTGTGACCCTTAGGCACATTTGAATAAGTCCAACTAAGCTTTTTTGAAATTCCGTAGTCCAGTAGGATACTATACAACTTCTCCCCCTTAATTAAATCATATGCCATATTAAAGTCTACATTAGTTTAAGTACATTGAAGTTGTATTCCCAATTATTTTCTAAAATCTGCCTTATACTAAAAATCTGATCTATTGTAGACCTGTTTCTCCTAAATCCACATTGATGATCACCTATTACTAAATCAATATAGGGAGTAAAACTAAATACTAATGCATTTGTTAGAATTTAGTACCATACAAAGTTAATCTTCAGTATCCATTCTGTAATATTCAGTCCCTGCGTAGCCTGAAGGAATCCAAATTTATTAAGGTCATCCATTTTCACCAAAGTTATTAATAATAATCACACTTACAGGAATAGCAGTGAGAGGTCACTTCAAAAAGGGACAATGTAATTCTGAAAATAAAAACGAAAGTAAATTGTTTTATGTTTAAAATAGACACTCTAAAAGAAAACAAACTTTTTCACTTACAATTCAATGAAAATGTGTAATTAAATTGTCTTTTCCTATAGTTGATAGTTGATGTAACATTGTATTTATTTAAACAAGAACTTGCATTCAGAGACTATGATGAAAATGTGTCTTCGTTTATAGCAGGATTTTAATATCATAATAAATATGAAAGTTAAAGTTAATAATTTTATATTTTAAAATTCTTTTAATATTTAAATATAACTTAAATAAAGAAAAACCTAAATAATTCATTGTTGTTCATTGTTGAATAAAAATATCTCACTAACAATTAAAGAAATTGTGGTACATAACAGTCTTTCTAAATAATGCTTTTAAAAATTGTTTTAAGTCATTGTTGTCAGAATTATAAAGCTTTCTGTTATAACTGTAATAAGAACACCTGCTTAACATCATATTTTTAAATGAAAGGAAACTAAACCCTGATTGGATGTTAAAACAATTAACTTTTTGATTTAACAAATAAAATTTAAACCTTGTATTTAATGGGCTATTAACCAATAGAATTTAAAATATAACATCATGTGATGTAATAATGTTCTTAAAATTATAAAAGAATATACTAGTCATTCAGCATACAACTTTCATCAAGGATAGAAGCAATAACAGCTCTCCTGATAAAATGTGATATTTAATACAAGAAGAATAGTTTATTTAAGAAAAGAAAATAATTTTATTTTAATTGACGGTGAAGAATAATACCACCTACATTTACTTAATCTGCTGGGAACCTACAAAGTGAATAAATGTAAAATTATTTCTACAAGAAACAATTTTTTTTATAATTGTGAAGTGTTTTCCTATCCAGTGTACAAACTACCGACCCTAAGACAAGAATCCGGCTCTACCGAAAATAAAACCCAACCTGAACCAGTAATTCTTTTTCTTTTGGGACACCAATCCTTCAAAATGTTACTACAACATCGGGCATGAAGAGAGTTAGCTGCTTCAAAACATCGCCACAACATGGGAAAAGAATTACTTCTTCACGTTAAATCACTGAAATTTCAAGGAACTTGTTCATTCTTAATATTGAGAAATTCATTAGAATTTCTGAACCATTATACTAACAACAGAACTGTCAATCATTGCATTATATTTATTTTTCTGTTATTTTGATTGTATTTCAATAAAAAAAAGAAATGCAATGTAATAAAAGTTTACAGTTTAAACGGTATAGATGATATTTCAGATATGGGTACAATGGGCAAGAATGTTTATTAAGAGCAATATGTGAAATGCCGCAGTATCCTGTACACAACAATGAACACAATGGTCTTTTTGGACAACTTATCTATATTATTTTCACGTGAGTTATCTTTTTTTTTTACATGCTTTATATTAGCTTGACCTGTATCTATCTATGTAATGGAATTTTTCAACATAATTTTCACCCACTTAAAAACATTGTATCAACTTGAAACTTTGTATACTTGTAAAGGACCAATGACAATACAATAATTTCATAAATAATATATAATAGGTTGTGGACTTATTGACTTTTTAGTCCATTGTTGTAAGAAATTAATATTATATCCTCTGGTAGCTCAGTTGATAGAGGGGTGGGCTGTAGTGGTATATAATTTCAGTAATCCATAGATCGCTGGTTCAAATTTGGCCCGGAGAATTTTTTTATGAGAGTATTATTTTTAGCTCATCTACAATAGTATCGAATTTAAAGATATTTATATTTTTATCTTATTCTGTAAAATATTAATGATAATTTTAAACTTACCACATTGTAATTTATCCAAAAAATATGAGGATACGATTAACAGTAACTATTTATCTAACTTATATTAAAATATTCAAAAATATTACAATAATGTTAGATAATAATAATTTTAAAAATATATAATTATATTCGTGCCTAGACACTAAAAATATCATAAGCAATTAAATTTTCATGGGATTCCGGTTTATGGCAATCAATTAAACTAAAGATTTAAAAAATAAATGATAGTTTAAAAAAACTAAAACAACCCACTTTATTAGAAAACCAAACTAAAAAATAAAAAATAAATAATAGTTTAAAAAAACTAAAACAACACACTTTATTAGAAAACCAAACTAAAAAATAAAAAATAAATAATAGTTTAAAAAACTAAAACAACATGCTTATTAGAAACCAAACTAAAAAATGAAAAATAATTTTAATTTCCAACATGCTTGGGATAAAATTAAAGTGGTCAACAAAAAAATCATCTCCAACACATCTAGAATAAAACTAGAATTATCTACAACAAAAAATAATTTTACCATCAAAAGTGTGGGGTGCTTTTTATGGTTTTTGTGTTTTTTCTTACAGACTTCACTTTTACCAATATCTGTCTGTTATCAAATATATTAATTGATATAGAGCATCCCATGCTTTTGATGGTAAAATTATTATTTTTTTGTAGATAACTCTAGTTTTATTCTAGATGTGTTGGAGATGATTTTTTGTTAATCACTTTAATTTTATCATTAAAATTATTTTTAATTTTTTAGTTTGATTTTCTAATAAATCGTGTTGTTTTAGTTTTTTAAAACTATTATTTACTTTTTCTATAATATGCTTAATAATGTTTTATGATTTTTGTAAAAATTTAATTTTATATTTGACATTTAAATTATAAAGTTTTGGTTGTAGGCAAATTGTTTCATCCTCTACATGTAAGATGATGATATATTATTAAAGAAGAACATTTATATATATATATATATATATATATATATATATATATATATATATCCCGTCCAGGCATTTATTTTTCTTATCATACCATATTAAGCTTGCATTGCTCAATGTTAAACATTTTAATTATAACATCGATAAAGCGTCACTGCTATAAAGTAAAATAAATATTCTCTTTAATTTGTTACTTGTTATAGTCAGCTACTAGATGGCAGTGAAGGACCGAGTTCTCGCGACATCTAGTAATAATGGAGAATATAATACATATATAAGAAAAATAAGTGTTTGAATTGGATTCGCCTGGTAGTGTAATAGATATCACGCTGAGGTACAGACTCAGAGATCCGGGTTCGAATCCCATCCAGGCATTTATTTTTCTTATCATACCATATATATATAAAGTAGGCTAATACCTATTAAGTATTAACTTGTATTTAATTAATATCTGAAATTATTCAATGAACATCAATCATCAAATAAAACAATCTCAACTTGTAATCAAAATATTCATATTTTTAAAAATCTAAGTCACATTTTTCTCTTTTGAAGTTTTTGAATTTAAACATTGCCAAATGAATTGGAATGTTACAAAATAAATTAAATGTAATAATGATTCTTTTAAATTTACTTATTTCTCTAGTAAAATTAAGGCAGAGAAGTAAACGTGGTTCAAAAAAAATGCAAAGTTATAGATTAACTATTTTTGGTACTTGTGAGTGAAGTGTATTTTTATAGCATGAGTGTAAACATTAACTTAAGAACCATGAATATCATGCTCATAATTATCATACATAATTTTATCCATGACCATAAGGAAAAAAAAATATGTCTTGTGAAAGAAAATTTGTTGAAAATAAGTCATCTTTTATTTAGATATCATAGTACAGATTTTTGATTGGCTGCGGTGGGCTAGTTGTTATGTTCCTTGCCTCTGGTCCTGAGGATCACGGGTTCAAACCTGGCCATAGTCGATGGATTTTTTTAGGATGGAGAAAACTAAGGAGCAAGTCCTCCGGGAGGGACTTTAAGCCATGAGACCCAAGTCCAAAGATTTTCAGGCTCATAAAAGATCCTTAAGCCTGAATAAAAAGGCCTCCGTGAAAAATTTACTGACCTTCTTCATCCTAATAAAACCTTAGTTGCCTAAGAGATGTCTCATTGGATCAGCACATTGACCAAATACCATTCATGACATCTCTAGGAAAATAAGCATAACTAAATTATATTTGAAGAGAAAAATTTATGCCCAGACTACGGTTTGAACCCAAGACCTTTGACTTTCTAGGTCAGATGCTCTTCCACTGAGCTATCAGGGCACTCCAATCTAAACACAAATTTTTTTCTTATCAATAAATGTCTTCTTAAAAATAGAAGCAGCCATTTGCATGATAGAGCAACGGCTCATGGCATACGGGAATCAGGAATTAACAATGTATAAGAGAAGAATTTGCACTTAGATTGGAGTGCCCAGATAGCTCACTGGAAGAGCACTAGCCTAGAAAGCCAAAGATCCTTGATTCAAACCCCAGTCTGAGCGTATAATTTTTCTCTTCAAATATAATTTGTCCTTCAATGAGAAATATGAAATTAATAATAAAAACTTAACTAAATTAATTTGGTCTAGTAACTCCTAGCAATAGTAAGACTAAGGCCCACACTTGGCTGTTATGCCAATGTAGATAGTCATTTTAGAATCATTATGCATACTAGTTAGGTAATGATTTAGGAAGCCTTAAATAGCCAAGACTCTGTAGTAGGTAAATGGATAAATAACACATTAGCATTATATTATTTTTAGTCTGGACATCTTACTTCAATATTAATGTTCAAGAACAAATCAACATTAATATTGAGGTAAGATGTCCAGACTAAAAATAATATAATTAAAATAACCTCAAAATATAACTTCCTAAAATTAAATATTAACACATTAGCAAATCAGTTGGATCAAACAGTAACATTTGATACTAATATGCAGGAGGTTCTGGGCTCAAATCCCAGAGCTGACCAATCTGACTGAGATTTTCATGATTTTTCTCAATCATCAAACCAAATGCTGGATTGGAATTTTCATTACCAGGAATCCTTTGTTCATATTCACCATATCATACGTAATATCACAAACCTTTGCCTTCTGGTTGAAAATAATAAACCTCATAATTTTCAAGTTGGGAAGATGATGGCCAAAAGTGTAAAAAATGTAGTTCCAAGTTATTCACAATTCTATCTATCTTCGGGTTTTTACAGCTGCTGCCGTCTTCCCATGCCAAACCTCCAAAGCCTACGATCTTGGGCATCTTCGATGCTTAACCCTCTAGCTTGCATTACTGTCTTCATGTTTTCCTTCCATGTTAACTTTGGTCTCCCTCTTTTCTTCTTTCTGTTCGGATGCCATTCATATAGTTGCTTCGGCCATTGCTCATCTTTCATTCTTAGAACACGTCCTAACCACTTTAATTTCTTCTCCTCAATTCTTTCAATATGCTTTATTCTGCTTCCATTATGTTTCTAATTTCCTTATTTGTGACATGTTCTAATTTAGACTTTCTGACACTTCTGCGTAAATAATCCATTTCTAGAGCTATTAGTCTATTCTTGTAGTACTTATTGATTGTCCGTACCTCACTTCCATACATTGCAACAGATTCCACCAATGTTTTACCAATATATTTTTTTGTGTCTTTCCAAATATGCGTTATTCACAATTAATGTTTTAAAAAAGGTATAAAAATTCAATTTTTGATATGAACACAACTTTATCCTTTATCCATTTTTCTTGCTCGTGACTTTGTGGCCATAAAGAAATAAATTTGTAACCATTTTTTTCTGACAGATAGTAGTCTTAACTCAATTTATGACATTTTTTACACTTGTGGCTTTCTTCTTCCCAAGGTGTGATATGCCTTCCTGTTTTTATCAATCTGTTAATATGACTAATATGTCTATTAATTTTGTTTATGTTTCACTATATTTAGATCATTATATATTTTTGTAACTTCATTATTATGCCTCTGTCTCAATTTATTACCATCAAAGTACCTCAAAGTTTTAAAAGAACTTAAGTTGAGGAGACGGACCTACAAGGTAACTATTTTAAAGTTTTTAACTGTACATTATATTACTGTAAAATTACTTTGAAATTTCTAAATGTTGTGTTCAATTTACAGTCCGTCTTCTTCATTGAATGATGATCTTGATCCTGATTTTGAAAAAGCTGAATATCATGGAAGAAATGGAGATGATTGTAGTAGTTTGTATGCCAAATGCTCATTCAGTTTATATGAATATTTCACTGTATTGGCTGACTGACTCTTTTCCTCAACAAGTTAAAATCGTTGAACATTGTAACCTGTTTTTATGCATTAGAGTTGACTTAGAAAAAATAAAAAATAATCTTTGAAATTTGCTTTAGATAATCAAATATTATATCATATTACCCAAGCATTAAAACTTTCAGATATACATGTTCTATTCTATTCTATAGTATTTCTGCTCGAGGCCAGGTTTTCACTGCAATCACAGCATTTTCATGCTATTTTTTGTAGTTTTACTAAAGAATTATAGGTGTGGTAGCTTCCCGTTGCTTTCCACACCGGTGATGCATGATGATGATAATAAGGATGATGGCCAGATGATATTCGGGGACTGTTGGGCCCTAAGCTTCCTGACATTTGTCTTACATGTGAGGAAAAGCCCCGAAAAAAACCCCTCACCCAGGAGCCTGTCCCAACCAGGAATCGAACTCAGACCCACTGCAAGACAAGGCAGCACACTACCTTGAGATCACAGCGGTGGACATATAGTTTTTAATGCTATAAAATTATTAGTCATACAAAAAACAAAGATTAAAATATTAACATTAGAAATGTTCAAGAAACCAACTAGTAAATGTTTCATTATATATTTAATTGAACACAATCTTGATTACTGTATATTTAAACTCAAAGATCTAAAATTATATTTATATGGAGGTGCACCGTATAGGTGCTGGATCAAACCGTTATTGTTGATAACTATTTTGATTGGAAAGCATAGATTGTTCAAATTGTGACATCTTTGCCCGGGCCCATAGAGGCAAAGAGGAATTCAACTTTCTTTACTCAATTCTCCCAATATGTAATGTTTTCTGAGTTATAAAATACAATCTTGGAAGCTTTGGGATAAAGGAACTAACACACGCTTGAGCAAGCTTTTGGAATTTGACTTTGATATCTGACTTATGCTAACTACTGAATGAATAGGCATAAGTAAAAAGCACAACTAAAGCTTTTAATGTGAGTCAAAATATAGTCAGATATAATATAAAGATAAATAAATAAATAAATATTTGATTTACAAAGAAAAGAAATCATAATAGATCATCTATACAAAAAGAAAATATGATATAAATCAACATACATACATACATTATCACTCAATCTAGTCCAGCCTCGGGTTGGGGGAAATACTGTCTTAGCATCCCCACCCTGGCTCACTGGACTAAACAAACAAAACCAGCTCTCCTGAGCTGTTCTGACTAGACTCCAACGGTGACTAAGTAGATGATGATTCGATGTTACAAAACACAGCTATTTATGAGAGTTCACAGGGAGAGGGGGAATGCGCGATAGCACAGGGTGCGCACTAGGAAGGGAAAGGATAGATAGGAAAGCATTTGGCACTGTTCATAAAGATGACACTCGAGATGGAAATGCGATGATGTATAGTTTGCGCAGTAAGACGTAATTCCTGTATCGAAGTGTCCATTTCGGTACAGAGCAACTTTGGGTAATTTGGACCCCTGTTTTGAATTTGTTGTTTTTCTTCCTATAATTAAAGGATTTGAATTTTGTTTAATTACAGTGATTATCATTAGTGTTGTAACTAAGAAATAGCATTGTTATTTTATTCAAATACGGAAACATTTACATTACAAGAATGGTCTACTTTAACTTCCATATAGACCACATCTGGATCCCCCTGGGAGGCTTTCGGGTAATACGCGGAAAACATGTTCTCGAAACAATTGTGAAAAGTAAGAAAGGCAAGAGAAAACACCCTGCTAGGAGGTGCCATGCTTGTGCAACACACAAAAAAAGAAGTGAAACAAGGTATATTTGCAAGTTCTGCCAAGTGCCACTCCATAAAGGGGAATGTTTCCAGAGATATCACACCCTCAGGTAGTACTAGGAGCCTTGGTAAGTGATTCCTGAAAGTTTTACTTACTTACTTACTTACTTACTTACTTACTTACTCACTGGCACTATCGAACCCGTAGGTTCATGACAGCGCGGACATAAGCTCTCCATACATCCCTATCTTGAGCTAATGCTTTCCAATCATTCCCTGTATAATCTACTTCCCCTCAAATCATAGTTAATGTTATTCTCCCACCTCATTCTTGGTCTACCAACTGGGCGTTTTCCTTCTGGTTTTTCTACAAGAAGCTTCCATGCACGTCTTTCATTCCCCATTCATGTCACTTCCTGCCCATCGCAGTCTACGGGACTTAACTGTTCTTATTATATCTGGCTTCCTATAAAGTCCATGTAGTTCATTTTTAAAAGTTTTACTTCATAAAATTAATTATAACATTTTTTATGAATTTTTGTATTAAAGAGTGCAGAAGAGAAGTTAGAAGGCTGTAAATACCCGGAAACAGGCATTTAAATTATTTAAATACACTGTCCCCAATGTGTTAAAATATGCCCTAACCATTTTAATTCCTTCTCCTCAATTCTTTCAATTATGCTTTCTTCCACTTCCATTATGTTTGTAATTTCCTTATTTGTGACATGTTCTAGCAATGAAAGAGAAAATTTAATATTGGAAGAAGGAACTCAAATAAAGCAAGTGAAACAAACTAAATATTTGGGAATAATTATGGATAATGTTGAAGGTATAGACAAAGAGAACATAAAGCATAGAATTGAACTGAGTAGCAAAATAATATCATTGTTAAATTCCATATGGAGGAATAAGCATATTTGGAAAGACACAAAAAAAATATTGATAAAACATTGATGGAATCTGTTGCAATGTACGGAAGCGAAGTGTGGACAATCAATCTTCTTCTTCTTCCTTCCAAGTATTAGGCCAAGGCCTGTTACGATCCTATAGAAAATTTTCCCTCCAGCGTTTCATAGGACTGCCCAGTGATCTTCGTCCTCTTGGTATATAATTATAAACAGCTTTGGGGATCCGATTTGAACTCATTCTTTCAAGATGGTGTTTCCAATTTAGTTGGTACTGTTTAATATATTCCAAAATTGGCATAGTCTTCAATTCTTTTAAGATATCGGTGTTCCTTTTCCGATCCCATCTGGTGTATCCCGCTGTTCTGCGCATGAATCTCATTTCACAAGCCGTTATTCTGCTTTCATGTTGTTTTTTTAGTGTCCATGCTTCACTACCATAGGGTCTAGCCAAAGTGTTATATAAACGTAATCTGGTGTTTTTTGTACAAGGGATGGTTTCATAACTTGATTAATAATTCCTAAACCTTTATTATAACTAGTAACTTTTTCAGGGATATCCTTTTCATCCCAGATAGAGAGATAATATCCAAGATATTTAAATTGATTAGATCTCTCTAAAATTTTATTTTGGAGACAGATTTTACTTTGTATGGGGTCCTTCCCATGAAATGCCATAATTTTAGTTTTGTTAATTGATATTTCCATATTAAATTTGGCACCTATTTTTTGTAAATTATAAATTGATCGTTGCAAATCATTTTCGGAAAGTGCCAGAAGAGCTAAATCGTATGCAAAAAGAATAGCATCGAGTTTGAGGTTCCTATTGATGGGTATATATCCTCGTTGTATTTTCCTCCATTCATTTATTAATTTATTCATGTATATAATGAAAAGCACCGGTGAAAGTCCACATCCCTGTCTTACTCCAGTGTTGATCTTTTCCCAAGAAGATAATTTGCCATCTTGTTTAACAGAGATTTCATTATCTTTATAGATGTTGAAGATATTAGTAATATATTGTTGTGGAACGTTATCATCAGCTAAAATTTGGACAATCAATAAGTACTACAAGTATATACTAATAGCTCTAGAAATGGATTATTTATGCAGAAGTGCCAAAAAAAATATCACTCTTACCGCAATAATATTTGATATATCATAAAAGTGCTAGCTATAGTAATTATACTGTACTAAAGAAATAATAGCAAGCACAAATGAAGATGCAGTTTCTCATACCAGTTTATTTAAATAGGTATGTTGAAAAACACTGAAAACAGTGTAATTATGATTGTTAGAAGTTAATCTTCTTTACTCACTTTATAAATCCTACTGTTTGTAATAATAGATATTGGGGAGAAACCTTCTAAAAGAAATATAACCCGCCAGTGCACGGGTAAGAAAAAGTTTCATGGATAGTCGGGTTGGGTATGAGGTATCCATGGTTTTGTTTTATTGAAATAAATAGCTCATGTTTCTAATTGTATATATTTTTTTATATTATATGGTAGGTTATAATAATATATTAATAATCATCATAATTTTGATCACTATTACTTTTTGGAAATCAGTTTTCTTGGAAATATAACAAACTTCAAAGATACAAAGATACATTTTGTGTCTTTATCCCTCCCAAGAAAATAATTATCTCTATTTGTTTTGGGAATAGGCACATTTTCTTCTAAATCATCATCTTCTGAGTCTGTATTGTGTTCACTTTGAATAACATAATCTTGATCTGCATCAGAATCACAATCATCTGATATATCATCATCCGATTAAGGTTCTTCTATAATTGATAATACCTGGTTTAAGTGACATGGATTATCAAGGTGATACAATTCCTTTCTTCTGGACCTACAAAAATAAATAAACAAATGAATAAATAACTATATATATGTATATGAAAAAGTGCAATAATTCAAATAAATAAATTAGTAAAAGACAATGAGAAATAATTCATTTTTATATGCTCAAGCAACAAAACTATAACTTATAAAACTTGTATGAACCTTATAGAGTCTGTTTATGTTATTAAATTTATGTATGTTTGCGATTTTCTCTTGTAGTTACATAATATCTTATAATTTGTAAGAATTATATTTAGTTATAGCAAAGAACGAAGAAATAAAACTTGCACAAATTACTTACATGATGGTACGGGTTGGGTATTACAGACCCAAAGCCACTGTAGAAAATAAACGAACACAGCTAATCTCTTCCAAGTCTGCACAACTACTGAACATGTTCGGACAGGGAGGTAGCATAAGACACAAATTGACAGCTCACGCCATCTCTGAGAAAATTAAGAAAATATTTCTGACCGGGTCTCTCACACCCAACCCATGCACTCACGGGTTAATAATGTTGTAATTGTTCTGTAATTTTACATAAATTTAAGTAATTTATACCAATTAATTTTTATGTGTTATTTGTATTAAAAATATACATTTCCAATTCAAGGATAATGGTGAAAATCACTTTTTTTAGGAGAAAAATGTTTGGCTGAACCAGGAATTGATTCCAAAACCTCCGGCTTTAGCAACAGTGCATAACCATTATTCTATCCTTACTTCCTAGCTCAAACAAACATTTTTCTCCTCTTATATCACCCCAAAAAACAATTTATTGTTCAACATGAGTATATAAATTTACATACAATAATAGTGAGAATGTTGCATGAAATAAGACTGTTAAATGCTAGAAAGTCGTACATTTATCCAAAATTTCAAGCCACTATGTTTTTAAGCTTAAAAAATCTATACAACCATCATTGCAAGTTCAATAGTGATCAACAGCAAGCTCATGTGTGTCATAAGTTAGTAAAAGAATTGAACAAATGAGAATAAGAAGGAAAAGATTCCACACTTTAGGAATTTTAAAACTGACAAGTTTTAATGGCTAAATATTTTTAAATTACGGTATTAAAGATTAATTACAATAATACTTTTTAATTACAGTTGGAGGCACTATAATATTAACACTGAATATATATATATATATATATATATAGCTTAAATGATCCCGAGAGCTATGCCAGCAGTAGTATTGCTGCTGATAGGTTTACCCATGCCGGACTGGTCGAAGGTGATAAGCCAGATGAAAAAAGTACCTTGGTCGAAAGAGTGACGATCTTTCACTGTAAAAATACAACTGTCAAGAAATTCGGACATGGGTTCAACTGGGGTAAAATTTTCCGGAGGTCAAATAGTCCCCCATTCGGTTCTCCGGGCAGGGACTACTTCAGGGAACCCATGCCAAAGCTCAATTCTGGAAATGTGTGCTATTATGCATTACAGAGAATCTTGACGTCCCAACTCCTTTCAAAAAACGTTAAACTGAAAATATATAAAACTATTATTCTACCAGTTATATTATATGGATGCAAAATATGAACTCTTATTTTAAGAGAAGGAAGGAGATTACAAGTATTTGAGAATAAAGTTCTTAGGAAAATTTTTGGACCAAAGAGAGATGAACAGACAGGTGAATGGAGAAGACTACATAACAGTGAACTGCATGATCTTTATAGGAAGCCAGATATAATGAGAACAGTTAAGTCTCGTAGACTGCGATGGGCTGGACAGTGACATGAATGGGGAATGAAAGACGTGCATGGAAGCTTCTTGTAGAAAAACCAGAAGGAAAACGCCCAGTTGGTAGACCAAGAATGAGGTGGAAGAATAACATTAACTATGATTTGAGGAAGTAGATTATACAGGGGATGATTGGAAAACATTGGCTCGGGATAGGGATGTATGGAGAGCTTATGTCTGCGCGGCCACGAACCTAAGGGTTCGATAGAGCCAGTGAGTTAGTTAGTTAGTTATATGTGTATATATATATATATATATATATATATATATATATTAATTTGATTGCTCAATCATAGATAAATGCTCAAATCTCTTGCCTATAGGGGCTAAACCATAAAAGATGAAGGTAAGATATTATGAGATGGATTATAATGACACGGCCCATATATTTTATTTTTTAGAATACTAGATTAAAAATGTGATTCTTCCAATTTACAATTCTTATTGCAAAATTATTTTCAGATATCATAATTCTTTATTACTTTTTTAACAAACACTTGGATAATTCGTTCATTTTAATAAATTTTGATTGTTTTAAATTATTTTTAAGAGGGTAAAAAGTAAAAAACAGAATATACAAAAATTGGAATAAAATGAAGCAATTTTACATTCTATAGGAAGCTAGCTATTTATACGATTGAGCCATCGTGATTGGTCATTGACTAGCAATATTGTATTCGGTTCATGTTAGATGGCGAAATATGCATAGTCAAAGATCACTTTTTCTCTCTCTCTACCTCTTTTTGCAAACTCAGAAGCTCAGAATGAATTCTATATATCTCTATGCTCAGAAGAATGTAGCATACTCTACCGGATAACAATGAAAACAGAGGACCGAAATGAAAGTTATCAATAATTGTTTTATAAACAAAATAGTAGGATGTATTACTACTGGGAAATTCTAAATTCAGCTAAATGATATTCACGAAGGGGAATTTTGTAATATGTTTGTCTCCTTCTCCTGATGACTTTTGGTATGTAAAGTAAACTTCAAATCCTTTGATTTTGTGTGATACAGGATTTTAATCTCTAGCATATTACAAAATGAATAATATGTAATATAAAATGATCAGTTGAAAATAATTTATATTATTATTTTAATTAATCAGGTCATACACATTTATGTAAAAATATTTTGAGTTTGAAAAATTCAATATCAAATAAACAATTTGTCTGGGTTTAATTTTAAAATTATATTGACATTTATGTTAGGCACAACAAAACACTAGTAACAAAAATTCCTATTTATATCCCTGTGAAAAATTTAAATTGCATGCAGAATGGGGTAGAATTTTGATAGTACAAGAGTTAGGTAATTATGAAGAGAAATATGAACGATATAAGAATATGTTCATTTGAACTATATAGTGAACTATATTTAGTAGTCATATAGTAAAACACTATTGTCACTAGTTTCGTGTTGGCTGAACTTTTGAATGCATTTTTCTATGATTTTCCATACAAAATTCTTATGATATATGATACTGTTACCCCAAGTACTTCTTCTGTATTTACCAACATTTCATACCATTTTAAACATTTTTTAATGATTTTTAAAAACTTTTTACAATTATTTATGTACATGCACAAATTGTGGTATTTATCTCTGTTTTTTTTTCTTAAGTTCACAGAATCGTAGTGCACATGCGCAAAAACTTAATGAAACTTTTAGCAGATGGCAGGACATATATATATATATTAAATCAGTATGACCAACATTTTTTTAGAGCCCATGTTTCCCTTAACAAATTTAGGCGCTCTCCCCCTATAGGGAAGAATTTGAACCATACTAATTTAGTTACACTTGTTTATAGATGCCCTTTGAGTGGTCCGTGGTCAGCGTTCTGCCTCATACTAACATCTAGGAAACCAAGGTAGTACTAGGACTGGAAAATTCGGTAAATTTTGCTTAGAGGCCTTTCATTCAGGCTTAAGGATATTTTACGAGCCTGAAAATCTTCAGACTCGGGACCCATGGCTTAAAGTCCCTCCCGGAGGACTTGCTCCTTGGATTTTTCCATCCTAAAAAAATCCATCGACCCCGGCCAGATTTGAATCTGCGTTCCTCGGAACTAGAGACATGGAACATAACCACTAGCCTACTGTGGCTGACTAGATTAGTTTATAGTTTATTAAATAATATATATTTAGGTAGATTATGAAGGGGAAAGATGGTGTACATCCATTTCTTATGAACATGTTTGGGAAATTACTACGAAGGTTGGTCATATCAATTTCACAGATATGTGGTTCCATCTGGCGACAATTCCATAAACAATTGTGCAAATGCATTACTGCTAATCTGTAAAACTTAGAAAAATTGAGTAAGTAAGTTAATGGATAGTTATTCCCTGTTATTTTGGTTTGTCATTTTTAACATGGTGGCGAGCTGGTTTAGTATATATTAGTTAATATTTACACACTTTCTTGTGATATGTTGAGCAGTTTGGGGTTGAGGGGTGTAAAGGCACCTTCATTAAATTTTTAAATCACGAAACTATGCTACACTGAATCATGTTCCTTACACTACAAAATATACAATGAGATCAGTTCAGTAGTGGAAGGCAGATGCAGGGATTTCAATATACACTGCTGATGCACTCACGGCGGGGAACACACAGCATGGGGATTGCAATGATACAACCACACACATTTCCATAACTATTTTACAAATTGTTGTACTTACCAACTTTATTGAAGCAGGTGTTGGAACTGTTCACCTTCGTTGTCCATACATTTTTGACACCTCTTTATAAAATTTGTTGTACATATTATGGACTGTTGAACGTGATGGAAGTTTTACACCTGGGAATTGTGTTTCAAAACATCTTTGTACTTGGCTGGCAGACTGAGTTAATAAATATTGTTCATAAATAAATAGGTACACGCTGTTCAGTACAAAAATTATTAGCCATTATACAGTTTACATTCATATATATGTGATTCATGTTTTTATTATTGATTTAACATTTCTCAATGAAAGATAAATTATATTTGAAGAGAAAAATTTTCGCCTAGACCGAGACTCGAACCCGGGACCCTTGGCTTTCCGGGCCAAGTGCTCTACCAACTGAGCTACCGAGGCGAGTTGTGATCTAGATGCAAATTTTTCTCTTACATACGTTTTAATTCCCTCGTGCCAAATGCTTGAAACCTTTGCTTCTATCTTTGCAAATGGCAGCTTCTTAGTTAAGAAGACATTTATTGGGAATTTAACACTACTTTATAAAGCCAATAAGGCTTCTATTGACGTTTTTATTATTAATTTAACACTTCTCATTGAAGGATAAATTATATTTGAAGAGAAAAATTTTTGCCTAGACCGAGACTCGAACCCGGAACCCTTGGCTTTCCGGGATAAGTGCTCTACCAACTGAGCTACTGAGGCGAGTTGCGATCTAGACACAAATTTTTCTCTTATGTACGTTGTATTTTTTTCAGTATTTATTCCCATGTACACATTGTATATTAATTTTTATAGGGAATTTGGATCATGACAGTTGGCTGCCATGAGTGTTGGGAGATTGAAAGGTGTAAGACCTAGTAAAATGAATGCAATGCTTATTGGTCACACAAGTAGTGAGAGCGACACAGAGCAAGTTGAATATATCACAACGCCAGACAATAAGACTGTGGATGAAGCATTAACCTTGGTCGATGAGTTTGATGATAAATTCTCAACAAGTCAAGGATCATGTGTCAATCATGATTCTGAAGATATTCAGGGATATTTCAATGCTCAATTAATTAAACAATTTGAAGGTAAAATTCCTATTTTGTAAATTAATGAGTCATTTTTAACAACTTACCTCATATTTTATGTTTCTTCAAACACGGGAACTAGTTTTTGAGAAAAGGATGTCTCTCATTTTCACCCGACATTATGACTACCAGATTTTCGTTGGAATTGGAATCTCCATCAATAATGTTGCCATCTGGTGTTGATTTGATGAACTTTGAGATGAGATCACGTTCATCAACGTTATTGATGGAGATTCCGATTCCAACGAAAATCTAGTAATCATAATGTCGGTTGAAAATGAGAGAGATCCTCCTCTCGAAAACTAGTTCCCGTGTTTGAAAAAACATAAAATATGAGGTAAGATGTTAAAAAATGACTCATTCATTTACGAATTAAGAACCTCATAATGTTATTTCCCATATTTAACTATGAATAAAATTCCTATACCCAAAATGTTCAATGATATGTTTTTATTGCAGTCTTGGTTCCTACGTATATACAAGTTCAGAGATGTGGCATTTGTCCTGCTTCAATGCTCATCTCTAGGGTTCAGAAGTTGAGAAAAAATCTGTTTTTCATTTTATGTCTAAAGATGAGGTCCAACTTAATATATATACATTTTGGGTTATTGTTGGCCAGAAAATGGTGTGTTTTATTTGTCCTTTTAGGACTTTCTTGGCTTATTGGTCCTTTTTTTATGTTTTAATGGTTTTTTTTGAAACTTTACTTTCTTTTGACTACATTTGTACGAATTGTATAATTCAAGAATCTGCTAGAGTCTAGTCTCAATTCCAACTTATTATAAAACAATATCTAATTTCCAAAAATTTTTCGCATTGCAAACACTTTTGTTCCATGAGAAGCTATTGAAAAAAACTCCTGGCGCGACAGGCCTACAAGGCCCTTAGCCTACCAGCCGGCTGCTGGCCTCAAATCCACATGTGTCAATCACAGAGGTAGATGATAATCAGCCAGTGTAGGGGTGACATGTGGTCAGCATGTCGAGTCCCCCAGCCGTTATAGCTGGTTTCCTCAACCTGGAGCCGCTACTTATTGTAGCTACCCAAATGCATCACGATGCTGGGTGGGCACCGGTCCCATACTGGCCGAAATACCATGAGAAAATTTCTTCCCCCATGGAGACTCGAACCAGCGCAAGTCCCGTAGCTCTGCGCCAAGGCTTCCTACCTTAACCACTCGGCTACGGCGCGGGACTGAGAAGCTATTGAACCCTCACAAAATATCCCTTTATTTTTAACCAGCCTGCTGACTGCCTGCTATCCACTGCAGGTTCACTGAATTCATTCTAGGTGAGAAAAGTCATTCATTTTAAATACTCCAAGAATTTGATTTTTAATGAAAACAGAATTCCTTTTTCAAACCATATTGAATTTAAAAAAAGTATGTAAGAAGAAGCAAGGCTTACAACTCAATGGTATTAATAAGCTGTTAGTTTATGCTGATGATGTAGTACTACTGGCCGATAGTGAGGAGATACCAAAGGCCAACACACACACACTATTGAGTAACACTAAGAAATTAGGACTGGAAGTAAATATCAGTAAAACTAAATATATGGTCACACGTAGAAATTCGGTATATAATGGAAATGGACAGCTAATGACAAATGAGGGAAATTTTGAGGAAGTGGCTGAATTCAAATACCTAGGAACAATAATCACAAATAGGAATGAGATGCACAAAGAAATTAAACATAGGCTCAATTCTGGCAATGCGTGCTATTATGCATTGCAGAGACTTTTGATGTCCCAACTCCTTTAAAAAAACGTTAAGCTGAAAATATATAAAACTATTATTCTACCAGTTATATTATATGGGTGCGAAACATGGACTCTTACTTTAAGGGAGGAAAGGAGATTACGAGTATTTGAGAGTAAAGTTCTTAGGAAAATTTTTGGACCAAAGAGAGATGAACAGACAGGTGACTACATAACAATGAACTACATGGTCTTTATAGGAAGCCAGATATAATAAGAACAGTTACGTCTCGTCGACTGCGATGGGCAGGACATGTTGCGCATATGGGGAATGAAAGACGTGCATGGAAACTTCTTGTAGGAAAGCCAGAAGGAAAACGCCCAGTTGGTAGACCAAGAATGAGGTGGGAGGACAACATTAAGTATGATATGAGGGAAGTAGATTATACAGGGAATGATTGGAAAGCATTAGCTCAGGATAGGGATGTGTGGAGAGCTTATGTCCGCGCGGCCATGAACCTACGGGTTCGATAGTATCAGTGAGTAAGTAAGTATGTAAGAAGAAGCATTTTCAGTCATCAATTTTTTTTTTTTGCAATATAAGTTGCATTTCACTAGAATTTTGTACTTTTCAAACATTTTTATTATATTCATTATAAAATGCAGTTGAAACTAAAAATTATTTAATTTGAATTGCCTTTTTACGTCTTTTATTTATCTTTTAGGTCTTTTATAGGATATCTTAAGGTCTTTTTAAAGGTATAAATGAATGAGTCATTTTTTTCTCTTACCTCATAGTTTATGCTTTCTTAAACACGGGAACTACGGTCTTCAAGAGGAACATCCTTCCTGTTTTCAACCGATTTTTTGGAATCTCCGTATGTAACATTGCCATCTGGTGTGATTTGATGAACTTTGAGATCAGGTCCCGTTCATTGGGAATTTCGAAATTCATGGATCTAAATTTTTTTTTTTAAATGCCCCAGGTTTGTCTTTCAACATTCGTGGTTTCTCTCCTGGCATGGCGTACTTATAACCTACTGAGGTTGGGGCGCCTGGAAGGCAGGGTTACATTGCCCCGATGATATGATGGGTGATGATGATGATAGTGATGCATCAGGAGAGTCCCTAAACCTAAGCTTAACCTAAGATGAATATGAATGATGATGATTGCAATGGCCATATGATTTCGGGGACCGTTTGGGCCTTAAAGTTTTCCTGACATTTGTCTTGCAGGTGAGGAAAAACCCCGATAAAAAACCTCACCCAGAAAAACTGTCCCGACCGGGGATCGAACCCGGGCCTGCTGCATGACAAAGCAGCACGCCAAGACCACAGTGGTGGACATGTAGAAAATATTAAAGTGTTCGAAATTATAAATTCCTGTCTCTCGGAAACATTGCATGATGGAGAAAAACCGATATTATATTTGAATTCAGGAGAAAAAATACTATCAGAATCACATATTTCTCTTTCTGAGACAAAAAGAAGTTTCTTTTTTGTTGATCAGTGTAATCATGGCCTCTGTCTTATTTATATTTATCTTTATCCCATAATCCTCACATCTGTCATTTAGCTACATCAGCATGTTCGTCAGTGTAAAATTAATATAACTGTTTTAATTATTACAATAATTATAAATATATGTATAAATGTTTCGAAAAGAAAAATCAGTGTCTGAAGGAAGAATACTAAATTTGTTCTTCTGAATATATATCTTCTCCCAAACTGTCAATTCTAAAGGTTTTCCCAAATGTTTTAGAAGTTTTAGATGACAACATTATAGATTGAGATTCCAATGAAAATCCGGTAGTCATAATATCGGTTGAAAATGGGAGGGATGTTCCTCTTGAAAACTGCATTTCCCATCTTAAAAAAACCTAAACTATGAGGTAAGATAAGAAATGACCACATAATGTTATTTTCCATATTTAACTATGAACTTTTTAAAGGTATTTTATTGGCATTCTTTTTTAGGTCCTCTACTTCTGAGCCCTACTCATTTCACTGTGCATACATATCTGCACACATCAATTATCTCAAATTACATTTATTTTTTTCAAATCTATGACCATCACTTATTCCATAACACTGCAGTTCTTGGTCACCTCACATACTTCCTTCCATGCATGTCTATCACATGTTTTTGTCCTTCTTTTAATGCCTGTTCTTCTCAATTCTTCTTTTATGTTATCTAGCCACCTTGTTCAAGGTCTTCTTCTTTTCCTCCATGTTTTCCTTCTAGCAGTTTTTTTATCCTTATTATCTATTCTAGAAACATGTCCTAATCTTGATAGTGAAGATTTTACAATTGTAACCAAATCCAAATCTTGATATAAATGAGGCTACTCTTTATTTGATCTAATTCTCCAGATTTCCCCATCTTTCATGGGTCCAAATATCCATTCTTTCCTCATATTTATTTTTAATTCATTTTTTTTTGTTAAGATTCAGGTGTGTCTGCTGAATGTAACTACTGGTCTCATTACTGTTTTTAATTATAAAGTTTTGTCCCACGCTGTAACCGAGTAGATAAGGCAAGATGCTTTGATGGAGAGCTACGGGACTTGCGCTGGTTTGAGTATGCATGGGGGAAAATATTTTCTCATGGAATTTAGATCAGTATGGGACTGGTGCTCACCCAGCATCATGAGGAATTTGAGTAGCTACAATAAGTAGTGGCTCCAGGTTGAGAAAACCAGCTGTAATGGCTGTAATATCTGATATGATGATCACATGTTATCCCTATACTGGCTGGATGATCATCTACCTCTTTGATCAACATATGTGGATGTGAGATCAGCAGCTAGCTGGTAGGTCAAGGGTCTTCTAGGCCTGTCATGTCATGGAGTTAAACATTAAGTTTTGCCTTTAATATGAAATATTTTTACTTTTCAATGTATTCTGCAAATCATAATAATAGCTATTACTAACCATCAAATGATCTGTTTATAGATTTATTTTTGAAAGAAAAATTAACATTCGGTCTGGGATTCGAACCCCGGACCTCTAACTCTGTACATTTGTATGATACCAATTACACCATCCGAACTCCGATATGAATGTCAACAATTCCTTCCACTTATATGATTCTTTTTCATCAGAAGGCCGGTAGCCATTGCTGCTATTAATACCGTCTGATGACTTCTATTCAAAGTATTTTTATTGATAATTTATACATTACTTTTAAGCGGTAAAGCTTGATATTTTGTTGTTATATTTTTAAATTAACATTTTATAATTATATACCTGTTTATAATTATATACCAAGAGGACGAAGATCTTGGAATATATTAAACAGTACCAACTAAATTGGAAACACCATCTTGAAAGAATGAGTTCAAATCGGATCCCCAAAGCTGTTTATAATTATATACCAAGAAGACGAAGATCACTGGGCCGTCCTATGAAACGCTGGAGGGAAAATTTTCTATAGGATCGCAACAGGCCTTGGCCTAATACTTGGAAGGAAGAAGAAGAAGAGGACGAAGATCACTGGGCCGTCCTATGAAACGCTGGAGGGAAAATTTTCTATAGGATCGTAACAGGCCTTGGCCTAATACTTGGAAGGAAGAAGAAGGAGAATTAACATTTTCCAGAATTGGACATAGTTTTATTTTAGAAAAAAATTAACGTTCGGACCAGAATTTGAATCCCGGATCTCTAACTATGTACATTAGTATGATACCAATTACACCATCCAAACTCCAATGTTGATGGTAACAATGACTACCGGCCTTCTGATGAAAGAAAATTATATAAGTGGAAGAAATTGTTGCTGCTCATATCGGAGTTCGGATGGTGTAATCGGTATCATACTAACTTGCAAAATTAGAGATCCAGGATTCGAAACCTGGTCCGAACATTAATTTTTCTTTCTAAAATAAAACTATGTCGAATTCTGGAAAATGTTAATTTAAAAATATAACAACAAAACTGTATTAGATATTTGTGCTATTTCCATTTACCCAAATTATTTAAAGGTCATGATAAATTTAATTCATAGTTTTATATTAGTAATTAATTATGTATATTTATATATCATAGATAAGATTTTTTTTTTTCATTGATCAGCATACCAATTTCCTTTGCTGTATTTTCAAATATTTCAAAAGCTTATAATTATTATTCTTCACAATTATTGTGAATTGAATATCCTTGCCACTATACATAGATCATAAGCTAAATGTTGATATAATCTGTAAAATGTTGTCACCAGAATTAGTTGGTATTCCTCTAGTAACTTATTCCAGTGTCAGCTTAAATAAAATCGCAAACAATGGGTCTCATTGCTTCAGTTCGTTTTGTGACTATCACTAGATATTGTAAAACTTATAGCTTACTATAATTATTTCATTTCCATTCTCACTTATACCTCCAGTGGAATTTTATTCATAACACTTGGTTGTACATTTGCATATTTCATTATTTAGGATGAAAATAATATATAAATTCACAAATGAGATTCCTCTGATCACTAACTGGAGTAACATTAAGGGATAGAATGAAAAGTGATGAGATAAGGATGCTGTGGAATAGTAGGGAAATGGTTGAACATATACAAAATTATCATAAGTAATGCCACGAGTGATTTCCAAATTATCGATAAATTCACGACTCACGAAGTGAGGAGTGAATTTATCTAGAGAATTTGGAAATCAAGAGTGGCATTTGTTAGGACTATTTAACGAATAAAATTAAGCTGTTTACTCACAAATCATTATTTAACTATAGTTATTTTAAAATATTTATATATTTAATGTAAACGGCGATGTTTGAAAACAAATGAGAAACGATAGGTATGCTTCTACTGCTTCATTTGTCTATCACTGCAACCAGATCATACTATTTATTGCCAAAGGAACGCAATATTGTAAGGAGGAGCTTTCTTTAATATGGTAATCATAACACTGATAAATATTTGGTGAAACACGATTCTGATTGGTTGTAAAACAGAAATCATTGAAACGTGATTGGTCATTGACTCCCATTTGGGGCATGAGTTAAATAGTCAGATTAAATGGTTCCAACACGTCCAGAGAATGTCAAATTCCCGTTTACCAAAGATGATTTACCACCTCAACCCTGAAGGCAAAAGAGACCTCGGAAGACCCTTCAACCGATGGAAAGATCAGTTTTTGTAGTAGCAGAATGGGCATCATCACCCAATACTGCATTCGGAAGAAGAAGAAGAAGATAATATATAAAGATGGTAGGGGACTGTAAACTAACTGAGGGAAATTTTAAACTAGTGACAGAATACAAATATCGGAATAATAATGAGAATGACATATAGTTTTGATGTTATATTTTAAATGAACATTTTCCAGAATTGGATATAGTTTTGTTTTAGAAAGAAAAATTACATTTGAACTGGGAGTCAAACCCCGGACCCCTGACTCTGTACGTCAGTGTGTTAACCATTCAAACTTCTGATATGAATGTCAAATTTATTTCCACTTATACAATTCTCCTTTTATCCGAAGGCCGATAGTCAGATGGCATTGTTGATAGCGATGACATTCATATCGGAAGTTCAAATAGCGTAACGGTTATCACACTGACATACAGAGTCAGAGATCCGGGGCTTGACTTCTGGTTCGAATGTAATTTTTCTTTCTAAAATATGACATATAGTTTTTCAATATTTTACAACATAGAATATCGTAAATGCTGAAGAATGTTAGTACCATATCACTTGGTTGTAATTGCTGGCTGTTATTTTTGCAGGAATTTCATTTGTGCCTAATAAACCAACAGTGCCTGAAAAAACTGAAATATCCACCTTAAAAAATGTTTTACATGAAGATGGAAAAAAAGGAAAACTTAAGAAGAAGAAGAAAAAAAAGCGCCGGTAATGTTTTTCTTTGCTCTTTTTTAGTGTACTCCATAATAACCTGAGATATAAAGAGATAGATTGGTAATACTCTGTTTTATAATAGCATTGAAAGTGAAAGCAGATGTAGAACTTTGCTTCTGTCATTGTATTGAAAGTCTGGTATCCAGTTGAACACCTGTTAAGTTACAGCTGTAATTTTGTTAATTTTATATTATTATCAAATTTATTTATCAATTTCTTTTTATGTCTTTATTTAATTTAACGTTTTCCAATCCTGGATAGAATCTAATTTAAGGAAGAAAAATTAATACTTGAACCGGTATTTAAACCCTGGACTCTCGTTCTCCGTTACACCATTCAAACAATGATACAAACTATATTATTTTTAGTCTGATCATCTTACCTCAATATTAATGTTGATTTGTTCTTGAACATGTTTCAAAACAATTCTGTTTATCGTCAGCTTGTCCTAAAATTAAATATTAATGATACAAACGTGAACATTTCTTTCCTCTTATACAATTCTTATTCGTCCAAAGGCTTATAGCTGTCACTACCATCACGCCAACTGATGTCTACTATTCAGAAGTATTATATAAGGCATATGGTATTAGAAGACATCAGGCAGAGCTATGCGTGACTAGTGCATTATGAGTCATAATGTCGGTTGAAAATGAGAGAGATCCTTCTCTTGAAAACTAGTTCCCATGTTTGAAGAAACATAAAATATGAGGTAAGATGTTAAAAAATGACTCATTAATTTACGAATTAAGAACCTCATAATGTTATTCCCCATATTTAACTATGAATACTATATAATTTTTTAAAATATTTTATATGCATAGCTATTTTATACACATTTCTTTGTAAATTTGTTCAACCCTGAGATAAATTTGGACAATGCTACATTTGTATAATACGCCGTGTCCATAAAGTCTTTCCAACATTACAACTTCCTATAAGATGTAAACTATAAGAGTTAGAGTTGTGTGATTTGTGGCAGATGACAGACAAACTCTACAAGTTTGTAAAGCAATGTCAGTGTACTTCCACATGTGCATCTCTTGTCGCCCACAAAACATCATAAGGTTTTATGCTCTTTCATTTCAATTCTTTAAATTGCTGGTCAAAGAAGGATGTGTTCAAATACCCTGTCCTTTACATAACCCCAAGAAAAAAAATCTAGGGGGGGTTATGTCTTTAGATCATGGTGGTCAGGGTGTTTGACCTTCTGAAATATTCCATTTTCCTTCCAAGAAATGCTGCATAATGTATGGCAAGAAATTGAATATCTCATGGTACCCATAAAATACACTGTGCTTTCTCCTGGTTGGCATCATTATAGATTATACATAAAACAAACAAAAAAAGAAACTTTGAGAGTTTGTCTTGCATCTGCCATAAACCACACAACTTTTTTCATCTTATAGGAAGTTGTAATGTTGAAAAGACTTTATGGACACAGTGTATAATATTGGGAAGTCACATATATCATAACTATGAAGATAAGAAAGTTGCTGAAGCAGTGAAAGATTTTATTTTTCAGAGTTACAATTTGCACAACAAACTGCAGGTATGAAGTGGTCAGAAAGATTGCACTGAAAATGGGAATGAGGGATGTTGGAGAAGATGATTCTTGGAATTTATACTGGACCGATCTCTCAATATCTGTTGAAAGAGCCAAAGAAATGAAAAGATTCCAGGTAATTATAAAACTGCATACCTCATGCACATTTCATCTCATTGAATCTAGCTGAAATGTTATGATAGCATATATGTGTCATGGCGGCTAGCTACTAACACGCACAAGTTACGCTCCAGGTTTTAAGTTACTTTTCAGCAGGTGCCTTCGTTATTTCATAGTTAAAGTTGTATATTCATAGTCAGTTTAAGTTTAAATTTATATTAGTTAGTGTCAAAAGTGTGTACATTTAACAACATGGGAAAAAACACACGTAATTCAAACAATGATTCGACAAGTTCTACGGAGGAAGCAGTGAAACGTGTGGTGAAAGAGGCGCTACAGGATCCCGGCACTCTGCAGGTGTTTGTGTCCATGTTGCGGGACCAGGTAGTGGCGGAACTGCAGAAGACCATCCAGGACAACACTAAAGTAATTGAGGATCTGAAAAAGACCCTCGATGAAAAAGACAGAAAGATTGAGGTGTTGGAAAATAAAATAGACGATCTAGAACAATACCAGAGACGTCAATGCCTCAGGATTTTTGGTGTAAAAGAAGAGGCCGGAGAGGATACTGACCAGAAAGCCATCGAGGTGGCCAAAAAAATCGGTGTCGATCTATCAGTGACAGACATTGACAGAAGTCACCGTGTTGGTGTTAATAATGCAGAAAGACCGCGGGCTATAATAGTGAAATTTGTTAGTTACCACAAGCGCAGTGAAGTTTTTCTAAGCAAGAAAAAGTTGAAAGGAAGTGGGGTCACTGTTCGCGAGGACCTAACAAAGTGTCGCTATCGCCTGCTACAAGACAGTATACAAAAATACGGTATTCAAAATGTATGGACAATGGACGGTGCCGTCATAGCCAAAGTAAATGGCGAAAAACGCAAAATTAGATCTTCTACGGATATCAACTAGATAGGACCTGAGTGTAAAATATGTTTACTTTATTTGTCTTTCTTTGCTAACAATTATATTGTTAATTTATTTCTAATTTAGGTAAGTTTTAAGTTTATTATTTTTTATTTAGGACAACTTACTTGTTTTATTTTCATTTTTTTAAGTTATTTGTTTAGCTAAATTATTTAATTTTATTAGAGTTATTACAGTACATAGTTTATTTTTACTTTCTGCTATTGGCAACATTGAGCTGACAAATGATGAATTATTTGCAACCCCTGACTCACTCACCTTCTCCAATCACCCTCTTATGTGCAGACAGCTTTTAACACAGGGTAGCACATTCCTCAATCCCTACCATCCCCTCCAAAAACAACTACCAGTCTACTTAGGAATGCATTTTCTATTGATAAATCATCACTTAAAATCGCTCACGTAAATTCACAAAGCATTTTGTCCCACTTTGATGAGTTTGAAACCATATTTTCATCTCTTGGACTGAGCGCCATCTTAATTTCGGATACCTGGCTCACCCCTTCCATACCTTCGTCCCTTGTTCACCTAGACGGATATACACTGCTCAGAAATGACAGAATAGATAAAAGAGGTGGAGGAGTTTGTGCCTTTATATCAAATGAGCTTAATCCAAGAATTGTCCACAAGTTCCCTTCTGTATATTCCGCTCGCCCCGAGTTCTTATTCGTAGAAATTCAAGCCAGTCTAAAAAAATGTCTCTTATGCATTGTATACAAACCTCCAAAAATTGGGCACCTTTCGGATCTAGAAAACGCTCTGAACAATTCATTGCCTCATTATGAACACGTTATTGTCGCAGGCGATTTTAATACAAATCTTCTTCAGGCTGACTCACCAGCCATACAACTTAAAAATATGTTCCAAAGCTTTAATATGACCATTGTTCCTCTCTCGGCCACACATCATACTGCTACTACCGACACTCTACTGGACTTAATTGTGACTACACATCCACAGAAAGTACTGTCATATGGACAAATTCCTGCTCCTGGCATATCTGCTCATGACATTGTATTCGTAGAATACTCACTCCAATGTCCTAAAAGACGCTCTAAATTGATTACGTACAGGAATTTACAAAACATAGACTATACTAAACTAAAATCAGATGCTTTAGAACTACCTTGGTATTCAATATGGAATCTTAGATCAGTTGATGAAAAAGTAGACACATTTAATACACTGATACTACAACTATACGACAGACATGCACCAGTAAAAACCCGACAATTTTCCCGCTCCCCTGCTCCCTGGATGAATGATTCAATACGTGAACTTATGTCAAAACGAGACAAAGCATACCGAACATACAGACGACATAAAAATGACGAGAACTGGCAACTGTACAAACAACTTAGAAACACAACTACACAAACTATACGTAATGCCAAACTACGACGCGCCCACAGTATAATCGGACCTGAAATAAGTGCACGGGACACTTGGCGAAATCTCCGTGCAATGGGACTTAGACAGTTGAATCCCTCAACTGACTCTATAGACATTTCTGTAGATGACTTAAATGAACATTTTACCTCAATACCCATGACACCTCCAGACAACAAGACTAAAATAGACATTCTTAAAGACTTATCCCCATCCCCACATATAGGAAGAGATCAATTTTACTTTTACGACATTTCGCCTATAGACGTTAAAAAAGCACTCAAGCGGATTAAATCCAATGCGCAAGGAACAGATAAATCAGCATTTTAATGTTAAATAAAATCATTGACATTATACTACCCACAGTGACTCATATTTTCACCAGATGGCAACGTTATAGAGGGAGATTCCAATGAATATCCGGTAGTCATAATGACGGTTGAAAATGAATGACAAGATCATTTGAAAACTATAGTTACCGTGTTTGATAAAACATGAAATATGAGGTAAGATGTTAAAGTGACTCATTAATTTATTAATTAAGAACCTCATAATGTGTTTCCCAATTTTAACTTTGAATATAGTTACCGTGTTTGATAAAACATGAAATATGAGGTAAGATGTTAAAATGACTCATTAATTTATTAATTTTCCTTTCTGTTTGGCAGCACACTTGCATAAATAGTATATTATGATGCGAGGTTGGGAAGTGGTTTTTACACAATCGAGGGAAATGTTTAAAAATGAGTGATAGCGAGGTTTTTAATTTCTGAGATTCTGTAAGACACTTCTCATAAGTGTGGTGTACATTATTTTTTGCACAGTGGTGTTTTCAAAATAATAAATAATAGTAAAATAATAATAATATCTTTGTTGGAAATATTTGTGTTCATTATAAACAATTGACTAACATTAAAAGTGTGGGCAATGTTTATTAGTTGAAACAACAGGAGGCCGTGAGACCAATTTAGTGATAACATGGCGGCAAGTACGTATTTATTGATTATATTATTTTCAGTCTGATTTTCTTACCTTAATATTAATGTTGATTTATTCTTGAACATTAATATTGAGGTAAGATGATCAGACTAAAAATAATATAATTAAAATAACCTCAAAATATCACTTTCTAAAATGAAATACGTATTTATTGTTTTATATTGTTTCAAATAAAGTTCATTTCATTTAAAATGCAGTGATTTGTTTCGTATAATGTATATTAACACTATCTTTTGGATATTTTTTGTATATACATTGAATGTAGTATACATAGAGAGCAGTCAGTGGTTTTACTTCCCACATGCGTGTTTGTAATATGTAATATTACAGTATAGTTATTTTTATTATAGTATAGTTATTTAGGTTGGCAACCCCGAAATGTAGAAATCTCCATCCTGCATACTATGTGAAGATACAAACTCAGTGATGAACAGAGACCATCTAATCCACTATAATGCTCTTACAAAGGCAACTGGAGAACTGTCATTGCAACTAGTTAGACATTACTGGGAAGACAGAAGGAAAATGGAGATCCTCCAATTCCAAGAGCATTACCAACCAACCAACCAACCAACCAATATTTTCCTTAGAGCAAATGATAAAATAATTTCTTATGTGATTTAATTAATGAATTATAGAGTAGATTGTTTTGCGAATGTGATTTATTTGTATCTTCCAATTTAGATTTGAGTCATAAATATTCATAGATTCTTTTACTGTCTCACTGTAAGGATTTAAACCCTATTAATTCACACTGTGTTACTTGTATATAGGTTAAAAAACGGTTAGCTAATAGTTTTTTGATGACCCATAACGATGGTTGTTTATAAATTTCTAGGTTAAGTTATGTAGGTAGGAAGGAAATAAACACCTATGAGGTTTATTTTAATTTTGTTTTTAGTTGTTTTTTGACTCACTTCATACTTCTTAACTCCCTCAACATATCTAGATTTCATTCACTGAGTATTTGTGACATTTCCAATGATGGTCACATTCACAACTGACGGCCCCAATGGTCCTCCATTGGGCGGTAGGTTTGTGAAAAGTGAACAGCATTGAGGAAGTAACAAATATAGTGACGAAATAATTAGATATGCGAGGGAGTTAAGAAGTATGATGTGAGTCAAAAACAACTAAAAAAACAAAATTTCTAGGAGTTAGTTGCAGTCCCATATTTCTCTGTCCAAGTCATATTACGAGGAGTGTCCAAATCTTCATTAATTTTGACAGGCAGCATTATATAGATCCTGCTTGATTGAAGATCTGGCATATTGTCTGCAATTTTAAATGATGTTCACAATTTTTAGGTGTCAGCTATCATAATTTATTACAGGAGATTGAAAAAAAGCAAAAGATTTTAAGCACACAAAAGCATCTCAAAATAAAAGAGAAGTAAAAGGGAAAAAACCTCTAGGGAGCCTGCAATTTTCATTGTTCTTGCAAATAAACTTGGTGTATATACAATTGGAGGGAAAATTTTTATAGAATCGTAACAGGCCGTTGGCCTAATACTTGGAAGGAAGAAGAAGAGGAAGATACAATTTCATTACTCAGAAGAAATATAACAATTTAATGATCGAAAGAAACATGTTTTTAGGACTATAAAAATCTGCTTACCTGGAACCCAAAATTTGTAAATTATTATGTCAGCTGCAATTACTGTATCCTGCAATGAAACTGGATGCAAACCAGCAATATGTAATCATAAATTTGTCTTTCTGATTAATTTCCTTACTTTATCCAGCTCATGCATGACTGCCTTTCAAGTATGGTACCTGTATTTTTATATCAGACGAAACATTTTATTTTATTTATTTGTTCAAATGCAGGGAACTTACAGAAGTCATTGTCCATAATTATGAGTAAACAAATAACTCGTAATTTAATGAGTAGTTTTTTACATCTTCCCTTATATTTTATGTTTCTTTAAACACAGGAACTAGTTTTGAAGAGAAAACATCTCTGTCATTTTCAACGACATTATGACATTATGAAAATCAGAGAGATGTTTTCTCTTGAAAACTAATTCCAGTGTTTAAAGAAACATAAAATATGAGATAAGATGTAAAAAAGACACATTAATTTACGAATTAAGAACCTCATAATGTTATTTCCCATATTTAACTATAAACAAATAACTGATAACTATAAATTAAAACAGTCCACCACTGTGGTCTTGAGGTAGCGTGCTGCCTTGTCATGCAGCGGGCCTGGGTTCAACTCCAGTCAGGACAAGTGGGTGATTTTTTTTTTTCAGGGTATTTCCTCACCTGTAAGGCAAATATCAGGAAACTTTAAGGCCCAAACGGTCCCCGAACATCATCTGGCCCTCATTATCATCATCATTCATATTCATTAAGTTTAGGATTAAGGCCTCTCCTGGCACAACATTACAATCATCATCATAGGGGCAGCATAACTCCGCCTCAGAAGTGGGTTACAATAATGCCATGCCAGGAACAAATACCAGAATGTCAAATGACAATATTGTGGCATTGAATAAAAAAAATAAACATAAAATAAATAAAAAAATAAAAATGAAAATGAATTAATACAATAAAACATGATAGTAAAACAGAACATTTGACTCTTGCTTCCCAGTATCTATCCTTCAGCATATAGAGTGAAGTGCTTGACACTGTAGCAGGTGGTTTCTGTCCATGTTAGTGTTTGTAGAGCAAAATTGGCAATGAAAGACTTCTGTAAATTCTAATTTGATGAAGATGAGCTGCAAGACAATCATATCCTGTGTTTAGTCGAAAATATGCTACAGCTTCCTTTGTACAAAGATAGACTCATCTTCACGTAGTGTACCCTGGAAACGAAAATTCTTTCAGCCAAGTAGTCTTGTCACATTGCACAGTTCAGACGAAATATTGTAATTACATTTTTTTTTTTAAATTGAGGTAGAAATCTTGTTTCATTATAATTTTCTAAGGACTTTACCAATAATTACTAATAGTACCTTATAAATTTTCAGAAAATAAATCACTTCCCAGGAATGTTGGAAATATGTCGAAAGGATTTATTGGCTCGCAATCTTAATCGCATGTTTAAATTATTTCCCAAAGAATACAATATCTTCCCTAAAACATGGTGCCTTCCTGCTGAGTAAGTGTGATCTCAGATCCATATTAAAAGTAATTTTGCACATCAAATAATTGCATGAATAATAAGGTAGCTGTAAAAGTAGAGATATTTTTAATTTTTGCCTGAACCGGGAATTTTTCTCTTTACCATTGATTTACAATAATTTAATTATGTTCATTAATTTACTTATTTCTACCATAGTAATAGCTTTAGCTCCTCAATATTAATTTAATAGTGTTTTTAATTGCTATTTTAAAGTAATTTTCTTATAGGATTTAAAATGAAATAATCATTCCAAAGTAATATCAATGATGACGGTCAAAAGTGAAAGAATTTTAATTATTTTTTTAGGAAGTTATATTTTGAGGTTATTTTAATTATATAATTTTTGGTCTGGACATCTTACCTCAATATTAATGTTGATTTGTTCTTGGACATGTTTCAAAACAATTCTCTGTTTTATCTTCAGCTTTCCCAGACTGGTTTTATTTATGTTGCATTATGTTGCACCACCTGGATGTCGATGTCAGCTCCATCCTGTGGTTGGCCAAAGAACCTCCAAACAAGGTCACCCTCCATCGGAATATCAAAATTCATAACTCTGTTTCTGTTCTTCTGAATATAAATTTTTTCCCAAATAGTCAGCTCGTTTGTATTTTCTAACTGTTTTAATAATTTAGTGTCTGAATTTATATTATGTTTTTCAGACCAAACATGAGCAGCAACTGCAGATTTTTCAATTTCTCCATTTTTAATATTTCTTATGTGTTCTTTGGTTCTAATTTTTAGGTTTCTTTTTGTTTTCCCTATATATATCTTTTCACAACCCATGCATTCAATTTGATATTTTCCTGACTTTTTTTTTTTATCAGTTTTTTCATTTTTGTTGGTTTTTATTAGTTTATTTAAACTGTAGTTATTTTTTGGTGCTAATTTAATATTAAACTTCTCAAATATATTTTGAAATTTATTATGTACCCAGGGGTGATATGTGAATTTCCTATATTTTTTCATAGGTGGTTCTTCTTTTTCAAGATTACTTCTGTTTATCATTTTTTGTTTTTTATACTTTTCTATCCTTTTATGTACCATTTTTTCATCAAACCCATTTTCTCTTGCTACTTTGATTATGTGTTTTTTCTCATGTTTGAAATCTTCTTCGTTTAAGGGTAAGTTACCAATCTATGAGTTAAACTATTAAATGCTGCTAATTTATGTCCAATGGATTGAACCCTGTTGATTTTATAAAATTTTCCGTATGAGTTTCTTTCCTATGAATCCTGAATTCAATTTTTCTTTTTTCTTCGTTTCTGACCAATTTAAGATCCAAAAAAGGTATTTGTTTATTGTCTTCTATTTCTTTGGTGAATTTAATGTTTGTACTCTGTAAATTTAATAGTTTTAGGGAATCTTCTACATGTTTTTCTTTAACAATACAAATTATATCATCAACATATCTACTCCAAAATTTAAACATTGTGGGATGTGCTTTAGTGATTTTACATTCAAAATCGCTCATAAATAAATTTGCCAGGAAAGGTGATAATGGGTTTCCCATTGAGAGCCCTGATTTTTGTCTATAGAAATTCCCATTGAATGTAAAAAACATTTGGTCAATGCATAACGCAGTTAATTTCAAATAATCTTCTTTGATCTCTCTGTCTATGTTGTTTTTTCTTAACCAATTGTTCAATATCTCCAAGTTTTTTGTTTCGGTACATTTGTGAATAGTGAAACTACATCAAACGAAACCAACCTATCTGTGGGTTCAATTTCCACTTTTTCTAATTTTCTTAACTAATTCCAATGAATTTTCAATCTGCAGACTTTCAAAATTATTAATTCTTTTAAATTGATTATTCAGCCATTTCGAAATTTTGTAGGTTGGTGATCCAATATTGTTAATTATTGGCCTCATTTTGTTTCCCGGTTTGTGAATTTTTGGAAGTCCATGTATATTAGGGTTTCTTGGGTTGCTTACTTTTAATTGAAATTTTTCTTTCTGGATAGAATTTTAACATTTTTAAAACAGTTTTCCACTTTTTTTATGGTTTTTGGTAGGGGGTCATTCTTAATTTTTTCATACTCTTTTTCTTTCAAAATTCTTCCATTCTATTTTGATAATCTTCTTTGTCCAGAATTATAATTTGGTTACCCTTATCTGATTTTGTATATACAACATTTTTGTTATTTATTTCTTTGAGTGTTTTTAAATTCTCCTTACAAACTGGGTTTTTATTTGTATTCTTTATTTTATTCAAAATTTCTTCACATTTTTTTCTGATGATTATTTTTTCTTCTGTAACTAACCCTTCTATTGAATTTTCAATGTCCACTATGTATTCTTCTATTCTATTGGAATAATCTATTGCTGTTTTTAGACTGGGAAAGCTGAAGATAAAACAGAGAATTGTTTTGAAACATGTCCAAGAACAAATCAACATTAATATTGAGGTAAGATGTCCAGACCAAAAATTATATAATTAATTATTTTATTTTGAATTTGTTCATTTTACCTCAATATTAATGTTGATTGTCCCATGCCGTAGCCGAGTGGTTAAGACAGGAAGTCTTGGCGCAGAGCTACGGGACTTGGCGCTGGTTCGAGTCTCCATGGGGGAAGAAATTTTCTCATGGTATTTTGGCCAGTATGGGACTGGTGCCCACCCAGCATCATGATGCATTTGGGTAGCTACAATAAGTAGCGGCTCCAGGTTGAGAAAACCAGCTATAACGGCTGGGGGACTCTACATGCTGATCACATGTCACCCCTACACTGGCTGATTATCATCTACCTCTGTGATTGACACATGTGGATATTAGGCCAGCAGCCGGCTGGTAGGCTATGGGTCTTAGGCCTGTCGTGCCAGGAGTCTTTTATTAATCTTGATTTGTTCTTGAACATGTTTCGATTGGATCCCAATCATTCTCAGCATCTCGCCCAGTCTGGGCAAATCAACATTAATATTGAGGTAAGATGAACAGACTCAAAATAAAATAATTAAAAGAACCTCAAAATATTACTTACTAAAATGAAATGTGAAAGAATTTGACGATTTTATTATTAATTTAACACTTCTCACTGAAAGATAAATTATATTTGAAGAGAAAAATTTTCTCCTAGACTGAGACTCGAACCCAGGACCCTTGGCTTTCCGGGCCAAGTGCTCTACCAACTGAGCTACTGAGGCGAGTTGCGATCTAGACGCAAATTTGGCAAAAATTTTTCTCTTCAAATATAGTGAAAGAATTTATTTAGAAATCGTGTAAATATTTAACCTAGGAAATTTACCTAAGTAGTACTGTATGAGTAACACTAAGAAATTGGGACTGGTAGTAAACATCAATATACTAAATATATGGTCATACATAGAAATACACTATATAATGGAAATGGACAGTTAATGACAAATGAGGGGGAAATTTTGAATTCAAATACAGGAACAATAATTAAAAATAGGAATGAAATGCGCAAAGAAATTAAACATAGGCTCAATTCTGGAAATGCATGCTATTATGCATTACAGGGCCTCTTGTCATCTCAACATTTTCTAAAAAAATGTTAAAATGAAAGCATATAAAATTCTTCTTTTTCTTTTTCTTTTTTTCTTCCTTTTTCCCCCTTTGTTCTTTTCCCCCCTTTTTTTGTTCCTTTTCTTTTTTTCCCCCCTTTTTTTCCCCTTTTTTTCTTCTTTTTTCTTCTTTTTCTTCTTCTTTTTTCTTCTTGTTTTTTCTTCTTCTTTTTTCTTCTTCTTTTTTCTTCTTCTTTTTCCAATGGTCCTACAGCCCATAGTGGGCCTGGGCCTTTTTGATGGTAGACCTCCAAATCTTCTCTATCCAATGCTCTCTGTTGCCAATTCTACAGTTCAGGATTTGATGACAAACTTCCTTCACTGAGTCCACCCATTTTTTCTTAGGTTTTCCTTCTGGCTGCTTCCCAAACATCTCCTCTGTCATCACTTTCTTAAAACTGTTATTCTCTCAATTATACTCGTATTATATGAGTGCGAAGCATGGACTCTTACTTTAAGGGAGGAGAAAATATTACGAGTATTTGATAATAAAGTTCTTAGGGAACTTTTAGGACCATAGAGAGATGAACAGACAGGTGAATGGAGAAGACTTCATAACAGTGAACTACATGATCTTTATGGGAAACCAGATATAATAACAGTTAAGTCTCATAGACTGCAATGATATGTGGTACGAATGGGGAATGAAAGAGGGGCATGGTAATTTCTTGTACGAAAACCAGAGAAAAAAACATCCAGTTGGTAGACAAAGAATGAGGTAGGAAAATGATATTAATTATTATTTGAGGGAAGTAGATTATATAGGGGATGATTGGAAAATATTAGCTCAGGATAGGGATGTATGGAGAGCTTATGTGTTTGTGACCATGAACCTATGGGTTCTAAAGTGCCAGTGAATTAGTACTGCATGGTTTTGGAACTTCTTGGATACAAATTTGGGGACTAGCCTACCTGACTTAGGTTTCTATGTAGTTTTTTCAATCATTGGCAATTGCTAGATTGAATTTTGCAAAAAATCACTTCATATTTCATTAAAAATATAATTTGATGACTACATGCAACTTAATGTCATATCCAATGATCATAGGCATGGTATGACTTAAGGTCAATTTTTTTTAACTTCCTAAAATAAACAATAACATAAGAGCCAAAGGTCCTGGGTTCGAGTCTCGGTCTAGGCAAAAATTTTTCTCTTCAAATATAATAACATAAGATGTTTACACTGTCTCAAAATTAAATCAAATTTAAAAGTACTGTTAAAATACAAATTTTATATAATATTTAAAGGAACTGACGCTAACTAACTAACTAACTCACTCACTGGCACTATCAAATCTGTAGGTTCATGGCCATGCAGACATAAGCTCTCCATATATCCCTATCCTGAGCAAATGTTTTCCAATCATCCCTGTATAATCTACTTCCCTCAAATCATAGTTAATGTTATTCTCCTGCCTCATTCTTGGTCTACCAATTGGGCGTTTTCCCTCTGGTTTTCCTACAAGAAGCTTCCATGCATGTCGTTCATTCCCCATGTCCTGCCCATCGCAGACTACGAGACTTAACTGTTCTCATTATATCTGGCTTCCTATAAAGACTGTTATGCAGTCTTCTCCAGCCGGCGGTAGCATTGCTGTCGATAGGGTTACCCATGCCGGACTGGTCGAAGGTGATAAATCAGATGAAAAAAAGTACCTTGGTCGAAAGAGTGACAATCTTTCACCGTAAAAATACAACCATCAAGAAATGCGGACATGGGTTCAACTGGGGTAAAATTTTCCGGAGGTCAAATAGTCCCCCATTCGGTTCTCTGGGCGGGGACTACTTCAGGGAACCCATGCCAAAGGCTCAAACGTAGGGACGTGTTCCCAGGAACGTGGAATGTTAGGACTAGTAGTACTTGCAAGTGAATTTAAAATATTACTAAAATTTTCCATCTTACAGATGTTCACTGACTGTTATATTGCTTTCACGCATGAATTTTTGTTATGTATCACATGTTCAGAAAAAATACATCTTCTATTAGTTATGTACTGTAGATTTCTTTATCATTTTGATAAAATGATCTGTTCAATTCTGTTTACTTTGATCAAACCTGCCATTGAAAGGTATATATGATTCCTCTCTCTATAATCTGCTGTTGTGCAGATTTTCCATGAATAAAGGTATGTAAAAAGTTAAGACCAAGAAGAAATTTGTTGATTAAAAAGGGAGATGTGATAATTACCTGATTATATTTAGGGAGTTTAATGAAAAACCTGGGAAAGGAAAGAGAGGTCGACCTAGATTTAAATGGATGGACGATGTAAGATGAGTTATGAGGGAGCTAGGTCTGGAAGAATTGGAATGGGAAGATAGAGAAGAATGGAGAATGAAGATAAAATTTAAAAAGCTTTGGACTTTGGTATTAGAAATATAAAATAATTATCCTAGATACAAAAGAGACATGAAAGATTTAGCCCTAAATTTATGCACATAAATATGCCAGAACTTATTTGTAGAAGGTCAGTCACAGTGGACTAGTGGTAATGCTCCTTGCCTCTGGTCATGAGGATTGCAGGTTCAAATCCGGCTGCAGTCGATGGATTTTGTTTAGGGTGGAAAAATCCAAGGAGCAAGTCTTCTGGGAGGTACTTTAAGCCATGGGTCCTGAGTCTGAAGATTTTCAGGCTCATAAGAGATCCCTAAGCCTGAAAAAAAGAGCCTCTAAATAAAATTTACTGGTCTCGAACATCCAAGTAATACCTTAGTTGCCTATTAGATGTCTCATCGAGTCAGTGTATTAACTACATTCCACTCATGACATCTTTGGGCAATAAGGTAACTAAAATGAACTTGGTCTATTAACTCCTGACAAAGGAGTGGCTATGGCTCAACAATGGGATATGCCATTAATCAAACACATTTATAGAAGGCTGAATTGTTTTCTGGCCAGTCTGGAAACAAGCGGGGGAAAGAAATCCAATCCCCCATAGTTTGGGATGAAAGTAGGTCCTTTCAAACCATAGATTTCTTCCTTTCCAATACATTGAAGGGATAGCATTTGAAGTGATAATTAGGTTAAGTAATTCAGGAATTAATTTTAAGGATGAATCAGGAATACAGAATCAGACTTGTGGAAAGATGGATGAAGGTAAATATCACTCTTTAACATAAAATAGTATGGCACACTTGTAGACTTCACTTTTTTTAAACAATATACATCATACAACTTTTTCTGAGGATAATTTATCTTATCATATTAAAAGATTCCAGGCTATGTAGCTGTGCTCCATGACTAGTGTTTTTTCCAGACGTTTCTCCCTCGACAGCGGAGGGCATCTTCAGTGGTGAGTACTTCTAGGTGGTGTTTCCTATGAATGGATAATATGAGTTGGATATGCACTATTTTGATGTTGTATTTTTAAATAAACATGTTCCAGAATTGGATATAGTTTTATTTTAGAAAGAAAAATTATGTTCAAGCCGGGAGTTGAGCCCTGGACCTCTGACTCTGTACGTCAGTACGGTAACCGTTACGCCATTCAAACTTCCGATAACTTCAAATGAAAGGAGAATTAATTGTATAAGTAGAAAGAAATTTGACGTTCCTATCGGAAGATCGAATGGCGTAATGGTTACCACACTGATATACAGTGTCAGAGGTCTGGGGTTTGACTCCCGGTTCGAACATAACTTTTCTTTCTAAAATAAAACTATATCCAATTCTGGAACATGTTTATTTAAAAATATAACTTCAAAATAGTAGCTTAAACCACTTAAAATTAATGTTTAAATTCTCAATAAAAAATACTTAAAAAAGAAGTTGCCAGATGGCGTTGTTGATAGCGATGGTATCAGCCTTCGGATGAAAGGAGAATTAATTGTATAAGTAGAAAGAAATTTGATGTTCCTACCGGAAGTTTGAATGGCGTAACGGTTACCATACTGATGTACAGAGTCAGAGGTCCGGGGTTTGACTCCCGGTTTGAACATAATTTTTCTTTCTAAAATAGATATCCACTACTCACCTCATATTTGTAGCTTTTTTGAAGACTCGAGTTTTGTCAATTCTTTCTAACTGTCGAAATGGCGATTGGCGATCCTGTAGCTTGATTTCTGCTCCCTCTGTAGTGATCAATGAACTTTCAAATAAAATTTTTTTCTCCGGTAATTTCATAGTTCATTATTTTCTTTCTGTTTTTGTGTATGTAAATTTTCTCCCAAATTGTGAATTCATTAGAAAATTTACATACACAAAAATAGAAAGAAAATAATGAACTTTGAAATTTCTGGAGATTTCTTGGTATGGAAGTTCATCAGTCCGCCAACAGAGGTAGCAGAAATCAACCTACAAGATCACCAACTGCCATTTTGAAGTTAAAATAATTGACAATGATGCCTAAGGCACCGAAACTTGAGTCTTCAAAAAAGCTACAAATATGAGGTGAGTAGTGCATATCTAACTCATATTATCTAAAATAAACCTCATAGTGTTATTTCGTCCACCGCTGTGGTCTCGAGGTAGCATACTGCCTTGTCCTGCAGCGGGCCCGGGTTCGATCTCTGGTCGGGGCAGTTTTTCTGGCTGAAGTTTTTCTTGGGGTTTTTCTTCACCTGTAAGACAAATGTCAGGAAAAGTTTAAGGCCCAAACAGTCCCCAAAATCATATGGCATCATCATCATCATCATCCACCAGTGTGGAAAGCAACTGGAAGCTACCACACCTACAATTCCCTAGTAAAGCTGCAAAGCATAGCATGGAAATGCTATGATTGCAGTGAAAGACCTGCCCTCAGGCAGAATTACTATGGATGGATGGAGTGTTATTTCCTAGAAATGTTAAAATTTCCTAAGAATGTCGACCTCCAACCAGGAAACACTACTAGAAGTATTTGTTACTGAAGATAACCTTCACAATTGAGGGAGAACGTCTGGAAGAAACATAAGTAATGGACCATGGCCACATAGCCCAGAATCCCTTAAGAGATTATTGGCTGTGAAAGCCTGCATTCTACTATAATTATTTTATTTCAGCTATGGTGAATTAATTAATTATTCACGAATTAAGAAAAACAGAACGTATATCTGTAAACCAGAAACAGGCTGCCAAGGAAGAGGAATTTTTGTTACAAAGAATGTGAAAGATATTAAACCTCATGAGAGAATGGTTTGTCAAATTTACATCTCTAAGGTAAGTTAAGTACCTAATTTTTTAAAAAATCTTTAATTTGTTTGGAATGTGTATGTATAAGTTATATTCAGATAATTGTGTTCATATAAGTTTGAAAAATGAACTGTATGTAACTATTGGGTTTTATCTGTGTTTTATACAATTTTATACTTGTTTATTGAAGAAGATTGCTTAGACAGTAGTGTTTTGAACTTGAATTTGGGAGGTTCTTCGTTCAACTTGACTGGGATTTTGTTTTAAGATTTTCCTCAGCTGTCAAGGCAAATTGCAGTTGAATTTCCAAAATTATAATCCATTTTGCCATCAATCATAATTTCATCATCACCATCAATGCAAAGTGATAGGCCATGTGGCCTGTTACAGTCTCAAAGAGGAATTTTCCATCCAGTGATTTTTTTTTGACGTCCCAGCGATCTGTAACGAAGCATAGCTTTTAGAATTCTGTGAGATGGCATTTATTAAAGATGGGCTTTCCAGTTCTGGAAGTTTTATATATGATGTAGAATGAGTTCTACACTCAATTCTTCCATATTTCCTCAATTTTTTGTAGTCTTACTTTGTATGGCGCATAATCACATCTCATTTGCTGTTTTCAGCATTCATCTCTTCTCCGTATTCTCCATGCTTCACTATTATATCTTAATATGGTCTTGCAAGGACCTCATAAAATTTTAATCTTGTGTTCTTCTGTATTAAAATGGTTTCATAATATTGTTAATTATCTTTGCAGTTTTTATGAAATTCATTAAATATATCAGTTGCAATTTCATAAGACACTTGTACACACACAAGTAGTTACTTAATTCCTGAGTACCAAATGCTACGAACCGTTGCTTGATCTTGCAAATGACGGAATTTTTTTATTAAAACGACTTTTTATTAGGAATTTAAACATTACTTTATAAAGCCAGTAGGGCTTCTTTTGATGTTTTTATTAATCAACTCGGAAATTAACAATCAATAAGTGAAAAATTTGCCTTTAGACTGGAGGCCTAGGTAGCTCGGTTGGTAGAGCATTGGCATGAATAACTGAAATTGTTGAAATAATGTTATATCATTAACAATAATGCATTTTTTATTCTTACAGCCATTTTTAGTGGATGGTTTTAAATTTGACCTGAGAATCTATGCCTTAATAACATCCTGTGATCCATTGAGAATCTACGTTTACAATGATGGGCTAGCTAGGTAAATGTCTGTTTTATTTGATTCATTATTAACAGTTGCAGAGGGATGAGAAAAGCTGGCATTTCTAGTTAACATTTCTAAAAGTAACAACATTCTTTGTACATTTTATGAATAAACCTAAAATATAATGCAACCACTTTTTTTAAAATTTTTATTATAAAAATATTATTGAATAAATGTCTAGATTAAACAGTATCCAGATTAATGGAGCTACATTAATGAGGTTTTACTGTTTATTTAACTTTCACAGGGAAAGAACACTATGAGGTTTAATTTAAGAATTAAATTAATGTTTTTGTTACCTCACCTCATATCCTTTTCTTCTATACTGCAGTTTTGGAGCTTATCTCCATCTTCAGTAGCCTCTGGTCGACCGGTGTTATGTCGTTTCTTGGTGGTTTTCTTCTTACTTCTATCGGTGGACCGATGAACCTCTGGATCAGGTCAACATTTGCGGGAGTTTCGAAATTCATGAGTTTATCTTTCTTGTTTTTTGGATGTGGATTTTTTCCCAGACTGTGAGTTCTTTTTGTTTATCTGTGTGTTTGATTAGCCTAGCTTCTGTATCGATTAAATGCTTTTGAGACCAAGCATGGGCTGCTACAGCTGACTTGTCCACTTCACCCTTTTTTACATTTCTAAGGTGTTCTTTCAATCTGGTTTTTAAATTTCTTTTTGTTTTTCCTATATAGATTTTGTCACAATCCTTACATTTGATCTGATATATTCTTGATTTATATTCTTATCCAATTTTTTCATTTTTGTTGGTTTTAAAAAAACTGCAGTATAGAAGAAAAAGCATATGAGGTGAGGTAATAAAAACATTAATTTAATTCTTAGGTTTTACTGTATTTTAATTCCAAACTTTATTTATATAATTCAGTTATTAAAGATAATTTGTATTGTTATAAGGTTTGCCACGAGCCGGTACAGGGAACCAACTTCAGTCAACATAAGCAATGTGTTCATGCATCTCACTAACTATGCTGTGAATAAACATAGTTGTACTTTTGTTGTGGATGACGAGGCTGGTAGCAAAAGGTAACTTTCCAAATTGCTTTTACCAGTGGCATCTTGTCCTTTGGAGTTTCTGGGGCTTAGCCCTAAAAAAAAAATAAAATAAATTTATCTTCAACATAATTTTTTATTGTAAGGCTTCTAGCATATTGCAATAGATTAGTGATGATATTTGTGCCTTGCTTCAAAGAAAAGACATCTAATGCAATTGGTGCTATCTTTCTAACTGTGGTCAGTCACTTGAATATCTACGTCTTACGAGAGAACTGTCAACCATTGCATGCCGAAGTCTACTTGGAAATTTCTCCCAAACAAGTAGTGTGATGTACCAAGCCCGTGTCCAAAAAATTATCTGCTGTTTTTAACTGCAAGGCATGTAAATCGAAGCCAGAATCCAGCAATGGCAACTCACTGTACAGAGCTGATGGACTCCCTGCTTCAGTAAAAGCTGAGTGGTGTGAGGCAGGATGCAGAGCAGATGGCAGATAGTGAGTGTTACTCAGTCTACTTATTCAGAAGTTACTACTTCCATATAGTTTAAATGAGAGATTTGGCACTGGATTTTAGTGCCTTGCAGTTAAAAAAGGCAAATATTTTTTTGGACATGGCCTTGGTACATCTCAATGCTTCTCTGGAAGAAATTTCAAGGAGGTTTCAGTATGGAATTGATTAATAGTGAGTGGAGAACATATTTTTAACGACTCACCTCATATAATTTCAAATTTCTTTGATACCGGCGGTTTCAGACAATATCTTGTCCCTCTTCAGTCATTGCTTCCACTGATGAAACGACTGAAGAGGGACAAGATATTGTCTGAAACTGCCCGGTATCATAGAAATTTGAAATTATATGAGGTGAGTCATTAAAAATATGTTCTCCACTCACTATTAATGATATAACCTCATAATGTTTATTTCCCAATATTAATTTAAATATATGCAATTGATTGACAGTTCACTTGTTACTAGCGTTACCATGGCAACTGATTGAGATTGGTAGGGGATGCATTGCTGTTTTAATCATCAGCTGGGTCTTGTTCTGTGTTTATGGTGGCAACCTATTTCATTGCATGAGTTCTCCTGCATTCTACATCAGCCCCAGTCATAATTTAGGTCACGAGATGCCACTATATTAAAAATAAATAAAGTAATCTTGACTTTGATTTTATAAATTTACTTTATATACTGTAATTATTAATGTTTTTGCATGCACAGATGTATATGATAATAATATTAGTAATATTATAGACCAACTTCATGGGCTAGTAGTCAGCATTTATGTTGATGAGGTCCCGGGTTTGATTCCCAGTCAAACCACAGGAATATTTCCTTAAAGGGAATTAATTCTGTGGTGGCCCATGGTCTGGAATTTAGGTTAAGTTTAGGTTAAGAACTCTCCTGGCACTTCATTATCATTTGGTGAAAGTTAAAAATTAAATTGTACCTGTTGGTAGGTGCCGTCGTCCTCAACTTTGTTAAAATATTGTATATAAAATTAACTGGAGCGCTTTCGGAAGTTATCTTCCATCTTCTGCAGGTTGAGTTTCCGCTAGTGTTGTGTACGGTGATTTTTACTCCAACTGTTTGCAACAGCAACTGACTTGTTTTTGACAATCTCGTATAATGGGTTTGACTGGGGTGCGTTCTCATTGAGAAGTGAGGTGTTGTTTGTTTTCTTTATAATTTTGAGGTCTTCAAATATATTTATTACAGCTGGAATGTTTTCTCGGTGGATTATCGTGAGAGTGTTTTCAATTGTATTCATTCGATGGAGTAAACATCACCGTACACAACATCAACAAATAGCGGAAACTCAACCTGCAGAAGATGGAAGATAACTTCCGAAAGCACTCCAGTTAATTTTATATACAATATTTTAACAAAGTTGAGGACGACGGCACCTACCAACAGGTACAATTTAATTTTTAACTTTCACCATATGACTTCATCTCAACGGAATTTGATATGAATTTTACTAGTATTGATTCATTATCATTTATTACTCACAATATCATCGGGGCAACATAACTCCGCCTTCCAGGTGCCCCTACCTAAGAAATGGATTACAATTCTGCCAATGCCAGGGGAGAAAACCAGAAATGTCATAAAAGACAACCTGGTGGCATTAGACAAAACAAAAAAAAAATAATAGTAATGTGTATTGACTTACGAGAGTTAATATGATGATCTTGAAGAAGATTTTCGGGCTGTTGGCTGTGGTCTTGAGGCTTGAATTCCCCAACACTTTGCCAGAGACTGCGACCGGCATCCTCAACGGATGTCTTGAGATTGGCAATTTTGTCAACTGTCTGCCCTATTTATACAGTTCACTGCAATGTTTTAAAATACAATAGGAAGTACCATTAAGAGGTTTGTTTAATAATTAAAACATTTGGTCTGTTCATTCTTATCTCTTAGAGTTGTTTTTGTCGAACATATGTTTCAGATATGGTGAAATTAAATGTTTCTTACCTCTCCTCATATAAATTTTCTAAGTAGATCGCGATTTTGAGACCACAATGGTCTCATCTTCAGCACTTTCTTGGTGACTGATATGTCGATCGGAAGAAACTCTTCTTCTTCCCTCTGTTGGTGGACTGATGAACCTCTGGATCAGGTCAAAATTTGCGGGAATTTCAAAGTTCATAAATTTTCTTTTGTTTTTCTGAATGTGGATCTTTTCCCAAACCGTGAGTAAAACGAAATCACGGTTTGGGAAAAGATCCACATTCAGAAAAACAAAAGAAAACTTATGAACTTAGAAATTCCTGCAAATTTTGACCTGATCCAGAGGTTCATCAGTCCACCAACAGAGGGAAGATGAAGAGTTTCTTCCGATCGACATAACATCAGTCGCCAAGAAAGTGCTGAAGATGAGACCATTGTGGTCTCGAAATTGCTATCTACTTACAAAATTTATATGAGGAGAGGTAAGAAACATTTAATTTCACCATAAATTAAACCTCATAGTGATTAATTCCTATAAAAGTTAAATATGTTTCAGTGCTTCTTAGCCCCATTGTCAGCGATTACAGACTGAATTTTCTCATGCTGTCGGCTCTGATTCTTGATTCCTGCTCTCTTTGCCTCTAGTCAAATGAATTTACTAATGAGGTTCCTTTCTGTGGGAATGTCAAAGTTCATAATTCTTTCCTTGTTCTTCTGTATATATATTTTTTCCCATATGGTGAGTTCATTTTTGTTTTCTAGAAAACAGGGCCGACAACATGAGAAAATTCAGTCTGTAATCGCTGACGATGGGGCTAAAAAGCTCTGAAACATATGTTCGACAAAAACAACTCTAAGAGGTAAGAATGAACAAACCAAATGTTTTAATTATCATAAGTAATGCCACGAATGATTTCCAATTTATCTAGATAATTTGGAAATCAAGAGTGGCATTTGTTAGGACTATTTAATGAATAAAATTAAGCTGTTTACTCACAAATCATTATTTAACTATAGTTATTTTAAAATATTTATATGTTTAAAGTAACCGGCAATGTTTGAAAACAAATGAGAAACGATTGGTATGCTTCATTTGCTTCTTTTGTTCATCACTGCAACCAAATCATGTTATTTATTGCCAAAGGATCGCAATGTTGTAAGAATGCACCCTAGTGGAGAAATTTATAACCAACGTTATAGGTATTAATTAATTTGATGTCCTATGATGTAAATATGTCAATTATATTTTTCTGCAACTTCATTTCCTGGAAAATAATTTGTTTAAGAAAGTGCAAACAGTGGTTTCTTTTTTTTTGTTTTGGTGTAATCAATTGTTACAAATGTTTTTATATTATTTCTTGTATGTGCTTTCTGCTGACATTTATGCACTATATAATCAATCTGGTAGCCATATTTCTGGGAGAGTCAGTTACTGCAAAATAATCCAATGACCTATTCATAATGTTAAAAAGGAGGTGCTTTCTTTATTATGACTATTTAACTCATGCCCCAAATGAGAGTCAATGACCAATCACGTTTCAATGATTTCTTGTTTTACAACCAATCAGAGTCGTGTTTCACGAAATATTTATCAGTGTTATAATTACCATATTAAAGAAAGCTCCTCCTTTTTAACATTCTGAATAGGTCATAGCATTATTTTGCAGTGACTGACTCACTAAGAAATACGGCTACCAGATTGTATATATAGTACATGAATGTCAACACATACCGCATGCGGGAGTTGATATAAAAACATTTGTAGCAATTGATTCTACCACCAAAAAAAGAAACCACTGTTTGCACATTCTTAAATGTATTTTTTCCCAGAAAAAATATAATTGTCATATTTACATTATAGGACATCAGAAATGAATTAATATACAGTTTGATGTGTTTCATTTTTTCTCCACTAGAGTGCATTCTTACAATATTGCGTTCCTTTGGCAATAAATAATATGATCTGGTTGCAATGATGAACAAAAGAAGCAAATGAAGCGTACCAATCGTTTCTCATTTGTTTTCAAACATCGCCGTTTACATTAAATATATAAATATTTTAAAATAACTATATTTAAATAATGGTTTGTGAGTAAACAGCTTAATTTTATTCGTTAAATAGTCCTAACAAATGCCACTCTTGATTTCCAAATTCTATCAATAATTTGGAAATCACTCGTGGCATTACTTACGATAAACTTTTAGTTGGTAAATTTTAGGCGAAACACAACTGTGATTGGTTGTAAATAAAAATTCATTGAAATGTGATTGGTCATTGACTCCAATTTGGGGCATGAGTTAAATAGTCACTGCAATGTATTCTAAATTGCCAGTCTGACAACCCTTGAGTATGCCAGATGCAGTCTCTGGCAAAACATCGGGGAACTTCAAGACCACTGCCAACAGCCCAGAAATCTTCTTCAAGATCATCATATTAGTAATATGTGTTTATTTTACAGGAAGATTTCAACTCTAACAAACTGGTTAATTAAGAAGGAGTATGATGTAGAGGATTTGTTAGCAAGCATCGATGATGTGATCATTAAGACGGTGCTAGCTGCGCACCCTATGCTCAAGCACAGTTACCATGCCTGCTTCCCATCTCATGACTTCACTTATGCTTGTTTTGAACTTCTTGGATTTGATGTTCTCTTAGATTACAAGCTCAAACCATATATTCTAGAGGTAATATTATTGAATATACAGCTCAATACTTATATTATTTTTGGTCTGGACATCTTACCTCAATATTAATCAACATTAATATTGAGGTAAGATGTCCAGACCAAAAATAATATAATTAAAATAACCTCAAAATATAACTTCCTAAAATTAAATATTAGCTCAATACTTATTTTAGGAATTCTCACTATGAGGTGTATTCATTAAGGTAGATTTTTTTTTCAATCACCTCATATTGTTCTTCTTATTTGACTATAAACTAGTATGGAAGTGAAAATTGGATAATGAAATCAAGGGATAAAAGCAGGATACAGACTGCGGAAATGCTGTTTTTACATAATGTGAAAGGATGCACAAGAGCAGATAGAATAAGAAATGAAACTATACGAGAATAATTAAATATATATAAAATTGAAGATAAAATCAGCGAAAATAATAAGAAATGGACAGAACACTTAATGAGAATGAACAACGAAAGAATACCAAAAAGAACCTTCATGTATAATCCCAGGGAACAAGAGATGTTGGCCGACCATGTAGAAGATGGACTCCACTTTTAACTTCGCCAGAACAGGCTGCATAGCCTAAACATTGTAGTAGAAGAAGAAGAACTGGTTTCTGAACATAGTTTCTGTTCCATCCTCAGTATCGTCACGACCGTTGTTCTGTCATCTTGAAGAGCCGTCCTTCGCTCCTTCCATTGGCTGACTGAAAAACCTCGAAGCCAGGTCATTCTCACTGGGAATTTCAAAGTTCATCAATTTCTTCTTTTTGCTCTTTTGAATGTAGATCTTTTCCCAAATGGTAAGTTCTTTTGGTTTTTCTATTTGTTTTAATAATTTAGCTTCTTTCTCGATAAGATGTTTCTCAGACCATGCATGGGCAGCCACTGCACTTCCATTTGATGTTTATCTAGAAAGAGCTAAATTATTAAAACAAATAGAAAAACCAAAAGAACTTACCATTTGGGAAAAGATCTACATTCAAAAGAACAAAAAGAAGAAATTGATGAACTTTGAAATTCCCGGTGAGAATGACCTGGCATTGAGGTTTTTCAGTCAGCCAATGGAAGGAGCGAAGGACGGCTCTTCAAGACGACAGAACAACAGTCGTGACGATACTGAGGATGGAACAGAAACTTTGTTCCGAAACTAGTTTATAGTCAAATAAGAAGAACAATATGAGGTGAGTGATTAAAAAAAACAAAATTCTACCTAATACAGCTCATTTCTTAAGGGGGGTGATGGGTGAAATTTCTATTTTCTACATTTTTTGAGCTAGAGACTTGAGTTTTTGTACAAACATTCACTGCATGATACATAATGATGTGTTTAAGTGTCATTCTTAACTTTTATAAGATTCATGATGTGTTCCGTTGAGGTTTATTCAAAATTAATATAAAATTATAGAATATTCACCTGAAAGGTCCGTCTCCTCAACTTAATTATCATTTAACTGTAGCGCTTTCGGGACTTTGTCCCATCATCGGCAGGATTCAAAACTGGTGTTTCACTGAAGATCTGGTAGAGGGGGTTGCATGTATTTGGTTCGTTTTCGTTTATCAGGCTGTCGTTGTGAGCTGCTTTCATGATTTCCATCTCTTCGAGTACGTTTATCTTCGCTGGATTATTTTCTCTGTGCATTACTGTTAGGGTGTTTTCAATATTTAACATGCGATGTCCTTCATGGATGACGTGTTTTGCATAGCTTGATTTAACTTCATGCAGAAGGTAAATCAAGCTATGCAAAACACGTCATCCATGAAGGACATCGCATGTTAAATATTGAAAACACCCTAACAGTAATGCACAGAGAAAATAATCCAGCGAAGATAAACGTACTCGAAGAGATGGAAATCATGAAAGCAGCTCACAACGACAGCCTGATAAACGAAAACGAACCAAATACATGCAACCCCCTCTACCAGATCTTCAGTGAAACACCAGTTTTGAATCCTGCCGATGATGGGACAAGTCCCGAAAGCGCTACAGTTAAATGATAATTAAGTTGAGGAGACGGACCTTTCAGGTGAATATTCTATAATTTTATATTAATTTAGTGTCATTCTTGTGAGACATTTATTTTAAGAGTTATTAATTATTTTTTTTTGCAAATGCTCCAGGTTGTCTTTTCGACATTCCTGGTGTTTTCTTCTGGTATGGTGTACTTGTAACCCACTTCTCAGGTTGGGGCGCCTGGAAGGCAGGGTTACGTTCTTCCGATGATATGATGGGTGATGATGATGATGATGATAGTGGTGTGCCAGGAGAATTTCTAATCCTAAGCTTAATCTAAGATGAATATGAATGATGATGATTGTGATGGCCATATGATTCCAGGGACCGTTTGGGGCTTAAAGTTTTCCTGATATTTGTCTTACAGGTGAGAAAAAAACCTCGATAAAAACCTCACCCAGAAAAACTGTCCCGACCGGGGTTCAAACACGGGCCTGCTGCGTGACAAGCAGTACGCTACCTCGAGACCACAGTGGTGGACTGAGTTATTAAATATTATATTTTTTTAAATTTGCATATATTATAATTAAATGGGTTCCACAATTTTTTAGTAAAATGTCTGATTTTTTTTACATGACCCCCTAAAATATTTAGAAACACATCATGCATTAGAATTATTATATTGTGAATACAAAGGGGAAAAAAAATGTTGTACCACACATGTGGAATTACAAAAAAAAAATTAATAATTGCATACATTTAAAATACTACTTAAATCATGAAACCCATACACTATTTTGTTACCCTTTGTTTTTAGGACATGAAGTAAAAATTTGAACCTTCTAGCACAAAGTTCCTGAATTCCATTCAAGTTTGAATGTACAAAAATGCAGTGAAAATAAAAGTGTGGAAAACAAGTTTAATTATAATTAAATGGGTTCCACAATTTTTTAGTAAAATGTCCGATTTTTTTTTCTTACAAGACCCTTAAAACATTTAAGAAAGACATCATGCATTAGAATTCTTATAATGTGAATACAAAGGGAGAAAAAAAAAATGTTGTACCTCATGCGTGGAATTACAAAAAAAATTAATAATTGCATACATTTTATTTTTTATTTCTTAAAATACTATTTGAATCATGAAACCCATGCACTACTTTGTTACCCATTGTTTTTAGGACATGCAGTAAAAATTTGAACCTTCTAGGACAAAGTTCCTGAATTCCATTCAATTTTGAATGTACAAAAATGCAGTGAAAATAGAAGTGTGGAAAAACAAGTTTAAAGATTTGCATGCAGGTGGCATTTAACTGGTACATCCTTTTAACTCTGATGTAATTTAGGGCACTTAGAAGTGCCATAGGCCTCTGAAACTTTTCCAATAGATACATTAGCATAAGGCTATTTTTTAGTACAAAAAACAAAAAAAAATGTAAATTTTGATCTTTGATCTCAAATGGTCAATTTTTCACCATCACCCCCCTTAAGCTGCAGGTACTTTATATACTTGGATAAAATTATGATCTTTTTCTTCAGTCTTTTTTTTTTTTCAAAATTTCCATAGTGGTTTTTTTCTGGGAATGTTGGCAAATAATGAAACTACATCAAATGAAATTAATCCATCTATTGGATCCCCTACAACTCAATGGTATTAATAGACTGTTAGTTTATGCTGCTGATGTATTATTGAATGATAGTGAGGAGATGCTAAGTGCCAACAAACGCACTATATTGAGTAACACTAAGAAATCGGGACTAGAAGTAAACATCAATAAAACTAAATATATGTTCACACATAGAAATGCATTATATTATGGAAATGGACTACTAATGACAATGAGGGAAATTTTGAAGAAGTGGATGAATTCAAATACCTAGAAACAATAATTACAAATAGGAATGAATTGCACAAAGAAATTAAACATAGGCTCAATTATGGGAATGCGTGCTATTATGCATTACAGGGACTCTTGTCATCCCAACTCCTTTAAAAAAATATTAAACTGAAAATATATAAAATTGTTATTCTCCCAGTTATATGATATGGATGTGAAACATGGACTCTTACTTTAAGGGAGGAAAGGAGATTACGAGTATTTGAGAATAAAGTTGTTAGAAAAATTGTTGGTCCAAAATGAGATGAACAGAAAGGTGAACGGAGAAACTACATAACAGTGAACTGCATTGTATGTTTAGGAAGCCAGATACAATAAGAACATGTTTTTATTATTAATTTCATACATCTCAATGATAGATAGATCATATTTGAAGAGAAAAATTATACACTCAGACCGGGACTTGAGCCCAAGACCCTTGGTTTATAATTTTTCTCTACAAATATGATTTATCCATCATTAAGATGTATGAAATTAATAATAAAAACATCGAAAAAACCGTACTGGCATTTATAATGTAATATATAATTTCCAAATATATCTTCTTAATATAGGAGTCGCCATTTGCAAAGATAGAAGCAAAGGCTTCATAGCATTTGGTGGGCAGGAATTACAATGTTTATAGAGAAAGATTTGCATTTAGATTGGTACTTGCTCAGGTAGCTCAGATGGTAGAGCACTTGGTCTAGAGAATCAAGGGTCCCGGGTTCAAGTCCCAGTCTGAGCGTATAATTTTTCTCTTCAAATATAATAAGAACATTTAAGTCTCATAGACTGCATGGGCAGGACATGTGGCACGTATGGGGAATGAAAGAGGTGCATGGAAGTTTCTTGTAGGAAAACCAGAAGGAAAACACCCAGCTGGTAGACCAAGAAATGAGGTGGGAGAATAACATTATATCCATGATTTGAGAGAAGTTGTACAGGGGATGATTGGAAAACATTAGCTCAGGATAGGGATATATGGAGATCTTATGTCCATGCAGCCATGAACCTATGGTTTCGATAGAGCCAGTTATTTAGAGTTGGATCTAAATGTTTTTAAATATATGACCATTGGCTCAAGATAATGTATGGAGAGCTTATGTCTGTGCAGCCATGAACCTAAGGGTTCGAGATAATGCCAGTAAGTAAGTTGCTTTAATCAGAAATGTAAAAATCTGTGATCTCTATATAAAATGTAATATTTTACAGGTGAATCACTCCCCGAGCTACCATACAGATACTCAAATTGATCGTGACATAAAAGAAAATCTTCTACAGGATACATTTATTATTTTAAATCTGTCACAGACTGACAAGAAGAAAGTTTTGGAAGAGGATCGTCGAAGAGTGAGAGAGAGATTGTTACAAGGAATAAATCACAGAGATAGGTATAGTGCTAGCACTAATACGATGATATCCATCCATAGTAATTCTGTCCAAGGGCAGGTCTTTCACTGCAATCATAACATTTTCATTCTATGCTTTGCAGCTTTACTAGGGAATTGTAGGTTTGGTAGCTTCCCGTTGCTTTCTACACCGGTGAAGGATGATGATGGCCTTATGATTTCGGGGACCATTTGGGCCTTTAAGTTTTTCTGACATTTGTCTTACGGAGAGGAGAAACCCCGATAAAAACCTCACCCAGAAAAACTGCCTCGACTGGGGATTGAACCCAGGCCAGCTGCATGACAAGGCAGCATGCTACCTCAAGACCACAGCGGTGGACGTTACAATGATATGATGGGTGATAAATGATAATGAAGCACCAGGAGAGTTCTTGACGTAAATTCCAGACAATGGGCAACCACAGGAAAAAATCCTATGGTCTGACCGGGAATCGAGCCTGGGACCTCATGAAATGTAGTCAGAAATGCTGACCACTAGCCCATGAGCCTGGTAAACAAAGCAGATGTTTTAACTTAAAAAGCATTAAGATTCTGCAGTTTTTTCTTGATAGTTGAACTGTTCAGAAGTTTAGTGCATTTTTATCAATAGATAAGATCATGATGTTCAGATTCCAATGTGTGTTTTAAATATAATACACCATATCCCAATCAAACCTCCCACATATTAATTAATCATAACTCTCATAGTATGCAGAATTATGAAATGAGGTTGGTATTAAAAGAAAGCTATTCTTTTTGCAGACGATTTAGCTCTTCTGGCACTTTCCGAAAATGATTTGCAACGATAAATTTATAATTTACAAAAAATAGGTGCCAAATTTAATATGGAAATATCAATTAACAAAACTAAAATTATGGCATTTCATGGGAAGGACCCCATACAAAGTAAAATCTGTCTCCAGAAAAAAATTTTAGAGAGATCTAATCAATTTAAATATCTTGGATATTATCTCTCTATCTGGGATGAAAGGATATCCCTGAAAAAGTTACTAGTTATAATAAAAGTTTAGGAATTATTAATCAAGTTATGAAACCATCCCTTGTACAAAAAAACACCAGATTACGTTTATATAACACTTTGGCTAGACCAGTGTTTACCTATGTAGTGAAGCATGGACACTAAAAAAACAACATGAAAGCAGAATAACGGCTTGTGAAATGAGATTCATGCGCAGAACAGCTGGTTACACCAGATGGGATCGGAAAAGGAACACCGATATCTTAAAAGAATTGAAGACTACGCCAATTTTGGAATATATTAAACAGTACCAACTAATATTTAATTTTAGGAAGTTATATTTTGAGGTTATTTTAATTATATTATTTTTGGTCTGGACATCTTACCTCAATATTAATGTTGATTTGTTCTTGGACATGTTTCAAAAACAATTCTCTGTTTTATCTTCAGCTTTCCCAGACTGGTTTTATTTATGTTGCATTATGTTGCACCACCTGGATGTCGATGTCAGCTCCATCCTGTGGTTGGCCAAAGAACCTCCAAACAAGGTCACCCTCCATCGGAATATCAAAATTCATAACTCTGTTTCTGTTCTTCTGAATATTAAATTTTTTCCCAAATAGTCAGCTCGTTTGTATTTTCTAACTGTTTTAATAATTTAGTGTCTGAATTTATATTATGTTTTTCAGACCAAACATGAGCAGCAACTGCAGATTTTTCAATTTCTCCATTTTTAATATTTCTTATGTGTTCTTTGGTTCTAATTTTTAGGTTTCTTTTTGTTTTCCCTATATATATCTTTTCACAACCCATGCATTCAATTTGATATATTCCTGACTTTTTATTTTTATCAGTTTTTTCATTTTTGTGGTTTTTATTAGTTTATTTAAACTGTAGTTATTTTTTGGTGCTAATTTAATATTAAACTTCTCAATATATTTTGAAATTTATTATGTACCCAGGGGTGATATGTGAATTTCCTATATTTTTTCATAGGTGGTTCTTCTTTTTCAAGATTACTTCTGTTATCATTTTTTGTTTTTTATACTTTTCTATCCTTTTATGTACCATTTTTTCATCAAACCCATTTTCTCTTGCTACTTTGATTATGTGTTTTTTCTCATGTTTGAAATCTTCTTCGTTTAAGGGTAAGTTTACCAATCTATGAGTTAAACTATTAAATGCTGCTAATTTATGTCCAATTGGATTGAACCCTGTTGATTTTATAAAATTTTCCGTATGAGTTTCTTTCCTATGAATCCTGAATTCAATTTTTCTTTTTTCTTCGTTTCTGACCAATTTAAGATCCAAAAAAGGTATTTGTTTATTGTCTTCTATTTCTTTGGTGAATTTAATGTTTGTACTCTGTAAATTTAATAGTTTTAGGGAATCTTCTACATGTTTTTCTTTAACAATACAAATTATATCATCAACATATCTACTCCAAAATTTAAACATTGTGGGATGTGCTTTAGTGATTTTGAATGTAAAATCACTAAAGCACATCCCACAATGTTTAAATTTTGGAGTAGATATGTTGATGATATAATTTGTATTGTTAAAGAAAAACATGTAGAAGATTCCCTAAAACTATTAAATTTACAGAGTACAAACATTAAATTCACCAAAGAAATAGAAGACAATAAACAAATACCTTTTTTGGATCTTAAATTGGTCAGAAACAAAGAAAAAAGAAAAATTGAATTCAGGATTCATAGGAAAGAAACTCATACGGAAAATTTTATAAAATCAACAGGGTTCAATCCAATTGGACATAAATTAGCAGCATTTAATAGTTTAACTCATAGATTGGTAAACTTACCCTTAAACGAGAAGATTTCAAACATGAGAAAAAACACATAATCAAAGTAGCAAGAGAAAATGGGTTTGATGAAAAAATGGTACATAAAAGGATAAAAAAGTATAAAAAACAAAAAATGATAAACAGAAGTAATCTTGAAAAAGAAGAACCACCTATGAAAAAATATAGGAAATTCACATATCACCCCTGGGTACATAATAAATTTCAAAATATATTTGAGAAGTTTAATATTAAATTAGCACCAAAAAATAACTACAGTTTAAATAAACTAATAAAAACCAACAAAAATAAAAAAACTGATTAAAAATAAGAAGTCAGGAATATATCAAATTGAATGCATGGGTTGTGAAAAGATATATATAGGGAAAACAAAAAGAAACCTAAAAATTAGAACCAAAGAACACATAAGAAATATTAAAAATGGAGAAATTGAAAAATCTGCAGTTGCTGCTCATGTTTGGTCTGAAAAACATAATATAAATTCAGACACTAAATTATTAAAAACAGTTAGAAAATACAAAAGAGCTGACTATTTGGGAAAAAAATTTATATCAGAAGAACAGAAACAGAGTTATGAATTTTGATATTCCGATGGAGGGTGACCTTGTTTGGAGGTTCTTTGGCCAACCACAGGATGGAGCTGACATCGACATCCAGGTGGTGCAACATAATGCAACATAAATAAAACCAGTCTGGGAAAGCTGAAGATAAAACAGAATTGTTTTGAAACATGTCCAAGAACAAATCAACATTAATATTGAGGTAAGATGTCCAGACCAAAAATAATATAAGTACCAACTAAATTGGAAACACCATCTTGAAAGAATGAGTTCAAATCGGATCCCCAAAGCTGTTTATAATTATATACCAAGAGGACGATGATCACTGGGCCATCCTATGAAATGCTGGAGGGAAAATTTTCTATAGGATCGTAACAGACCTTGGCCTAATACTTGGAAGGAAGAAGAAGAAGATTAAAAGAAAGAGAAACTCAAAGAATTTTTGTTTTCATTGCAGTTAATTCATCTGTTGCATGTTGGACAATAATGACATAAAACAAAATGGCGACTCCTCAGCAGTGAGTACAAACTGTTTTCTGGTATGTAAAAGACTGTGTGTTTGTGACTCCAGTAGAAGATCTTCATGATTTATGAACGCATATCTTTGACACAATTGCAACAATACTAATGGACATGTTAGACAGAACATGGCACGAAGACGAATACAGACTTGATATTGTTCGTGCTACTAATGGTGCACATATAGAGGTGTTTTAGTGTGTGGCAATGAAAATTCTTTGAGTTTCTGTTTCGTTTAATACTGGCCTCATTTCATAATTCTGCATACTTTGTTAGTTATGATTAATTAAAATTGAATGGGTCACCCTGTATTATAATTTGATAATAATTTTGACAGTGAAATTGGAAGTTGTGGTACAAGCATGAAGAATCTCTGGAAAGCACAGTTTGCATGGGAGGAGTCCCACATGGGAAATTTCCGTTGTGTATATCCACAAGAAGGTTGTGAAAAGTATGAGCCATTCTTTCATCAGAACCAGAGCTCCTTATTCCAAGATACAGCTGCTTCCAGAGCAAGAGAAGAATGTTCCCGACTTCAGAGAGAAGAGCTGGAGGTAAAATTCCACTTATTTTCTTCATAAATTGTTTTGCTCAAATAGATATGGCATAACAAGATTGTTTGCTGCTGAATCTATTTCATTTCTAAACTTAAGTTGTAAACATCTGATATTAGTGTCAAATCCATTGTTGTTTTATGACAATATTTTTAATGCTGTTATTGTGTTCTTTAATTGTTGCTTCTATACCTCTTCCAAGCTAAGAATACCTGCTGTGCGCTGTTACGCTTGCCTGGGAATCTAGTAATCCCAATCTTTTTAGCATCAAAAAGCTGAAAGATAAAATGGTTATTGTGATATTTAACTTTTACAGGAATTAATCACTATGAGGTTTAATTTATAGTAAAATTTATGGTAAAATCAAATGTTTCTTACCTCTCCTCATACAAATCTTCTAAGTAGATCGCAATTTCGAGACCATAACGGTCTCATCTTTAGTACTATTTTGGCGACTGATGTTATGTCGATTGGAAGAAACTCTTCTTCTTCCCTCTGTTGGTGGACCGATGAACCTCTGGATCAGGTCAGAATTTGCGGGAATTTCGAACTTCATAAGTTTTCCTTTGTTTTTCTGAATGTGGATCTTTTCCCAAACCGTGAGTTCCTTTTGTTTGTCTGTTTGTTTAAACAAATATTTGTTTAAACAAATTCAGAAAAACAAAGGAAAACTTATGAACTTCGAAAAAACAAATAGACAAACAAAAGGAACTCACGGTTTGGGAAAAGATCCACATTCAGAAAAACAGAGGAAAACTTATGAACTTCAAAATTCCTGCAAATTCTGACCTGATCCAGAGGTTCATCAGCCCACCAACAGAGGGTAAAAGAAGAGTTTCTTCCGATCGACATAACATCAGTTGCCAAAATAGTACTGAAGATTGAGACCGTTATGGTCTCGAAATTGCGATCTACTTAGAAGATTTGTATGAGGAGAGGTAAGAAACATTTAATTTTACCATGGTTATTGTGAGTTATCTTTAAAAGATAGACATATGCTGTCATGGATTTTTTGAGATATTCAATTCTGTATACATTAATTTGGTGTATATGTTATGTTTTAGGCAGCGTAAGCCATTTAAATGTCCAAAAAGTTCTGAAAAACAAGTTTTTCTCTACAAAGGATGATTTTTAAGGGTAAAGAGGTTGAGTATCATAACTCTCTTATAGCCTAAAACCTTCCTGGGAAACTCCTGAACATTTTGCAAAAAACCCCATCACAATCGGAATGAACGGTATGGCAGCGCATAAAGCACAAACAGACAGACAAACATACATTCGTTTGATGTTTTTATTATTAATTTTACACATCTCATTGAAGGATAAATTAAATTTGAAGAGAAAAATTTAATACATTCATTTATTTATATATAGATGCATGCAGAAAGCTTGCATAAGTAGATTAATTTCATGATAAAATCAAATGTTTCCTACCTCTCCTCATATAAATCTTCTAAGTAGATCACGATTTCAAGACGATAACAGTCTCATCTTCAGTACAATCTTGGCGACTGATGTTATGTCAATTGGAAGAACTACTACTTCTTCTTCCCTCTGTTGGTGGACTGATGAACCTCTGGATCAGGTTAGGATTTGCAGGAATTTCGAAATTCATAAGTTTTCCTTTGTTTTTCTGAATGTGGATTTTTTTCCCAAACCGTGTTTTCCTTTTGTTTATCTATTTGTTTAATTAGACTGGCTTTTGATTCAATTAAATGTTTTTCGGACCAACTATGAGCAGCTACTACTGACTTTTCCACTTCTCCATTTTTGACATTTCTTAGTTGTTCTTTCACCCTTGTTTTCAAATTTCTTTTTGTTTTTCCAATATATATTTTATCACAACCCCTGCATTTGATCTGATAAATTCCTGATTTATATGAGGAGAGGTAGGAAACATTTGATTTTATCATAAATTAAACCTCATAGTGATCAATTCCGATAAAAGTTAAAAAAAAAAGATTAATTTCAATATTATGTTCTGTAAATAATGGTTCTTAGTTAACTCTCACAGGTGTTTAATTCATTAATTTATTTATTATTCTTATTTTTGATTTATTAAAAAAACTATATTTATGACTATTTAACTCATGCCCCAAATGGGAGTCAATGTCCAATCACATTTCAATGATTATTGATTTACAACCAATCACAATTGTGTTTCGCCTAGAATTTATGAACTAAAGTTTATCATAATAAAGACAGCACCTCCTTTTTTATCATCCTGAATAGGCCATAGAATTATTTTGCAGTGACTGACCCTCTAAGAAATATGGCTACCAGATTGTATATATAGTGCATGAATGTCAACACATAACACTTGTGAGAGTTAATATAAAAACATTTGTAGCAATTGATTATACCACAAAAAAAAAACCACTGTTTGCACTTTGTTAAATGTATTTTTTCCCAGGTAATAACATTCCAGAAAAATATAATTGTCATATTTACATCATAGAGTAAATATACAGTTCAATGTGTTTCATTTTTTCTCCACTAGAGTGCATTCTTACAATATTGCGTTCCTTTGGCAATAAATAATTTGATCTGGTTGCAGTAACAAAGAAGCAAATGAAACATACCAATCGTTTCTCATTTGTTTTCAAACATCGCCGTTTACATTAAATATATAAATATTTTAAAATAACTATATTTAAATAATGATTTGTGAGTAAAGAACTTAATTTTATTCATTAAATGGTCCTAATAAATGCCACTCTTGATTTCCAAATTATCTAGATAAATTCACTCCTCACTTCGTGAGTCGTGAATTTATCGGTAATTTGGAAATCACTCGTGGTATTACTTATGAAAACTTTTTTCTCCATTTTTGCAGGCATTGTTTATTTAGAGTTTATGACAAAATAATTAATTCACTGGCATTATCGAACCCTTAGGTTGATGGCCACGCGGATATAAGCTCCCCATATAACCCTATCCTGATCTAATGCTTTCCAATCACCTCCTGTATAATCTACTTCCCTGAAATTATGGTTAATTTAATTCTCCCACCCCTTCTTGGCCTACCAACTGGACGCTTTGCCTCTGGTTTTCTTATAAGTTACCATGCCCCTCTTTCATTCCCCATGCCTACTTTGACTATTCTTAATTTTTAAATTTATTTTAGTTTTGATTTTAACATTTCTTTTGGAAGTACTACACACACAATCTAGAGAAAATATAACTCTAGCTATACCTCTACAACTAATTTCTCAGTATTCCTCAAACTTCCTTGTTTCTTACAATATTGCGATCTTATTTGGCAATAAATAATATGATCAAGGTGCAGTGAATGAACATAACCTCACATTTCTGATTTGTTTTCAAACATTGCCGTTTACATTGAATATATAAATATTTTAAAATAACTATAGTTAAACAATGATTTGTGAGTAAAGAGCTTAATTTTATTTGTTGGGTCCTCATCTAGGGGATATGTGGATGGCGACCACAAGGTGCCCAAGCTGAGCAAAACATTTCTTCCACTTACTTGTATTTTGCACTCTTTTAACTTTACTATCTAACCTCTCTTGGTTAACTCTTGTTTTTTCAACCTGACACTATTAGGGCATCCGAGGGCTAGGGAGTCTTTCCTTTCTTCCATTTCTTCTTTCCTTTATTTTCTTTTCTTCTCCAGAAAAGCCTGACCAGAGGCTATAAGATGGCAGGCCCATCACTGGTCTTGCCTTCCTTTGGCCAGCAACCAATCGAAGGGACTATTATTATGATTTCAAGTCTTATACGAGAATTTTCTGGAAGACGCTGGAGGGAAAATTTTCTATAGGATCGTAACAGGTCTTGGCCTAATACTTGGAAGGAAGAAGAAGAAATAGTCCCAACAAATGCCACTCTTGATTTCCAAATTCTCTAGATAAATTCACTCCTCACTTTGTGAGTTGTGAATTTATCAATAATTTGGAAATCACTCATTGCATTGCTTATGATAATTTAAATGTTATTACTTTATGCGAGCAGGGAAAAGTGAAAACTGAAGCAGCTCGCAGAACAATATGGAGAAGCAGAGAGGGTGAAAAACTACAACCAGAGTCTCCAGCAGGCAGGGATAAGCAATCTGTACCTCCAGTGAAGAAAAAACTGCACATTCCAGTAAGTTATATCACTCATTTTCTGCTTGGAATATTAAATGAAAAGTTACCCAATTTCATTCAGATGTCAGGTCCCTGTTTTATAAAAGTTCTACTTTAGGTAGTTACTTATTAACAGTTCCAGGGAATATGTGGTACGATAAAACAATCATTAAATAACAAAACAACAAGAGAGACCCAATTGAAATTTTACAAACGTTGGCAGTACTGGTACTGCTCTATGGTTCAGAAGCCTGGATACATAAAAAACAAGATCTAAGTCGGATAACGGCGGCAGAAATGAAATTTTTGAGATCTGTTAAAGGGTGCACTAAGGAAGTCAGAATCAAGAATGCAGAAATAAGACAGGAACTTGAAATATTTGCAATAACTGATAAAATAGATACATATAGACAAAAATGGAAACAATACATAGACAGAATGAATGAAGATAGATATCCAAAATAAATAACAAATTACAAACCTAAAGGCACCCGAGATGTGGGCAGACCTAGAAAGAGATGGGCTGAAGTCGGAACGGGTCAACAGACCTAATCCATGAATGCAGATGATGATGATGACTTATTAACAGTGTAAAATTTACTAGTTAGAAGTCTGGTAAGCATTTGTTACTGATCGAGAAAAAGTTTGAAAAAATGAGGTGCTTGCGCCGAGTTTTTTCAATTTTCGAGATCTGTTACATGCTTACCTTCTTCTTCTTCCTTCCAAGTATTAGGCCAAGGCCCGTTATGATCCTGTAGAAAATTTTCCCTCCAGCGTTTCATAGGACGGCCCAGTGATCTTCGTCCTCTTGGTATATAATTATAAATAGCTTTGGGGATCCGATTTGAACTCATTCTTTCAAGATGGTGTTTCCAATTTAGTTGGTACTGTTTAATATATTCCAAAATTGGCGTAGTCTTCAATTCTTTTAAGATATCGGTGTTCCTTTTCCGATCCCATCTGGTGTAACCCGCTGTTCTGCGCATGAATCACATTTCATGTGCAGAACAGCTTACCTCATGTGTATTGCATACTTTTTTTTTGGTCGATGTGACTAATTTTTAGTAAGTATAGTAATAAATGAATTAAAATATTGGTTGGATGTAAATGACTTCTATGAGAAAAAAACATTTGGTGATCGTTACTATGTAGCTTTTCATTTGTTTTATTATAAGCGAGGATTGTTGGCTGTGGAGACATTTTTATATGTAGTACCGTGATTAGAATCTGTTTGATAATTTTATTATGGAAGGAGTCATGGTAGATGATAGAGAAATTGAAGAAGCCTGGAGAGTGGGATGTTCTGCATTAATTCCGGAAAAGTCTAAAGAAAGGTACGAGTTAGTGTACAAAACATTCAAGAAATGTTTTATTTTACTTACTGAACGTGTGCTTTTTGAGTCCATATCAGCATTGCAATTTCTTTTGTTTGCATAGCAACCAGGTTAGATGTGGGAATGTTGACTTACTTCCAGTAACAACAATATTGGTAAGTATAAGAAATTAGTCACATCGACCAAAAAATTGTTTTTTGTACACTGCTTTTAGCAGTTAGGAATGTGATTTCATGTAAAGAGTATATGAGATAAACAATTCTCTCTGCTGGATTTCAAAGCCTTCCCTATGAATTGCATTTGCACATGACTCAAATATAATAGCTATTCTGTAATATTATTCTTTAGCAAAGTTATTGAAATATCAAAATCATTTAAGAAAGAATAAAAGCCCATGAAGCAAGAAAACTTAAGGGAAAGTTTAGAAAATTATTTTCGAGATAAATTTATTACCGTATATTACTTCTAAATTATGTACATTACTAACTACTTTACAAAATTAAAATGATTCATGCATGTCACCTCATACACTCAGTGTTCTTTGCAGCACAGGACCGTGGTGTCAGGATCGTTCCTATCTTCAGCCATCTTTTCGACTGTTGAATTTTTATCTTCACCATCATCTTCTAAACTGCCATCTAGACAGTGAAGGCGAAAATTGAACAGTCGAAAAGATGGCTGAAGATAGGAACGAGTGTTCCTGAAATGCAGTCCTGTGCTGTGGAGGAGGAGTTGATATGCACGACTCATTTTAATTTTATTAATTTGAAAGCCTCATGAAGTTAATTCCCATCATAAGTTTTATGAAATACTAACTAACTAACTCACTGGCACTATCGAACCCATAGGTTCATAGCCATGCGGACATAAGCTCTCCATACATCCCTATCCTGAGCTAATGTTTTCGAATCATCCCCTGTATAATCTACTTCCCTCAAATCATAGTTAGTTATTCTCCCACCTCATTCTTGGTCTACCAACTGGGCATTTTCCCTCTGGTTTTCCTACAAGAAGCTTCCATGCATGTCTTTCATTTTCCATTCGTGCCACATGTCCTTCCCATTGCAGTCTATGAGACTTAATTGTTCTTATTATATCTGGCTTTCGATAAAGACCTGTTATGTAGTCTTCTCGATTTATCTGTCTGTTCATCTCTCATTAGTCCAAACATTTTTCTAAGAAATAAATTAATGAGTCATTTTAACATCTTACCTCATATTTCATGTTTTATCAAACACGGTAACTATAGTTTTCAAATGATCTTGTCATTCATTTTCAACTGCCAATTTTAACTTTGAATTTTTCTAAGAACTTTATTCTCAAATACTCGTGATCTCCTTTGCTCCCTTAAAGTAAGAGTCCATGTTATGCATCCATATAATATAACTGGTAGAATATCAATTAACAAAACTAAAATTATGGCATTTCATGGGAAGGACCCATACAAAGTAAAATCTGTCTCCAGAATAAAATTTTAGAGAGATCTAATCAATTTAAATATCTTGGATATTATCTCTCTATCTGGGATGAAAAAGATATCCCTGAAAAAATTACTAGTTATAATAAAAGTTTAGGAATTATTAATCAAGTTATGAAACCATCCCTTGTACAAAAAGAACACCAGATTATGTTTATATAACACTTTGGCTAGACCAGTGTTGACCTATGGTAGTGAAGCATGGACGTTAAAAAGACAACATGAAAGCAGAATAACGGCTTGTGAAATGAGATTCATGCGCAGAACAGCTGGTTACACCAGATGGGATCGGAAAAGGAACACCGATATCTTAAAAGAATTGAAGACTACGCCAATTTTGGAATATATTAAACAGTACCAACTAAATTGGAAACACAATCTTGAAAGAATGAGTTCAAATCGGATCCCCAAAGCTGTTTATAATTATATACCAAGAGGACGAAGATCACTGGGCCGCCCTATGAAACGCTGGAGGGAAAATTTTCTATAGGATCATAACAGGCCTTGGCCTAATACTTGGAAGGAAGAAGAAGGTAGAATAATAGTTTTATATATTTTCAGTTTAATGTTTTTTGAAAGGAGTTGGGACATCAAAAGTCCCTGTAATGCATAATAGCATGCATTTCCAGAATTGAGCCTATGTTTAATTTCCTTGTGCATCTCATTCCTATTTGTGATTATTGTTTCTAGGTACTTAAACTTTTATCATTATTTCTTAACTCATAGAATAGACTGCTTATTAAGAGTTAAATTAGTAATGGTCATATTGTATAAAATGACATTGTAATTACACGCTAAATAATACTCTTAAGTATGAGTCCTGCTAACTGTTATTTTACATTACTATTTTTTAAAACAGGTATCAAGTTTTAGCAGTCTAAATTATCAGCCTACACTAGTTGTAAACAGACTGATAGTTTCATGAAACAGGCCCCAGGTTTAAGAAAAATTTTGATAAAATTCACCTTATAATTCTCACTTTACATTATGTTTAAATGATGCAACTTTTTTTATGTCTAGAACATAAAATATAATTTAGTTGCAGAGAGGGAAATGTTCTGCTATTGGCCCATATAAAATTGAACATTGGAGAAGATGTATATACAGTTCTTAAGAAGTTCTCTTACTTAATTGGGATAATCCTTTAATTATATAGTCAAGTTCACTTAGCTTTAATTCCTAAATACTAGAATTGAATTGTTTTTACATTTTTTACAATTTTTGGCTAGTTTTATTTTTTCCAGTACTTTAATATTTACAATGACTATTTAACTCATGCCCCAAATGGGAGTCAATGACCAATCACGTTTCAATGATTTCTGTTTTACAACCAATCACAGTCGTGTTTCGGCTAGATATTTACCAGTGTAAAGTTTATCACAATAAAGAAAGCACCTCCTTCTTAACATTCTGAATAGGTCATAGCATTATTTTGCAGTGACAGAGCCTGCCCAAGAAATACGGCTACCAGATTGTATATATAGTGCATGAATGTCAACACGTAGCGCATGTGGGAGTTAATATAAAAACATTTGTAGCAATTGATTATACCACCAAAAAAAGAAACCACTGTTTGCACTTTCTTAAATGTATTTTTTCCCAGGTAATAATCCAGAAAAATGTAATTGTCATATTTACATCATACGACATCAGAAATGAATATAATATACAGTTTGATGTATTTCATTTTTTTCTTCACTAGAGTGCATTCTTACAATATTGCGTTCCTTTGGCAATAAATAGTATGATCTGGTTGCAGTGATAAACAAAAGAAGCAGATGAAGCGTACCTATCGTTTCTCATTTGTTTTCAAACATCGCCGTTTACATTAAATATATAAATATTTTAAAATAACTATAGTTAAATAATGATTTGTGAGTAAACAGCTTAATTTTATTCGTTAAATAGTCCTAACAAATGCCACTCTTGATTTCCAAATTATCTAGATAAATTGGAAACCACTCGTGGCATTACTTATGATAGTGCCTTAATATTACATCAAGTAACAGACTGATGAGAATATAACTTCAGAAATATTACACTTTCTTGATTTCTTGTCCTTTCCTACAATAGTGAATGAAATAATACTGCTCTAGTCCACCACTGTGGTGTCGAGGTAGCGTGCTGCCTTGTCAAGTAGTGGGTCAAATTCAATCCTCGGTCAGGACAAGTTTCCTCATCTGTAAGACAAATGTCAGGAAACTTTAACACCCAAATGATCCCCAAACACCATCCATCCATAGTAATTCTGCCCAAAGGCAGGTCCTTCACTGCAATCGTTACATTTTCTTGCTATGCTTGCAGCTTTACTAGGGAATTGTAGGTGTGGTAGCTTACAGTTGCTTTCCACACCGGTGAAGGATGATGATGATAATGATACGGATAATGATGATGGCCATATGATTTTGGGGACCGTTTGGGCCTTAAAGTTTTCCTGACATTTGTCTTACAGGTGAGGAAAACCCCGATAAAAACCTCACTCAGAAAAACTGCCCCAACCGGGGATCGAACCCGGGCCTGCTGCGTGACAAGGCAGCATGCTACCTCGAGACCACAGCGATGGACAAACACCATCTGGCCATCATTATCATATTCACCTAATTAGATTAAATTTAAATTAAAGCATCTCCTGGCGCATCATCATTATCATCACCACCACCATCACCTCTCATATCATCGGGGCAGCATAGGCTCTTCCAAGTGTCCCAATCTTAGAAGTGGATTACAAGTACACCATGCCAGGAGAGAATACTAGAAATGTAATAGCTGGTGGCATTGATTAAAAAAAATTACTGCTCTAGATATTTTGTATTCCATCCATCCATCCATCCATCCAATGGCTGATTGGCTCAAATTCGAGCTTTGGCCTCCCTTAACTTCTGCCTGCAATCATTTCTATTTTGCGCAGCAAGCCTCCAGTTACGACACTTAACCCATTCGCTTCAGGTTTAAATGCTCAATGCATTTCCCCAGAAACCGGATTTAAGTCACCGTAAATTATATTGTCTGTTTTCAGACATTCAAAACAAGCAAAATATAACGGTACTTGAGATCACAATAATGGTGAAAGCTAAAACACATTCCTCTACTATTCACAAATGTTAACACAAAATTACCCTGCCAAGGGATGTACAAAATATTGCAAAATATTTAACAGCGGAGTTAAGCGAGTGTACCTCGTCTTCTGAGTTGATGGTCATTTAACTGCCGGCAAGTCTACCTCGTCTTTTGAGGCGAATGGGTTAAGTAGGTTTGCAGCATCTTCCTTAATACCATCCTCCCATAATTTTTTCGGTCTTCCAACTCGTCTATTCCCCATAAAGGGGAAGTGCCAATTCGTAAGTCCATTTTCCTTTGCTTTAATTGTCATTGTTGTAGACCATCATTCTGAGGCTTGTTGGGTTTCTGAACGTATTTGTTTTTACGGGGTAGGGATATCAACCCCATGTCCAACCTCCAGCAATCCTGGGGGGGGGGGGTCGATGATTTTCTGTTGGGGGTTTTCTCCCTTAGCTGGTATGTCCCAATTTTTAAGCGTCGGGAACTTGCTTTTTCACCCCTGCACTTCTTAGTAATAACCAGGAGCCACGACGAGGACATGGTGCATTGGGCTGAGCAGGAATAAATGGCATTTCTCGGGTTTTAATAGTGTGCACCACCAGCAAAATGCACACTCCTGAGACCACGTATTGCCCCTTCGGCTCCCAGATATGTTATATTAGGATATAAGATCTCATGTAACTGTTATGTCGACTGTGTACAATTCCTTGCTTAGAAAAATCATTGTGATGCTGTGTGAAAAGTATTTTTTTATTTAAATTTTTTAGAGGAATATCAATTCTATTATGATTGTTGTCTTATTCTGTACTAATATGTGATTTTCAATATTTTTTTCTATTTTTTTAATAATTAGCAGAAATTTGTGGCCTATTGCATATATGTATAACAAGAGCACAAAAATTGACACAAGTGGGTTGTTAACTAACTAACTTACTGGCATTATCGAACCCTGTAGGTTCTGGTAAATTTGACCCCAGTGGAATACACATGTACAATTTATGATTTCTTTATACTGTTGAATTTTTTCATATTTCTTCTCAGATAATTATTTTTGAATGAGTTTTATATTTTTTCTTGTCATTTTCTGTAATAAGTAACGCAAAGTTTTAAGTCAAGACACATTTTAAAGTAGAATAGGAAGTAACATTAAGAGGTTTGTTTAATAATTAAAATATTTTGTCTGTTCATTCTCACCTCTTAGGGTCGAATGTTTGAACGCATTAGACAGTAAAAGGCGTTCTCTGCTGATAAAGTTTTATTCAAACACATTTTTCTTACTCAGAAATCTATTCACGCGGTAATAATTGTAAAGCTACCTGACAAGGTACCTTAAGATCGTAGCTCAAGATATAAACTTATGTGAAAATCCCGAAGGGAACCGATGGTAACCGATGTAGTTTGAAACTTATCCAAGATGTTGGACCTTGAAGACTTCGATCATGTTTTCGGTATACGCGGAGAAGAGGAATTTGATAGAGTCTACCAAAGAATTCAACTGGAAGAAAAAGAGAATCGGCGTAATATTGCGCGTCGGAGACGTGTTTGTATACGGTATTATTTGCGGGATGCAAGCATAAATGCATTCCTCTATAGCAGACGAAAATAACGGAAGTGGTTTTATCGCTGAGAATTCTGGGTAATTCGTTGCCAATATTACGAAAACGTCAACATTCATGCATGACCGGTTAAGGCGGCCGTTAATTCGATCTCAGCTCACCAGTAATTGGAAGTAATTTGAGTAGAGAGTAATGTATTTGCATACGACCCTTAGAGTTGTTTTTGTTGAACTTATGTTTCAGAGCTTCTTAGCCCCATCATCAGCGATTACAGATCTGTAATCGCTGGCGATGGGGCTAAGAAGCTCTGAAACATATGTTCGACAAAAACAACTCTAAGAGGTAAAAATGAACAGACAAAATATTTTAATTATCAAGACACATTATTCACTTGTACATTCATATTAAACTAAATACATTATTAGAAAATAAAATAAAATACATCTTGTCAATGAAATCAGATTTTAAGAATTAAATTAATATTTTTATTATCTCACCTCATATCCTTTTTTTTCTAGACTGCAGTTTTGGAGCTATATCTCCATCATCTGTAGCCTCTCGTTGACCGATGTTATGTCGTTTTTTGGTTGAGAGGTATTGATGAAGGAGATATAGCTCTGAAACTGCAGTGTAGAAGAAAAAGGATATGAGGTGAGGTAATAAAAATATTAATTTAATTCTTAAATTAAACCTCAGTGTTTTTTCCCTGTTAAAGTTAAATAAATCAGACTTTATATATATATATATATATATATATATATATATATATATATACATATTTATTATTATTTAACACTTCTCACTGAAGGATAAATTATATTTGAAGAGAAAAATTTTCGCCTAGACCGAGACTCGAACCCGGGACCTTTGGCTTTCCAGGCCAAATGCTCTACCAACTGAGCTAATAATAAAAACGTAAATAGAAGCCGTACTGGCTTTATAAAGTAGTGTTAAATTCCAATAAATGTCTTCTTAACTAAGAAGCTGCCATTTGCAAAGATAGAAGCAAAGGTTTCAAAGCATTTGGTGCGAGGGAATTAAAACGTACATAAGAGAAAAAATTGCGTCTAGATCGCAACTTGCCTCGGTAGCTCAGTTGGTAGAGCATTTGGCCTGGAAAGCCAAAGGTCCCGGGTTTGAGTTTCGGTCTAGACGAAAATTTGTCTCTTCTAATATAAATCAGACTTTGTTTCATTAGAATCCTTCTCCCTACTTTAGGATAATAAAGTTTCAAATATAAATATAATAATAATAATAATAATAATAATAATATATTTTATTCCATTTTTTATTTTATAATAATATTATTATTATTTGATTCTTATTAAGAAAACCTCATAATGTAAAAATTCCCAAATTTATTATTTTAATTCAATATTTATTGTAGCTCCAAACTAACAATACTAGATATTGCAAGTTATTTTCCTTGTTTGACAGTTATGCATCAACAATCTAAAAGCAGAAACATTTGGTGCTTAGCTGCATGATTCAAAATTTAGATTAACATTTATGAAGATCTAGTTTCATAGCCATTTGTTGCAAAACATAGAATCTCTGATAGGACTGATGGCATGTACATTTTTCTTTAATAACAGGTAGGAGACCCTTTAATTCCTTCCATCAAAGAGGCTTAAAGGAACCAACCTGGACAGTAACCTAGTGTCCAATCCTCACCTTCTCGTGGTATCATGCTTATGCATGATGAATGAAAGGGAAGGGCTAGAGAAGGGCTACTCACCAATAAGCACTGCTCAGCTTGGTGAGTTTTTCTTTTTTTGACCGAATTGGTATTACTTCTTCTTCCCATACCAATTCCCTCTTTCAACTTTTCTATCCAGTCTCCCTTGACTGACCTCTTGTTTCTTTCAACCCTGATGGTATTAGAGTATTCGAGGCCTAGGGGTTCATTTCTCCTTCCTTCCTTCCTTCCTGTACCTACTTTATGGGTGACGTAACCGCCACATGTGGTGCCTACTACTAACGGTTACAACTAGTTTATTGGAGTGCAAGAGAGCGAATGATTTCATTATCAAGTGCTCGACATTAGATACCAACCAACCAACCATAATGAAATAATAATAATAATCTCTCTCTATCTTCGGGTTTTTACAGCTGCTGCCGTCTTCCCGTGCCTAACCTCCAAAGCCTACGGTCTTGGGCATCTTTGATGCTTAGCCCTCTAGCTTGCATTACTGTCTTCATGTTTTCCTTCCATGTTAACCTTGGTCTCCCTCTTTTCTTCTTTCTGTTCGGATGCCATTCATATAGTTGCTTTGGCCATCGCTCATCTTCCATTCTTAAGACATGTCCTAACGATTTTAATTCCTTCTTCTCAATTCTTTCAATTATGCTTTCTTCTGCTTCCATTAAGTTTCTAATTTCCTTATTTGTGACATGTTCTAATCTAGACTTTCTGGCACTTCTCCATAAATAATCCATTTCTAGAGCTCCGCCATGGCCGGTCCCAAGCCCGGATGAGAAAGGAGGAGGGGGAGGAGTAACAACCTCGTTAAAAAACCAGGGTTCAGTTGGCTCCGACTGATAGTACTCTGTAAGGGTCCCTAGCCAGGGTTACGGTGAAGACCTCAATGGCAGAGTCGGCGCAGAAGAAGTCCTTCATCACGGCGGATCTGGCGGAAGAGGCAACCCTATCTCTGAGGGAAATAGAGAAATGCTGCCTTGCGGTGAAGAGGGATCTTCAAAGGCTATGGGAGGAAAACCCAGACAGAAATTTTCCTGGTCCTCCAGGTTGGGGGTTTATGCTGTGGGCCAGCTTCCCACACATTAAAAAAAAAACAAAATGCTAAAAGACCAAATCAATCAAAGCCGGACAGGAATAATAATAATAATAATAATAATAATAATAATAATAATAATATCTCATAAGTGTAATAGGCTTATATTAATTTCATTACAACTATCAGAATAATAAATTTAAAACTAAAAGTTTACATTGGTTGAAATGGTAGAGAAGTACGTTCAAAATTTGATTCTCTTTAGTTTTCAGTGGTTTCTTACATTCGTCATGAAATGGAGAAATTCCAGAAAGAAAGAATGAAAAATTTATCTTCAGAGAAGATACGCTAGATGGAATTCCATGGACAAAAAAAATGTTTTTAGATACTGAAATCATATCTTCCTACTCTTTTTTGTGAATGGTTATTTGAAATTTATTATTTTAATATTACATTGTAACTCATTTTTATAATTGGCTTTATTACTTTTTTATGTTTTTAAATATTAAAGTAAAACTTTGAAAATGTGCTGCTAGATGATTTCTAATTTAAATATCAATTAGAAGTAACATACCTTACTAATAACTGAATAGCCTTTTTTAATCGTAGTTATTATATATTTCCCTATCATCAGTTCCAAGTTACAGCTTAGCAGATATTCAGTTTAATATGGAAATGAAAAGTACTGTATGGATAGAAATTTACCTTCTTGGATATCTTATGAATAGATACGAATGACAATCTATGTTACAAAATGGATTATCAAATTATATAACTCAAATTTGAAGAGAAAAATTATACGCTCAGACCGGGACTTGAACCCGGGACCCTTGGTTCTCTAGACCAAGTGCTCTACCAACTGAGCTACCTGAGCAAGTACCAATCTAAACGCAAATCTTTCTCTATATACATTGTAATTCCCGTCCACCAAATGCTATGATGCCATGCTTCTATCTTGCAAATAGCGGCTCCTTTATTAAGAAGACATATTTGGGAATTATACATTACAGCCAGTACGGCTTTTTCCATGTTTTTATTATTGATTTCGTACATCTCAATGATGGATAAATCATATTTGCAAGATAGAAGCATGGCTTCATAGCATTTGGTGGACGGGAATTACAATGTATATAGAGAAAGATTTGCGTTTAGATCGGTACTTGCTCAGGTAGCTCAGTTGGTAGAGCACTTGGTCTAGAGAACCAAGGGTCCCGGGTTCAAGTCCCGGTCTGAGCGTATAATTTTTCTCTTCAAATATGATTTATCCATCATTGAGATGTACGAAATCAATAATAAAAATATATAACTCAAGTTTTCATAAATATTCAGAGCATCAAACTGCCTAAAAACCAATAGCAATGAAGGCTCAAGAATTTACAATAAAACAACAGTATAAAAGTATTCAAAGTTAAAATTGGGAAACACATTATGAGGTTCTTAATTAATAAATTAATGAGTCATTTTAACATCTTACCTCATATTTCATGTTTTATCAAACACGGTAACTATAGTTTTCAAATGATCTTGTCATTCATTTTCATTGAGTCATAATGGCGGTTGAAAATGAATGACAAGATCATTTGAAAACTATAGTTACCGTGTTTGATAAAACATGAAATATGAGGTAAGATGTTAAAATGACTCATTAATTTATTTATTTAGTATAAAAGTAATGTAAAATTCTTGTTAAAATTACTATGAATAGACATTGTCTGATGATTATTAATTAAATAAAAATAAAACTTACTTTTATTTGATTTTCATATTTATTAAGATATAATTCAGTGACAGCTGTTTCAGTACACTGTACCTTCTTCAGACATGTTAACAAATTATGAATTGTGTTGTTGTAGAAAATATCAACTGATCTAAGCAACAATACAACAATAATTTATTTTAATTTTTTAATTTAACAAAGGCGATTCATTCAAATCAAGTTGAGAATTTAACAGTTTATTTCTACTTTTCAATTTATTTATTTCTACAGCCTCCAAAAGGTCCAACTTCTTACCCTTATCACAAACATGTAAAATTTCAAAATTTGGATCGAAACAATGATTAAATTGGAATAGGTGGTTAGCATATTTTGAATATTCTAAATTTCTGATATATGCTCTCATGTGTTCCTTAAAATATGCTAACCACCTATATAGATTTTGTACAAAATCTATATAGGAAAAACAAAAAGAAATTTAAAAACTAGATTGAAAGAACACCTTAGAAATGTAAAAAAGGGTGAAGTGGACAAGTCAGCTGTAGCAGCCCATGCTTGGTCTGAAAAACATTTAATCGATACAAAAGCTAGCCTAATCAAACACACAGATAAACAAAAAGAACTCACAGTCTGGGAAAAAATCCACATAAAAAAAACAAGAAAGATAAACTCATGAATTTCGAAACTCCCACAAATTTTGACCTGATCCAGAGGTTCATCGGTCCACCGATAGAAGTAAGAAGAAAACTGCCAAGAAATGACATAACTGGTCGACTAGAGGCTACTGATGATGGAGATAAGCTCCGAAACTGCAGTCTAGAAGAAAAAGGATATGAGGTGAGGTAATAAAAACATTAATTTAATTCTTCAACATCAATGTTCAGACAACTTTTTATATCCATTTTAATAAAAAGTCACAGTTATATAAAATTCTTAATTTCGAACTATAGAAAATATTATCATGTCCACATGATAAAAATAACTTGCAGCATTGTTGATAGTAAATCCATGCATTAAAAATTCTCTCTATATGTCACTTTTTTTGTCTATATTGGAAAAGATCCCTCGTTCACTCCATGAAAAAATGGGTTGAAAGTCCTTTCTTGTATCATAACAGTTAATTCTAAAGACCTGGGACTGATGTTCATATTATTTTGCCTCTATTACTTTTCACTGTAATGAAATTAAAATAGTACACAGCCTAAAGAAATCAATATTTGATAATTTCAAATTATATAAATCAGTAAATAAATATCCTCAACTCATGTCGAACTCAGGGTTGGGTCGAGAAATGAGATGAGGCACCTGTATTTATAGAGGTCTGTGAACGACAAGCATCCGTTCAACCGCTCCTGACACGTCGTTACAGGGGCAGATAAATGAAATGGATGAGATGAGTATGGAGAAATGGTGGAATGAAATTTGTGGCAGGGGAAAACAGAAGAAACTCCGAGAAAAACCTGCCCAAGCTCCATTTCATTCACGAAACCCACATGGAATGATCGAGACTCGATTTCGGGACCCCAATGGTGAGAGGCAAATGTCTAACTGCTTGCGCCATAGAGCTGCTTTCAAATTATGTATTATGTTTTATTAACTGTTTAAATTATATTAAATTAAATTAAATGCTTATTCATGTTAAAATATAGTCCAGACTTTAATAACTGAATGTTGCTCCTGATGGTTATGTTCCTTGCCTCTGGTCCCGAAGGTCACAGGTTCAAACTTGGCCACAGTCAGTGAACTTTTAAGGGTGGAAAAATCCAAGGAGCAAGTCCTCCGGGAGAGACTTTAACCCTTGGGTCCTGAGTCTGAAGATTTTCAGTCTCGTAAAAAACCTTATACCTAAATAAAGAGGCCTCTAAGCAAAATTTACTGACCTTTATCATCCTAGTAATATCTTAGTTGCTAACTAGATGTTTCATTGGGTTGATTTACTGAGAAAGTTTCATTTCATCCATACTTTTCTATTAAAGATATGTTTAGATTTGTTATTCCATTCATGACATCTGTAGGGAAATCAGCATAACTAAATTATTTAGAATTCATCAGAGAAAACATTTTTTTGAATACTCATCTCATATAATTTTGTGCTTTTCACGAAAAGTTTAGCCTTTTTAATAACCAATTCGGTTTCGGATGACATGTCATCCATCTTCAGTCAAAACTCCGACTGATGAAATACTTCTGTCGTCAAACCTTCCATTGTCACCTTCTTCTGTGCTGCCATCTATGGTTGAATTTAAAATATAAGATATGCAAAAATCATAAAAACTAGAGCACATTCAGCACTTTCATGAATATATTCGTAAACTGTACACTTGAAAACGTAGAAATTCGCTGAGATATCCAGGGCAACAAAAAAAAAATTTTTTTTTGTAGAGCTGTGTAATTAATTCATTTTAATTGTTTAAATTAAATCTTTTATAACTGAAAAGTCAGATATTAACATAATCTAATGAAAGTTAGTAGCATGACAGCTTTGAAGTTCCAGGATTGATTTAAAATGTTGCAATCACTTATACGATTTTTATTATCCGTTTCGATAATGAATATAGAATGTTCCACTCAAACGTTCTGTTTTTTCATTTATTCTTTGTTAACAAGGTATGGGCAATTATGAAATGAGATTGGTATTATAAGAAAGAGAAGTTCAAAGAATTATTTATTTGAAGTTAACTGTTCTATCACTATGTTGCAAAAAATGACATAAAGCAAAATGTAGACTCTGCAGCAGTACATACGAACTGTGTACTGGTATGCAGAGACAAAATTTGTAATTAGAGTGCAAAAAAATTACCAGAGAAAATATGGAGGAGATGCAACTTATCCGAAAACCATTAAGGTATGGTGCAAAAAATTTGTGTGACTGGAATTGTTAACAAAATATACTGGAGGTCCTTGTTGATGTGTTTACAGAAGAGAAGATGGAAGAATTTTAAGCAGGATTTATAAATAACAAATATTATTGCAGCCAATGGTCATGTAGAAAGATTGTGTTTATGCATTTGTTTTCATGTCTTAATATTAATAATAATAATAATGTTTTATTTATTCTGGCAGAGTTAAGGCCATAAGGCCTTCTCTTCCACTCAACCAGCACAAATACAAATAAATATTTGACAAATATAGATATACACTATACTAATTATAAACAGTTAAAGATACATTAAATGTAGCAATGTAAATTTAATGTATACAAACAACATTTTATATGATAATAATAATAATACTTATGATGATAATAATAATAATAATAATAATAATAATATAAATATGATGAATTATACAAAAAACACCAATTAATATATGTACCTGACACTGGGTAATGATGAAGTCGAGGTTAGAGTAAACATAAATGTAGATTTATTTTAAAAGATACCAATGTCTTGTGGTAAGGAATTCCAGTTGCGAGAAGTGAAGATAACATATGACATGGAGTGATGTGATGTCCTATGTTGCGGTATATTAAGCAAGAGACTATGTTGTGATCTTGTGTTTAAGTTATTGTTTGAGGATAGATACTGGAAACGAGATGATAAATAATTGGGAATTAAGGTATATAGGATATTAAATAAGAGAATTAGACAGTGTGATTTTCTTCTCTCTTTTAGATGTAGCCATGGCAATTCGTGGAATAATGGAGAAATGTGATCGTATTTTCGAACATTAAATATGAATCTGATACACATATTATGGACACGCTGCAGTTTGTCCGACAATCCGTCACTTATGTCAGTTATTAGAACGTCACAATAGTCTTACAGAAGTCTGTTATCGAGGTTCCTATGTTTTTACATTATAATAGGTGATATCGGTTACAGTGCGACCCACATAGTTTGCACTTGCATTTTTCTTCTGGGTTCTTGCGCTTCGTTTTGTATATCCGGTGGTGGAAACCATGGACCACGATTCTTGTCATGGTGTGTCTGAGGTCATATCTGGCTGCTGTCCATTCCTTGTAGATCATCATATTCATTGCGTAGAACTCAGGCCACATCTGCTCTCTCTTCTCGTTGAGTTCCCTCAGTAGTTCTTTGTAGGCATCTGTTGCCAGTACGAGTAGGTCCAGGTGGAGCTCTTCTATGAAGAAGAATTCCTTTGTCAGTACGTATGTTAGGCATGAAGGTGTGTATTCAGATATGCTTATTGCTGTCTTTAAAAAGTGTGCTTTAACTTTCTCTATTTCCGACGAAGAAATGAATGAAGAACATCTACAAACCTGTGAAGTATTACCTGTTGGACCTTCCATAGAGAAATATTGGAGAGCAAGAACGCTAATGGCTTCATTGCCAAGGCCCAGCATTTGAAAACAACTTTCTCTATTTCCTCTAAGTTGACTTATTTAGGTTCTTCCAAATCACTTCTAGTCCATAAGCAGGATTCGTGAGAATCATAAACAAATCAATTCACCAACAGTGAAATGAGTACTGGAAGGGTTACAGTTATTTAGGCCTAAATAAAAAAATAAAATAATTGAAACGAACAACCAAATATATATATGTATATAACATAACTGCTAAATTAATGTTTGTAATGTATATCAGGTGTATTCTACGTCTTTTCATTGTTGAAATGGTTTTTAGAAAATCTGTGTTTCTTAACTTTTACGGTTAGACTTAGATGTTTCAAATATGTCATGCCAGCATCCACAATGAATCATCACTACCCAAGCAGAACGCAGAAAAAAAGCAAAAGAATGAATTATTTACATGATAACTGCAAATCCTGTTAAAAAGTCATGTATAAGATCTATTTTTATCACTAGTCACTTGTTTTATACACTTGTCCAGGATATCCCTGGAAAAATTACTAGTTATAATAAAAGTTTACTTACTTACTTACTTACTCACTGGCACTATCGAACCCATAGGTTCATGGCCGTGCGGACATAAGCTCTCCACCCCAGTTGAACCCATGTCTGCATTTTTTGATGGTTGTATTTTTACGGTGAAAGATCGTCACTCTTTCGACCAAGGTACTTTTTTCATCTGGCTTATCACCTTCAACCAGTCCGGCATGGATAACCCTATCGGCAGCAATGCTACCGCCGGCATAGCTCTCAGGATCATTTAAGCTCGCAAGCCACTCCACCACGACAAGGTAAAGATATCATGGAGGGGATAATAAAAGTTTAGGAATTATTAATCAAGTTATGAAACCATCCCTTGTACAAAAAAAAAACACCAGATTATGTTTATATAACACTTTGGCTAGACCAGTGTTGACCTATGGTAGTGAAGCATGGACACTAAAAAGACAACATGAAAGCAGAATAACGGCTTGTGAAATGAGATTCATGTGCAGAACAGCGGGTTACACCAGATGGGATCGGAAAAGGAACACCAATATCTTAAAAGAATTGAAGACTATGCCAATTTTGGAATATATTAAACAGTACCAACTAAATTGGAAACACCATCTTGAAAGAATGAGTTCAAATCGGATCCCCAAAGCTATTTATAATTATATACCAAGAGGAAGGAGGTCACTGGGCCGTCCTATGAAACGCTGGAGGGAAAATTTTGTATAGGATCGTAACAGGCCTTGGCCTAATACTTGGAAGGAAGAAGAAGAAGAAGTTGTCCTAACAGTTTAGCCATAATTCTGACTTTATAACATAATGTTTTGCTTTGTAATAATTTTATTTAATTCATCATGAACACCTTCACACCGACAAAACCTAGAATTTAACACCACAGGTGGAAGGTAGTGGTGAAGTGATTGGTTTTAGAAACAGTCTATGGTAATGCTAATTGAGTGTCAGTTGTTTCTTATTAGCATACTATGATAGGAAAGCACACACTCGATGATTAAATTAGTACAGACCCTTAGTACACCCTTGAAATAAGGGAATGAATGCATTTTTCTGTCTGCATTGCTTTTGTCACTGAAGTCACTCAATGGATGTGCCCCAAACTCTACCTGACGTTGAAATGTTCTGTCTTGTGAACACTGCCAATTAATACTCCAAAAGAACACAGTCCTTATAAGGGAGATTCTGTCCACAATGATTATGTGCCCAAGGTAATGAAAATTCATATTTCTCTTTGTACTTAATACTGTATAAAAATAAATGGCCTTCATCCAAAGCAATAAATATTTATATCATCATCATCATCATCATCAACAATCAAGGATTAAGCCCATGTGACTTGTTCCGGTCTCATAGATTCTCATTCAAAAAGTTGAATCCACCTCTTTTTCGGTCTACCAACATTCCTGTCTCCTCTTGGTTTGTAATTAACCCGTCAGCGTGGAGCGACGTGACGTGTACGCAAGTTGAATTCTTCACCCAATGCGGAACGACGTGACATGTACGCTAGTTACACGCACTGCTTTAAACTGTAATTATGACCTTTGTGTTTACATTAACTATTTACCGTGTATACAAATTTTATGTAGAGACTTCAAAGTTTCTATTAGTGCATATATTAACTGATTACGGCCCTGAGTAACAATTTAAAATAATTTTATATTTGCATTTATTCTTGCGGCCTCTGACATTTTTCTTAAATTTATAACTTGATAAAGGATTTCTTATAAAACTAAATTCGCCTTTTATTGTAGATTAGCTTGTCTATCAAATCTCTTCATTTTTAATAATAATGTCGCAAAATTCAGTATAAATAAAGGCCCAACAAAGTTATTTCCGATTTACGCTACAGTACAGGACCACAACAGTAAATTTCAGATATATATATATATATATATTTCAAATGACGATATCCTTACATTATGGAAAGGTAGTTAGTCTACAATTCAGTTAGTATCTAAAAGGAAAGTGGTCCACTACAGACCTTAGAAGGTTCTTGGGATATTAGGAGGTTAAGGCTCCCACTTTTCTAAAGTATCGGTACTTGATGTAAGCCGAGTACTTATTTCTGTCTGACGGCCCATAACAAGCATCTGGTACTCATTTCAGTTAGAGGCAGAGTCAACCCCGGGTTCAGTTTAAAAATCCTGATCCACCGGGACTCAAACCCTCGATCTTCCGGCTTGTAACATGTTAATCTTTTAAGTCCACACCTCCGGTGAAACTATTATAGTCACATTTCATCAAATGGTTTCAGTTTGGAAACCAGAAGAAAGGCATTGAAATTTAGGGTTGATGAAGGTCTTTTAGTACAACAGGTCTGATGTGTAGAAAGACCATTTTTTGAAGGCACACGACCTAAAATAATGTTTCAAAAGTGTTAGAAAGATACATTTGGAGAAGGCTGCCCCCCCCCCTACAAGAAAGAAGGTCAGCGCATAGAAGCAATGTGTTTGTAATAAACATGAACAAAGTAAACACAAGGGGAAAAAATACACTTATTGTTGCCCGAGTGTCAAACAGCTGGTTTACATTTTGAAGATTTATCACACCAATTTTTGAAGTTCATTTTTTTTAAGACCCTTCTCTTTGTGTAAATATTTCGTTTTGTTGTTAGGTAAAGCCGGTTCTCTGAATTCTTCAAAGAATCCCTAGTGCAATATACTGTGTCACTTATGTGAGAAATTTACAAAAAGGACCTATTTCAACTGTGGCACAACAACCATAAATAAGTCTGCAAAAAATGCAGAGATGTTACGTGAGAACCGTAACAAATTTAATTAATTAAATATTATATTAAGGATTCACCATAAAGGAATTGCAAAAACATTTAAATTACTGAAGATAGGCTATATCAATTTAAATGCGTTATTGGAATACTGGCACTGAACGGCTGAGTTTAAATACCGGTGAACTTCCTCCCACATCAGAGTATTCCCGGCCATTTAAATCCATCCACTCTGAAGGGTTAAGTATAATTTTTTATATGTTTTTATCTTTCATTCTTTGAACATGTTTTTTCCAGTTTATTTTATTTTATCTCTTCTTCTTGTAAGCTCATGTTTCCCTTAACAAAGATTTAGGCGCTCTCCCCCTACAGGGAAGAATTTGAACCATACTAATTTAGTTACACTTGTTTTTGTATAGATGTTATTTGAGTCGTCCTTGGTCAGCGTTCCGCCTCATACTGACATCTAGGAAACCAAGGTAGTGACTAGGAAGGAAAAATTTGGTAAATTTTGCTTAGAGGCCTTTTCATTCAGGCTTAAAGATTTTTTACGAGCCTGAAAATCTTCAGACTCGGGACCCATGGCTTAAAGTCTCTCCCAAAGGACTTGCTCCTTGGATTTTGCCATCCTAAAAAATCCATCGACCCCGGCCGAGTTTGAACCTGGGACCCTCGAGACCAGAGGCAAAGAGCATAACCATTAGTCCACCGCGGCCGATTTGTTTAAAAATATTTAACTCATTTCTTATATCTTCACTACTTCTTTTATCTAGAAGTTTGCAGCCAGCTACACTTCTCAGAAATCTCATTTAAGCTGCTTCTATAATCTTCTCTTCTCTTTTAGTTAAAACCCAAAATTTACCATCATACAACAGTAAGGGGACTGCCACAGCTTTATAAAATTTTAGTTTTGTTTACTTTCTTGAATTTTTAAATATTCTCTTAATTGTGCCACATATATAATTAATTTTATTAAATTTGTTAAAAAGTGTAGCGATTAATATGATAGGAGACATATAAACTAAGGTACAACTCTAATATGCATGGATCTGAAGCTAAAATGTTCCGAAATATATTAAATTGTTATCAAAATTAAATAAATCTATAAATAATGAAAATAGAATATATTACTAGTATCGCTATAAAATGTGCATGTGGAAAAGTAGAGGTATATCCAGGTAAAAAATTCCACGTACATTTGCCTAGAATAAAATACTGTAAAATGCTACCTGCTATACAAATGACAAATAATAGGAACACAAAAAGGGTATTGTCAAAAAAATTCCAATTAGCAGTCTATACAACTAATAAGAAAAGATAACATTAGTTAGCTATTAAAAATATTAAAAATCTATTGACCAATTTTTAGAAACCAATTAACGCTACTAAGAAATTCCAAGAAATGATGATAAAGAATTACTACCTGCCTAGTACAGACAACAAAATACATTCATTCACCTTTAGAAAAGATAATCTCTTAATATTGACAGTTTACAAAGAAACTGATAAACATTTATGTATTAAATATCAAAGAACCTATTTACCCAGTTCTTAGAAATGTTATACATACTAGTAAATAATATTATTGTAACATAAATATATATTCAATTGTAAGGAGTGGATTCGAGAAAAGTGGGAGGAGCCACTGCCTTTATAAGCGAGAACTTATATCAAAATACACTCACTATCACTATCAGTGACTCTGTGTTCAGTGTTGGAACATCGTAGACCTGCAGACCGCGATCTCCGATTCAGTTTAAATATTAGATTCGTCCGAGAAATAGTTAAATTTAAAGTTATAGTCCGTTGGACTTTGAAAATATTGATTCGAGCACGTGGACCTCTAAGTATTTCATCGACTCCACTCATAGATAAATCTTTGTAACTGTATTATCAAAAGTGTATTTCTCCGTAAATAAACAGTTTCTTGGATTCGTTAAATTTGAGTGTACATTTATACGTTGTTCTTTTGCTTATAAAGAGTTCATAACCCTGAGATCTCCTGCCTACCACCGAGCTCCGGCACAAAAGATCTTCATTTTTAAAATAGAAAATTTCATAACCCACATATTTAAAATAGTTTTTTATTATATTAATGGTTTATATCATATACACCAGATAATATCCAAGAGTATTTTAAATAATATCAATAAATAAATAAATTATAAGAAAAGCACGTGCCCTTAAGGACTGGGCACCCCTGTTCACCAAGCATCCTGGCAGATCAGGATGTCAGCAACAACATTGCATGGAGTGTTGTATAAGTAATTATGGAGTCAACATTTTGCCTTATGCGATTGCACAACATAGTGACAGAACAGTCAACTTGAAACCAATTACATAATGATTTTTAGAGTTTCTCTTTCTTTGAATACTAATATCATTTCATAATTTTGAATATTTTGTTATGAATGATTAAATGAAATACAGGTGATTTGAACGGAATATCTATACATTAAGATATTAAATATAAAATTGGTACCTGATAGGTCAGTTGCCCTCAACTAAATTATTAAACTTCATCAAGTAGTTCCAATATGGAGGCCTTTCAAAAACAGTGTTTCATCTTCTGCATTTTAACTGGTACCAATTAAAATGCAGAAGATGAAACATTGTTCTTGAAAGGCCTCCATATTGGAACTACTTAATGAATTTTAATAATTTAGTTGAGGAGGACTGACCTACCAGGTACCAATTTTATATTTTAGAAAGAAAAATTACGTTCGAACTGGGAGTTGAACCCCGGACCTCTGACTCCGGTTTAAACATAATTTTTCTTCCTAAAATAAAATTATATCCAATTCTGGAACATGCTAATTTAAAAATATAACATCAAAATAGTAGCTTTAACCGCTTAAAAATTATTGTTTAAATTCTCAATAAAAAATACTTTGAAAAGAAGTCGTTAGATTGCGTTGTTGATAGCGATGGTTATCGGCCTTTGGATGAAAGGAGAATTAATTGTATAAGTAGAAAGAAATTTGATGTTCCTATCGGAAGTTCAAATGGCATAACGGTTACTGCACTGACGTACAGAGTCAGAGATCCAGGGTTCGACTCTCTGTTCGAACGTAATTTTTCTTTCTAAAATAAAACTATATCCAATTCTGGAACATGTTAATCTAAAAATATAACATCAAAACCAATTTTATATTTAACATCTTATTACATAACCTCAACGGTGCTTTAATATGAATTTTAAAAGTGTTGATATATACATTAAGTAGATATTCATTTCTCTCAATGCTAGCATACATTACCATTTTGCCATTTCTATAGTGTACTGGTATATTCAAAGAAAAATTTTCCATGACATAATCTGGAACAAAACCCAGAAATATAAACAGACATAGAATATTTATATGTTATTATACAAATATCATGTTCAATTACTTTACAATACTTAATGATTTAATTTTTCATGAGAGATTGAAATGATTACAGATGAAAAAACCAGTAACTGAAAAGAAACAATCCTATCTAAATTCTTTTAAACCGGACCCTATTATAGAGGCTGAGGAAAGAGAAAGAAGTACTGGAATGGCTCAAAGAGAGTTCCTGTTGAAAAGTTTTGGAATTGCAGAACAGGTAGGAATTAGGCCTAAGATAAGTTTCATTTCATTTTTTTCACTTTTCTTAAAGTTTTACTCTCATAAATAAATTGATTGATAAAAAATACACATATATGGTCAATTTCTTTTTCACTCTCCTCGTTGCTGCTTTCCATACCAATGTTCATAATTCATTTTGAGAATTTTCCTCATCATTGAGGGTTTTCTCCAACCAATCTTAATAATTAACATGGGTTTTAAAAATACATAAATGACTATGGACTTATAGACTATCAGTTTGTAACAAACATTCACAAATTTCCCTTAATTAAAGTTCTCCATCGTTCTTGTCCTCTGTGTCTTCATCTGTTACACCAAATTTCCTCATTGAATTCTGAATGTTATTCTTCCAGGTTGTTCTTGGTCTTCCTTTTATGCTCCTTCTTTCAATTTTCCATGTAGTCTTCCTTTGGTAGTCTTCCATCCTGGATTCTTTTTACGTCCATACCATATTAGCCTTCTGTGTTCAATCTCATCCATTATACTTCTTTCTGCATTTATCCATTTTCTAATTTCTGTATTTCTAATTCTTTCCAGTCGAGATTTTTGGGCAGCTATTCTCCAAAAATCCATTTCAACTGCAGTTATTCTGTTGGCATGTTGTTATGTCATTGTCCAAACTTCCGATCCATATAACAATATACTTTCTAGTATGGACTTATAAAGTAGTTGTTTTGTTCTGTCATTTTTGGGAAAAAATCCAAGGTTATAGCCTTGGAAAAAAATAACTCGATTTTCAAATTTTTTATTTTAACCGGATTTTTTTGCATCATAAATCGCTGACTAGCCCTCTAGATTGTATTTTTGCTGTTTTTGATATTTTTTAAATTATGTCATTTTTGGGAAAAATTCCAAGGTTATAGCCTTGGAAAAAAAATTTACTCAATTTTTAAATTTTTTATTTTAACCGGATTTGTTGCATTATAATTCGGTGACTACCCCTCTAGATTGTATTTTTGCAGTTTTTGATATTTTTGAAATTATGTCATTTTTGGGAAAAAAAAACTTGGTTTTCAAATGTTTTATTTTAACCAGATTTTTTGCATTATCAATTGCTGGCTAGCCCTCTAGATTGTATTTTTGCAGTTTTCGATATTTTTGAAATTATGTCATTTTTGGGAAGAAATCCAAGGTTATAGCCTTGGAAAAAAATAACTTGATTTTCAAATTTTTTATTTTAACTGGATTTTTTGCATTATAAATCGCTGACTAGCCCTCTAGATTGTGTTTTTGCAGTTTTCAATATTTTCTAAATTATGTCTTTTTGGGAAGAAATCAAAGCCTTGGAAAAAAATAACTTGATTTTCAAATTTTTTATTTAAACCGAATTTTTTGCGTTATAAATCGCTGACTAGCCTTCTAGATTGTATTTTTGCAATTTTCGATATTTTTTAAATTATGTCATTTTTGGGAAAAAATCCAAGGTTGGAAAAAAATTACTCGATTTTCAAATTTTTGATTTTAACCGGATTTTTTGCATTATGTTGTTGACATACCAATGTCTTCAATTATAATCTTCTCAATTCTTTCTTTCATGATTCCATCTTTCTCCCAATACTCACTTTCGTTGTCTTATTACATAAAATTCCCATTCCTTTTTACCAAATTTTTTTAACCTTTGCCCATACAGCATTTCAACATATTAAATTTTAAGAGTAACATTTTTACTACCAACCCACTGTTATTCATCTCCCCAAACTACTTCAATTAGATTTAAATTGGGATGTGTTTACTTAATAATATAGAGTTTAACATTCCTATGGGTTTTCCTCCATTACTGATCCTTTTTGGTATTTCTTTATTTGATCCCAAATAACAGAAAATATTGCTCTTCTTTTTCTTTACCCCATCAATATATAATTCATCTGGCTCATTTCTTAAATATTTTTTTTCCAAATCCCATTTCTGTTATGTTGTTGACATATCATACCAATGATGAAAGTTAAAAATTAAATTGTACCTGTTGATAGGTGCCATCGTCCTCAACTTTGTTAAAATATTGTATTAAAATTAACTGGAGCACTTTTGGAAGTTATCTTTCATCTTCTGCAGGTTGAGTTTCCACTATTTGTTGTTGTTGTGTACGGTGATGTTTACTCCAACTGTTTGTAGCAGCAACTGACTTCCAGCTGGGACAAACATATTTGAAGACCTCGAAATTATAAAGGAAACAAACAACCCCCACTTCTCAATGAGAACGCATCCCAGTCAAACCCATCATACGAGAACGTCAAAAACAAGTCAGTTGCTGCTAAAAACAGTTGGAGTATACATCACCGCACACAACAACAACAAATAGCGGAAACTCAACCTGCAGAGGATGGAAGATAACTTCTGAAAGCGCTCCAGTTAATTTTAATACAATATTTTAACAAAGTTGAGGACGACGGCACCTACTAACAGATGCAATTTAATTTTTAACTTTCATCATATGACTTCACCTCAACGGAATTTGATATGAATTTTACTAGTATTGATATCATACCAATGTCTTCAATTATGATCTTCTCAATTCTTTCTTTCATGATTCCATCTTTCTCTCAGTACTCACTTTCGTTGTCTTTCTCTTTATTACGTAAAATTCCCATTCCTTTTTAGCACTTTTTTTAACCTTTGCCTATACTGCATTTCAACATATTTAATTTTAAAAGTAACATTTTTACTACCAACCCACTGTTTTTCATCTCCCAAACTACTTCAATTGGATTTAAATCAGGATGGTAAGGTAAAAGTCTCAAATCTTCCTGGTTATTTTCAGCTAATATTGCGTCAATTATCTAGGTTTTGTGTGTTGGTTTTATTTTTTGATGTCCTGCACCATAGCCGAGTGTTTAAGGCAAGATGCCTTGGCACAGAGCCGCTGGTTCGAATCTCCATGGAGGAAGAAACTTTCTCATGGAATTTCGACCAGTATGGGACTGTTAAAATCTTTTTAATGTAATATGCTGTTTATTGTCTACAGATAATTCATGCAATGAAGAAGAATGGAATACTTAGGTATGAAGACGAAAAGAAATTCAGTGTTAACAATAAACATCAAACTGTTGTTCACCCTGAAGCTGGGGACAGCAATGGTAATAAATTGCCATCTATGTTCCCTAACTCAAATAAGGTAATTTAAATTTCTCTCCGGATTTTTGCATGTAAGCTGAGCTTTGAATATAATCAATGCAACTTTTAATTTTGTTGAACAAGATAAGATCTTTACTAGAATTATTAATTAGTCACCTGCTTCTGATTTATGACATTATCGGTTTGATTTTTCTATACTATAAATTTACCAATTTGCCAATTAAAGTTTTACCATAAAATGTTATCAAGAATGTTCATACATCATCTATGTTGCTCATGATTCCAATGTACAGTAATAAGTAAAAAAAAAATTGTACAGTGTATCAACTGGCTATGTGCCATTATGTAAGTTTTGAGAAAAATATGTTATCTTTTTTTTTAACTTTTTAAACTCTAGTACCAAACTAACAATACTCATTTATGCATCAACAATATTATAACCTTTATAGGACAGATTATAAGGTAGCGAGAAGGAGCATAAAAGGGCAATGGTTTTAATGTAATAGAATCTAAGCTGTCATCAGTCTGCTGCAGAAGACGTTTATTTGTCATCAAGGGTAGGGAGTTTCAAGGACTTCTACTTATTTATAGTTAGGTATGCCTGTTCCGTTATAAATTCCACACATAACCCAGCGATACCAACTTTATTTTAACAAATATATATTAGAACACTTGTATGAAATAATTCATACATAAAAATACACGTAATTATAGCTTTATATACAAAGTAACAGTCTTTATATTTGAAGAGAAAAATTTTCGCCTAGACCGGGACTCAAACCCGGGACCCTTGGCTTTCCGGGCCAAGTGCTCTACCAACTGAGCTACCGAGGCGAGTTACGATCTAGACGCAAATTTTTCTCTTATGTACGTTGATAATTCCCTCGCGCCAAATGCTTGAAACCATGGTATGGTAACTCGCCTCGGTAGCTCAGTTGGTAGAGCACTTGGCCCGGAAAGCCAAGGGTCCCGGGTTCGAGTCCCGGTCTAGGCGAAAATTTTTCTCTTCAAATATAATTTATCCTTCTATGAGAAGTGTTAAATTAATAATAAAATCGTCAATAGAAGCCCTACTGGCTATAAAGTAGTGTTAAATTCCCAATAAATGTCTTCTTAACTAAGAAGCCGCCATTTGCAAAGATAGAAGCTATGGTTTCAAGCATTTGGCACGAGGGAATTATCAACGTACATAAGAGAAAAATTTGCGTCTAGATCGTAACTCGCCTCGGTAGCTCAGTTGGTAGAGCACTTGGCCCGGAAAGCCAAGGGTCCCGGGTTCGAGTCCCGGTCTAGGCGAAAATTTTTCTCTTCAAATATAATTTATCCTTCTATGAGAAGTGTTAAATTAATAATAAAATCGTTAACAGTCTTTATTTTATTACGCTAATTTAATTATACAGATACGTTAAATAATGAGAGAACTCAGAAGTTACGACGTATGTCGTCATAAAGGTTGAAGTCCTTCCTTCGACTTTATTGTTAAAGATCAAATCCTATTTATTCAACTTAAAGTTTTCAAAACTAAAATCTCAATAAAATCTTAATTTATTCAAGTTATATATTGTTTAATGTAATAATATATTCAAGTTAATTCAAAGTGAATTATTCAAGTTATATATTGTTAAAGTCTTAATTTATTCAAATATTTTAAAGTTAATTATTCAACAAAGTTAATTATTCAACCTGGAACTTATTAAATTGCAAATATACTCACACACTCCGAGATTCGAAATCATGTCCGTCCTAGATCGTTCCAAAAGCTGCCCTCAGTCTGACTTTTCGTCTAAAAATCGCGAGTATTTATTCCGTCATTTTTCCCCTTCCAGCTAGTACCCATGGCGGTCATAACAATATTTCTTAATATGGGGTAATAATTAGGTTTTTGTCAGATGTAGATTAATGAGGTGTTTGTTTCTTTAACTAATGTGTTATTCAAAAGGTGCCATATTCCTGGTATTTTCGTAATTCTGTCCTAATAGCTTGAAAAATATGTTTTTCCCAAGACCTGAGCTGTGGGTTGTGACATGCAACTTCCAGATCTTTTAATATTTCATTAATTTTCCCCGTTTTTTATCTCTTAAAGCCTTTTCCTAAAATCGGTTATGGTTTTTATTAGAGTTTCCAACGTTGATTATTTTTCTTCTACCGTCCGGTATTAAACATAAGTATATATCGCCTCTGCTTCCATCTTTTTTGCCATTTTTTATGATATCTGCAGTTAGGCCCTGTTGTATTTATAATAAACAAAATGGGAACATTTGGCTTTTAGCTGCATGATGCAAAATTTAGATGAGCATTAATGAAGATCTAGTTTCATAACTGTTTGTTGTAAAACATAGAATCTCTGATAGGACTGAAGGCAGTTATATTTTTCTTTAATAATAAGACTATATTTAAACATTTGACACTAAAAGTGTTCATAAGCCAGTGCAACAATGTCATCAAAATTGCAATTTTTTTAAAATGGTTCTTAACCGGTTGATACATAAAATCATCCACTTGTTTTAATGACCTAGTTGTTTGCATGTTTTTACAATTAAATGGAAAATTGGATGAAGTCAAAAATCCAAAGCATTAGCAATAAAAAATCAATACAACCAAGTTTTTTCAAATAAAAATTTATTGTGTGTGTGTATCTATAATAATAATTAATAATAGCTCTTATACACTCTAATTCAACCTAGGAAGTTACTACAGACCTTACGCGCTACGCCATTGCCCCCTATGTACAGGGGTAGATGTTGCCAAACTCATAATAACGGTATTTGTTTGTTTAAGGAGGGGGAGGGGCAAGTTTAGCAGTACTTTTTCCAAATCTATGTACTATACATTTAAAAACATAGTTTTTCTTTTACGGAATGCAAACTAGTTTTATAGTAAATATAAGAGTCAACACTTTCACACAGGATAGTACAGGTCCGCACGAGCTTAGTGACAAGTGGTAACTGTTTTTTTTTTCTTTAAGAAGGGGTGGCTTGGATGGCTACAACTTACAACTCTGTACCTGCTGTGTTGCATATTTCAGTTTTATTTAAGGATTTCTCTCTAAGAAAATACTGTTAAAATAGCAACCCAGTGCCCTTTTCCAAACGCATAGTAACTTCCTGGGTTGAATCTGAATGTAGTAAGGAGTGGGCAGTGCAAATAATACTTTGTATATATTTAAAATTTTATAGATTAGATATTTTACTTCTAAGAATCCAATTTAATAATAATTAGTGATCAACTTAATTCTGATGATAAAGTATATTTCATATATAATGAACACTTGAAAACTACACTCCCTGTGATAGCAAAACCACTCACAGCCCTCTTCAATGAATGCCTAAGACAAGGAGCTATACCAGATAGATGGAAAACGTCAAAGGTAATAATGCTGTACAAGGGAAAAGGCAATATGGCTGATCCAAATGCATTCAGGGGCATTGGCTTAGAAAATACTCTTCTCAAGGCCCTTACAATAATACTATGCAAGCGTATTAGATGCATTATTGATGAGAAACTACCAGATTCACAGTTTGGATTCACAAGTGGGAGATCAATGACACAAGCTGTACATTGTCTCCAATCTGATATAGAAACAGCCATAGCAAACCCTGGAGGAAAGCTACATGCTATATTTATTTACTACGCTAAGGTGTTCGACACAATAAATAGAACCATGCTAATGAAGAAATTGGAAAATGCTATAGGTCTAAAACACTACTTACTACTGCCTATTACAGACCAACAACTGGGTGGAAATAGGTGACGGTATAGACAAATCGAACATGATACAGCAAACTGTTGGGGTACTACAGGGGGACCGTTAAGCCCCTTGCTGTTAATTTTAGCTACAGCGGACATCATCAAGGCAATAAAACCTGACAACGTAAACCTGTTTATGTATACAGATGACATGGTATTGATCTCAACTTCGGATAGTGATCTGCAGAAAGCCTTCAACCAATTAGTGGACTGGGCAAAAGAAAATGAACTGACACTAAATGAAGAGAAAACAGTCTCCATGACCTTCAGAAAAGGGGGCAGACGAGGCATTTTCTACATTGGTGAAAAAACATTAAAATCAGTAACTAGCTTCACGTATCTGGGAGTCACTTTCCAAACACAGGGAAGCGTGTTTACACATCATGTAAATGACAGAGTAATGCTGCGATAAGAGCCATAAGCAACATTAAGTCAATAAACAGAATCTCACTAGAAACAGCCCTATAACTTTTTGAACTTAAAGTCGATCCCATTGCAACATATGCGTTAGAGAATATATGTGTCCATTTAAAGAAACCGAACCTAGAAAAATTAGAGAAACTAAAAGCAACATACCTAAAAAGGGTGCTCTGTCTCTCCAAATACACACCCTCACGACTTGTTTATGAACCCTCCAGAGAACCATTCTACATAGAAGAGCTGAGGCTAAAGTTCCTACTGCCAGTGACACCAGCTTATCAGGACCTCCTGCAAGGGCTCTACGAAAATAAACGCAAAATATGGGAAGAATTTTATATTACTGACGTCATGACAAACCGTGAATGGACTCAGGGAGGATATGAATTGCGCCACACAGTGAGCAGACTCGCTGTGCAAGGATTTCACCACAAATTGTGCAGCAACAGAGATTCCACGAGCCCGGCCCAGACTGCGTGTGTTCAAGATGTGGCGAACAGTGTGAGAAATATCATGTGTTAAACTGTAGGATGAGATCAGAATCGTTGCTGAAACTCTGCAGTGACTAAAAACAATCTTCCTTGCATGTTGTGTGCATTTCTTATTTTATTATTAAAGTATATTTCAAAGAAGGTAGTTGATCATTGCACTCTAAGAACTAGCAGAATGTTTTTAATTTTAGTTGTCTTCAAGTCAAATAACTATATTCAGTAGTATAATACAAAACCATTAAAGTTTCAAATAACATCTGTGTAAACCTAATAAAATAATATAATGATTGGAAATTAATTAAATATTCTCAATATTTCAGACTCATTTTCCCATCCGGGTTAACCGCAATAATTTCTTCATTAATCAAAATCCATGTAAGTTAACACTTATTATTATTATGAAAATACAATAGGAAGTAACATTATGAGGTTCCGTTTAATAAATAAGGTGAGTCTGCCGTCATCTTAGTTCATATTTTATCATTTCTTGTAAGACATGTTTCAAATCATCTCTGTTTCATCTTCAGTTGGTATAGATCGATGATCTTTAAATTGTCGGCCCTGTATGTCAACTCTGAACTTGTGAATTACATTTCCCTGGGAATCTAAAAAAAATATTTTTGAAAAATTTAATATCAGATGAGCAACACAGAATGATTATGGCCTAAATAAACTAATAAAAACCAACAAAAATGAAAAGATTGGTGTCGGCAAAAAATCAGGAATATTTTTTCTTTTTTTTTTAAATCAGCTATAGCAGCACATAGTTTATTACAATCATATAATTGAAAAAAAAAGCAAAACTTTTGAAACATCTATCTAAACCTTTGGAATTAACCCTTAAATTGGCAAAACACAAATTTCTTCTGTTAGTTATTTTAATGTGGCGGACCGCTGAAAACGGAATCTTGTACAACTGTTATTATTAGGTATACTGCATAATTAGACACATATTTAAGCAGTTTCATTTTGTTCTTTTTCTTCTGATTTATAAAATATTAAATTAATTGAAACAAGTGATGTATCCAAAAGGATACATTACGAATTTAAGGGTTAACAGTTTGGGAAAAGATATATATTAAAAAAAACATACTAGAACTATGAACTTAGAAATTCTGGATGAACCAAGATTGATTACAAAGTTCTTAAAAATACACCAGATGGCAGTTTAGAAAATTACTCCTTCAAAAGTACACCAGATGACTGTTTGGATAATTACTGGCAAAAGAAAAAATTGACAGTCATGAAAACAGCTGATGATGGAGAAGATGTTTATCTGATACTGCGGTGCTGTGTTTAAAAAAACATAGATGTATGAGGTAAGAAGAATACATGATTCATTTGATTCTTATTAATCAGGAATATATCAGAAAATGTGCAGATTGTGATAAGATATACATAGGGAAAACAAAGAGGAATTTAATTATTAGAACTAAAGAACACATAAGAATTGTAAAGAAGAGAAGGAGCCGAAAATTTGCAGTAGCTGCTCACGTTTGGTCAGAATAAACTAAAATAAATGTAAACATCAAATTATTAAAACAGTTAGAAAACACAAATGAACTCACCATATGGGGGAAAAAAAATCTACATAGAGAAGAAGGAGAGAATCATGAATTTTGAAATTGCTGGGGAGAAAAATTTCATACATAAGTTATTTGGACCACAAAGGAGGGAGCAGGAGTCAAGATACAGGGCCGACAACTTAAAGATCATCAGTCTGTACCAACTGAAGATGGAGCAGAGATGCTTTGAAACATGTCTTACAAGAAACAACAAAATATGAGGTAAGATGATGGTAGACTCAACTTATTTACATTCATATTAGTTTTAGATATAAGTTACATTGAACTCAATGTTTTTATTATTAATTTCATACATCTCAATGATGGATAAATCATATTTGAAGAGAAAAATTATACGCTCAGACCGTGACTTGAACCCGGGGCGGGAATTACAACGTATATAGAGAAAGATTTGCGTTTAGATCGGTACTTGCTCAGGTAGCTCAGATGGTAGAGCACTTGGACTAGAAAACCAAGGGTCCCGGGTTCAAGTCCCGGTCTGAGCGTATAATTTTTCTCTTCAAATATTACATTGAACTTTTTATTTTTTTTATTTTATGTCTGAGAAGAAAATTTCTCTGAGTCTTTAAGTAATGGGAGCTCTTTTATTCATTTAATGAGAAAATGAATACTCTACAGTAAAATCCTGTTTTAAGGTTTCTATTTTTAAGTTATAAGGAAATTATAGTTAATGATAAAATCAAATGTTTCCTACCTCTCCTCATACAAATCTTCTAAGTAGATCTTGATTTTGAGACCATAACAATCTCATCTTCAGTACTATTTTTGGCGACTGATGTTATGTCGATTGGGGGAAACTCTTCTACTTCCCTCTGTTGGTGGACCAATGAACCTCTGGATCGGGTCAGAATTTGCGGGAATTTCGTTCATAAGTTTTCTTTGTTTTTCTGAATGTGGATTTTCCCAAACCATGAGTTCATTTTGTTTATCTATTTGTTTAATTAGACTGGCTTTTGATTCAATTAAATGTTTTTCGGACCAAGCATGAGCAGTTACTGCTGACTTTTCAATTTCTCCATTTTTGACATTTCTAAGATGTTCTTTCACCCTTGTTTTCAAATTTTTTTTTGTTTTTCCAATATAAATTTTGTCACAATCCCTGCATTTGATCAGATAAATTCCTGATTTGTTTTCTTCTTCAATTCTTTTATTTTTATTGGTTTTAATTATCCTGTTAAGGCTGTATTCGTTCTTCGGTGCCACTCTTATATTAAACATTTTTAAAATTTTTTGAAGCTTATGGTGTTTCGATAGATGGTAAGTGAATTTCTTGAATTTTATTTTTTCTGTTTCTTTTATAAGTGTGCTTTCATTAATTAATTTTTGTCTTTTAAATTTATTTGTTTTCTTATATACCATATTTTCTTCATAACTGTTATCTATTGCAACCTTAATTATGTATTAATTTTCTTTTTCATTGTTTTCTTTGCTCAAAGGTATATTTACCAATCTATGTATCAAACTATTGAATACTGCCTCTTTGTGAGCAAAATGGTTGAATCCTGAAGCTTTAATATAGTTGTCTATATGTGTATTCTTTCTATAAATTCCAAATTCTATCATGTTTTCTCTGTTTCTTCTTAAAGTAAGATCTAAAAATGGGATTTGTCTTTCATTTTCAGTTTCCATGGTAAATTTTATAGTTCTACTCTGAATGTTCAAAAGCTTTAAAGCATCCTCTATTTGTTTATGATTCACAATAGCAATTGCATCGTCAACATATCTATTTCACAATCCCTGCATTTGATCTGATAAATTCCTGACAAAATTTATATTGGAAAAACAAAAAGAAATTTGAAAACAAGGGCGAAAGAACATCTTAGAAATGTCAAAAATGGAGAAGTGGAAAAGTCAGTAGCTCATGCTTGGTCCGAAAAACATTTAATTGAATCAAAAGCCAGTCTAATTAAACAAATAGATAAACAAAATTAACTCACGGTTTGGGAAAAAATCCACATTCAAGAAAACAAAGGAAAACTTATGAACTTCAAAATTCCTGCAAATTCTGACCTGATCCAGAGGTTCATCGGTCCACCAACAGAGGGAAGAAGAAGAGTTTCTTCCGATCGACATAATATCAGTCGCCAAAATAGCACTGAAGATGAGAATGTTATGGTCTCGAAGTTGTGATCTGCTTGGAAGATTTGTATGAGGAGAGGTAGGAAACATTTGACTTTACCATAAATTAAACCTCATAGTGATTAATTCCTGTAGAAGTCAAATATAGTTAATGAATTTATATCATTAATCAGAGAAATCTTTTTTTTACACCTTACCTTATTAAACTCTTTGATTTTCAGTGTGAAAATTATGGAGTTTTATGAGGTAAAGTTGTAAAAAATATTTCTCTGATTCATGATATAAATTGAAATCTATCTTATAGGTTTACTTTCCATCATAATTTTTATTATATTTCATTATATTTCAGCATCAAAAGAAACTCTTTTGGCTTTATAAAGTAATGTTAAATTCCCATTAGTCTTCTTAAATAAGAAGCCGCCATTTGCATGTTGAACAATGGTTCGCAAGTCTTCGGCACTTTCGGGAATTGAAATATCCATCCATAGTAATTCTGCCCGAAGGCAGGTCCTTCACTGCAATCATAGCATTTTCATGCTATGCTTGCAGCTTTACTAGGGAATTGTAGGTGTGGTAGCTTACCGTTGCTTTCCACACTGGTGAAGGATGATGATGGCCATATGCTTTCGTGGACCATTTGGGCCTTAAAGTTTTCTTGACATTTGTCTTACAGGTGAGGAAAACCCCGATAAAAACGTCACCCAGAAAAACAACCCTGACCGGGGACCAAACCTGGGCCCACTGCGTGACGAGGCAGCACACTACCTTGAGACCACAGTGGTGGAAAATTGAAATATATAAGAGAAAAATTTGTGTTTAGATTGGAGGCTTGAAATAGCTTAGTAGCAGAGTATTAGCATATAAAGCTAAAGGTTCTGGGTTCAGACCCCTCTCTAGGCATATAATTTGCTTTAATATTTGTAGAAAATAACACTATGAGGTTTCTTTTAATTATATGAGTTAATTATTATGACTTGCCTCTTTTTTTATATATATTCTGTAGACTATAGTTTTGTTGCATCTATGTATTCTAACATGTTTGCAGTTGTCATCCTGTAGGTTGATTTCTACTCTCTCTGTTCATCGATCAGCCAACAGAGGGAGTAGAAATCAACCTACAGGATGACAACCACAAAAACAACAGTTACAATGCATAGACAAGTTGCATAGATGCAACGAAACTATAGTCTGCAGAATATAAAAAAATATGAGGAGTCAAAATAACTAAACTCATAATAAGTATATTTTTCTCTTCATGAAGTTTAAGTTGAGACATCAACCTATTGTAAGTTGAGACATCTACCTACTGTAAGTTGATACATCTACCTATTGTAAGTTGATACATCTACCTATTGTAAGTTGATACCTCTACCTATTGTAAGTTGATACATCTACCTATTGTAAGTTGATACTTCTACCTATTGTAAGTTGATACATCTACCTATTGTAAGTTGATACATCTACCTATTGTAAGTTGATACCTCTACCTATTGTAAGTTGATACATCTACCTATTGTAAGTTGATACTTCTACCTATTGTAAGTTGAGACATCTACCTATTGTAAGTTGATACATCTACCTATTGTAAGTTGATACATCTACCTATTGTAAGTTGATACCTCTACCTATTGTAAGTTGATACATCTACCTATTGTAAGTTGATACTTCTACCTATTGTAAGTTGATACCTCTACCTATTGTAAGTTGATACATCTACCTATTGTAAGTTGATACTTCTACCTATTGTAAGTTGATACCTCTACCTATTGTAAGTTGATACATCTACCTATTGTAAGTTGAGACATGTACCTTTTGTATTTAAGGACGATGAGAATTGAAGTTTGGCATCTGAAAAAAAGACTCTTGCTGTGAAGTTTATTATCCTGTTATATTTTTACTCTACCCTGTATCAGTGTTGGATAGTGCCAACGTTAAGTGTATGATACATTTGATTTGTTATTGCAACAAATGGGAGAAATTATGTTCTTATAACCATAGTTTATCATTCTCATTTTGACAAATCCTGCCTAAAACACTAATTAAAAAAATAATAGTTATAATTTTTTTAATGGACTCTTTTCGTTATTATGTTTAACTTTAATTATTGTTTAAAAAAATGGCAAAATTTAATAGAGACTTACTTACTTACTCACTCACTTACTTACTCACTCACTCACTCACTCACTCACTTACTTACTCACTCACTTACTTACGCACTCACTTACTTATGCACTTACTCACTTACTCACTTACTTACTTACTTACTTACTTACTTACTTACTTACTTACTTACTTACTTACATACTTACTCACTTACTCACTCACTCATTCACTCACTCACTGGCACTATCGAACCTGTAGGTTCATGGCCACATAGACATAAGCTCTCCATACATCTCTATCCTGAGCTAATGCTTTCCAATCATTCCCAGTATAATATACTTCCTTCAAATCATAGTTAATGTTATTCTTCCACCTCATTCTTGGTCTACCAACTGGGCGTTTTCCCTCTGGTTTTCGTACAAGAAGCTTCCATGCACGTTTTTCATTTCCCATACGTGCCACATGTCCTGCCCATTGCAGTCTACAAGACTTTTAACTGTTCTTATTATATCTGGCTTCCTATAAAGACCACATAGTTAATTGTTATGTAAGTCTTCTCCATTCACCTATCTGTTCATCTCTCTTTGGTCCAAAATTTTTCCTAAGAATTTTTATAGAGACAATAAAAATACAAAGGTTATACAATATTTTCAATTATTATCACCCCACTATGATGGTTGTCCATTTATATAAAAGCCGGTGCCATGTGACAATGCTTGACAATGATTAACATGCGGAATTATAATAGTGGTGGCAGTTGGCATCTTTGTATTTAATTATATATAACAGCTACAGAGAAACATAGCGAGCCATTGGACAACCTTCATAGTGAGACTATAATACCATAGGCCTGCATGGTACTATAATATTTAATTTTTTGCCCTTTTGCTAAACTGTAAAGCATTAAAATAAGATATAGTATGAAATAAAATTGTTTTACAGTTTAGTATTCCTCAGATTACATAAAAATTACATTAAAAATTAACCACAGTTTCTTAATTTTTTATTATTATGTTCTGATTTCTATAGATTAATTATGATGTAATTGGTAATTTTAGCAGTTGTTGACAATGAACATAATGTTGCTGCAACATCAAAGAGTGTTGATAGATTTCAGACAATCACCTGTCCTGCTCCTCTACAGCAACTATCAGGTTTGTTATCTAATTGAAATAAACTTTTTATAATGTACAACTAAAGAGAAACATTTCTGCCTAAACCAGGATTTTTACCCAAGACCTCCAGTTCTACGTGCTGGTGCATTAATCAATTGTGGTATTTAGGTAATTCAGGAGTATACATACACATTTTTCAATTTGAAATTTCCATGTAACCTACCCCTATTAGTGAAGTTCTATTTACATTACAACAGGGTCACTTCAACTAAGTAGACATTAAAATGGGATTAAGGGTCGAATGTTTGAACGCATTAGACAGTAAAAGGCGTTCTCTGCTGATAAAGTTTTATTCAAACACATTTTTCTTACTCAGAAATCTATTCACGCGGTAATAATTGTAAGCTACCTGACAAGGTACCTTAAGATCGTAGCTCAAGATCGTAGCTCAAGATTTAAACTTATGTGAAAATCCCGAAGGGAACCGATGGTAACCGATGTAGTTTGAAACTTACCCAAGATGTCGGACCTTGAAGACTTCGATCATGTTTTCGGTATACGCGGAGAAGAGGAATTTGATAGAGTGTACCAAAGAATTCAACTGGAAGAACAGGAGAATCGGCGTAATATTGCGCGTCGCAGACGTGTTTGTATACGGTATTATTTGCGGGATGCAAGCATAAGTGCATTCCTCTATAGCAGACGAAAATAACAGAAGTGGTTTTATCACTGAGAATTCTGGGTAATTCGTTGCCAATATTACAAAAACGTCAACATTCATGTATGACCAGTTAAGGTGGCCGTTAATTCGATCTCAGCTCACCAGTGATTGGAAGTAATTTGAGTAGAGACTAATGTATTTGCATACGACCCTAAGTTATGTAGGTAGGAAATAACACTATGATGTTTATTTTAATTTATGTTCAGTTGTTCTGACTCATCTCATACTTTTTAACTCTCTCGCAGACTCGAGTTTCTTCACTGCATTTGTGACATTCTCAATGCTGTATTGCAGTGAAGAAATCAAGTCTGCGAGAGAGTTAAGAAGTATGTGGTGAGTCAGAACAACTGAACATAAATTAAAATGGAATCAAATTATTCACGAATTCTTCTTACCTCATATATGTATGTTTTTTTAACACAGAACTGCAGTATCACTATTTATTTGATTCTTATTAAGAAAACATCATAATGTAAAAATTATTAAATTTGTTATATTAAATTAAAATGGGAGTTATTTAAGAAAAATTCTACCACTTCATATTATGTCCTTAAAGGATATGAGTTGAGCTGATACAATATTTCTTAAATTTAGACTGCTTACAGAACATGACTATTTGGCCAAACATTTGAGTTGCTCAGTGGAAAAGAGGCACATGCCACAAATCTGCCGATTGTGAGTTCCTGTTATGGTTAAGTAGCTCTTGCTATCTTGCATCAATTCCAAAAACTATTTGCATGTTGGCATGTGTCTATTCTTTAACAAGGAGCATAATAAAACTTAAAGATTCTGAATTATAGAAATAGCTAATGGAAAAAAGGCATATGCCACATTCTTTCTCTTTTATCTCAAATGGTTACAGTCAACATTCCTGATAGGTTGGCAGAAATGAAACTAACCAACCAGAATGTAGTTCCACTATCTTCTGGATCTTTAATATTATAGATTCAGAGGGCAGTGGTAGTTCTCAAATTACCTACAACATTTCTAATATGTTGACATAGATGTTGAGGTTTAATGCATTTTCTGAAGAAGAAAGACAAGTTAATAGTAAAAAGAAGGACTCATCATGAAAGTAAGTGTAAGGATAATGAAAGAAAATGTCTCAGAAATAGTGTATAACAATAAGAAGATTGTGCCAGCAAAGGAGTTTTTAAATAGTGAACTCCGTGTTGCAAACTAATATCATGTAATTTCGCTCCACTAATGATTAGTGAAGGTAAGAGAGGTTATGCAAAGAAGAGAAATGATGCAAACATAAGTCAAAGGAAGGTTTCATTCAGATACCATGTTCGTGTAACTAATATTAGCAAACTTGAAGTCTGTAGAAGTGCATTTCTAGTAGTCCATGGAATATCAATAAAATGTTTAAAAACTGTTCGGAAAAATGAAGAATGTGTTAGGAATGTTTTTGATGAAAAAGAAGAGGGTCAATCAACATCAGAAATTTGTGTCCATACACCCACTGAAGATAGAAGAGGCATTATGTGGGGCACATGCCACTACTTAATTTGCACAAATTACCTGTCCTATTACTTAACAGACACTTAATACTAGGAATATTTCAACTAATATTTAATAAGATATTCAATTCATCATCTAATTCAAGATCCTGGTTAAAAAATTAAAACATAGTGTCCATATTCCACAAATAAACAACTTTCAGAAATTCCTTGTTTCTGTAAAATAGTTTCCTTATGGCATGTGCCTCTATTCCACTGGGCAACTCATTTATATAAATAGGAATCTACACGAATCCAAATTGTCCTCTATGCAACAAAGATGAAGAAATGAACAAAGAACATCTACAAACCTGTGAAGTATTATTAAATTAATATTGAGAAGCTAAAGCTATTACTATGATAGAAATAAGTAAATTAATAAACACAATTAAATTATTGTAAATCAATGGTAAAGAGAAAAATGTTTGCCTGAACCAGGAATCAAACCCCGAACCTTTAGCTTTCCGTGCTAATGCTCTGACCACTGAGCTAATCCAGGCTTCATTCCCATCCAAGCAGAAATCCTTCCTTTACCTTACTCTACTGGTCCTACATTCAATTGCAATGAATCATCATTCACAAATACACAATGAATGGCTTCTACCTGAAGAAGACATGAAGGGACTCCACAGAGCTATAGCATTATTTATTAAGTTAATATTGAGAAGCTAAAGCTATTACTATGATAGAAATAAGTAAATTAATAAACACAATTAAATTATTGTAAATCAATGGTAAAAAGAAAAATTTTTGCCTGAACCGGGAATCGAACCCCGAACCTTTAGCTTTCCGTGCTAATGCTATAGCTGTGTGGGGTCCCTTCATGTCTTCTTCAGGTAGAAGCCATTCATTGTGTATTTGTGAATGATGATTCATTGCAATTGAATGTGGGACCAGTAGAGTAAAGGTAAAGGAAGGATTTCTGCTTGGATGGGAATGAAGCCTGGATTAGCTCAGTGGTCTGAGCATTAGCACGGAAAGCTAAAGGTTCGGGGTTCGATTCCCGGTTCAGGCAAAAATTTTTCTCTTTACCATTGATTTACTGTGAAGTATTACCTGTTGGATCCACCATAGAGAAATATTGGAAAGCAAGAACGCTAATGGCTTCGTTGCCAAGGCCCAGCATTTGAAAACAACACAACAGCATATTTCTTAAATAAATGCTACCTCATAATTTAGGTAAATTTTATCACTCACCTCATATTTTTCTAAAATATGAATATACCTCATAGTGTGAATTCCTAAAATAAATAATACCTCATAATGTTTTTTTTTATTATTCATTTCATACTTCTCAATGATGCATAAATCATATTTGAAGAGAAAAATTACATGCTCAGACTGGGGCTTGAACCCAGGACCTTTGGCTGGGTTCAAGTCCCAGTCTGAGCGTATAATTTTTCTCTTCAAATATAATTTATCCATCATTCATTGAGATGTATGAAATGAATAATAAAAACATTGAAAGAAGCCGTACTGGCATTTATAATGTAATGTAAAATTCCCAAATAAATGTGTCCGTAATAAAGAAGCCACCATTTGCAAGATAGAAGCAAAAGTTTCATAGCATTTGGTGCGCGGGAATTAATAGCGTATATAAGAGAAAAATTTGCATTTAGATTGGAACTTGCTCAGGTAGCTCAGTCGGTAGAGTATTGGCCTAGAAAGCCAAAGATCCTGGGTTCAAGCCCCAGTCTGAGGAACTTTAGAGGAACAGGCAATAACACAACATGAAAAAATGTTACAGTTAACAACATCAAAATGGAAAAAAAGACAGTTACACCCAACCAAGTTGAAAACACTAACAAGTTTCTTCTCCAAAGTAACGGAAATAAAAACAGATTTGAATCTTCCTAAATCTAAAGAAAATATTTTGATCAGAGAAAACCCTCTTACTTTTGAACCAATTAATATTCAGCTAAATCTAGAAGAACCAGTTACAAAATCTGAAACTCCCACACTTGTACTAAAAGCTCTAGCATTAGAAGCTATGAATGAGATATCCACCAGAATAATGGTTACATGTCTACACAGATGGATCTACTATTGATAACAACTCAGGATCAGTGCATTATTTTCATTTTATCAACCAGCAGGATACCACACAACACATTTTGATGCAGAAGTAACAGCTTTCATATTTAACTCCAACAATTACTATACAGAATGAATAAATTTCAAAATGCTGTCATACTCTGTGATTCTAAGGCAGCAATATATGCAATAAATTCACACAAAATGAAGTCAATACAAATTAAAGAGTGCTACAAAATGATTCAACAACTCCAAAAACTACAGAAAAGAATTCAATTGCAATGGATACCTGCACATTGTGGAATTGCTGGAAATGACACTGCTGATTTTCTTGCCAAAAAAGGCTCCAATCTAATTCAGAATACTACTAAAAGCTTACCTTTCGCTTTCATAAAAAGAATAATTAAAAACAAATATAAAATCAAACAAAATGAAGACCTATGTAATAAAGCCAAAGACAAAAAATGGAATATTTTAGTAAAGAAGCCAGATATTCCAGATTTTCCACGTAAAACTACAGTAGCAAATTTAGACTGCTTACAGAACATGACTATTTGGCCAAACATTTATATGAAATAGGAATCTACATGAATCCAAAATGTCCTCTATGCAACAAAGACAAAGAAATGAACGAAGAACATCTACAAACCTGTGAAGTATTACCTGTTGGATCCACCATTGAGAAATATTGGACAGCAAGAATGCTAATGGCTTTATTGCCAAGGCCCAGCATTTGAAAACAAGAACAGCCCCAGTCTGAGTGTATAATTTTTCTCTTCAAATATTGTGTATGTACTCCCAAATCCTTTACCCCAGGATTTTCAAAATTTATAACTTTTTATTTGTACTTGTGATGTAAATTTTCTTCCAAACTGTTAGTTCTTTGGATTTTTCTAACTGTTTTAATAATTTTGTATTCAGTTTGATTCATTGCTTTTTCTGTCCAAACATTTTTTGAGCAGCTATTGCAGACTTACCTACTTCCCAATTTTTCATATTTCTAGGGCATTCTTTGATTCTAATGTTCAAATTCCTTTTTGTTTCACCTGTGTTTATCTTTTCACAATCTGCATATTTTATCTGGTAAATTCCTGATTTTTTTTGCCTTCATCAATATTTTCATTTTTTTATGTGCAGGTCTTAGCATTGCATGTAACAATGCTCCAATTGTGACAAGACCTCATATTCCACGCTCCATCTGGCTGGACAAGGAGAAAGATGTTCGCTTCACCAAGACCTACATGGCCAGATCCATAACCAATACGTACAAACTGCAGGAGCTTGAGAAAAGAGAACACCAGCGAAACCTTGAGGATGAATGACTTCCTATCAAGTGCCTTTCATTGTTTTTTACATTTTAAAAATCTAGTCAACTGATAGTTGTGTTATTTTATAATTAAGTTGTTCAATTGACATTAGATCAAAACAAGTAGATGCTCAAAGAAATATGTTAACTGTATATAAAATACAAAATTGTTGAAAATTGTTTTAGGTTATGTTGGTTGTAACAGCCAATGTAATTTTTACTTACATTTGGAAATGAATATGTGATCTAATGTCATGCGTTTGTTATGCCATGTGTTAGCATTTACATTTATTACTGGAAATACCTTTCTCTCTTATATTCATTCCAAAAGTTCTTCAATTAACATGAATATCTAATTATAAAAATTAATTAATATTAAAATGGAGTATCTACAAAATGCTAATGTTCAATGTTTAATATTAAATTGATTACTTCTCACTGAATGACAAATTTAATTTGAAGAGAAAAACATATAATATTTAATTTTAAGAAGTTATATTTTGAGGTTATTTTAATTATATTATTTTTGTCTGAACATCTTACCTCAATATTAATGTTGATTTGTTCTTGATTATGTTTCAAAACAATTCTGTTTTATCATCAGCTTTTCCAGACTGGTTTTATTTATGTTGCACCACCTGGATGTTGATGTCAGCTTCATCCTGTGGTTGGCCAAAGAACCTCCGATGGAGCGTGACCTTGTTGGAGGTTCTGTGGCCAACCACAGGATGGAGCTGACATCGACATCCAGGTTGTGCAACATAATGCAACATAAATAAAACCAGTCTGGAAAAGCTGATGGTAAAACAGAATTGTTTTGAAACATATTCAAGAACAAATCAACATTAATATTGAGGTAAGATGTTCAGACTAAAAATAATATAATTATAAGAAAAACATATACCTAAATTGAAATTTGAACTCTATATCTCTGGTTCTGTACACTAGCGTTCTAATTTTTTTTTATCCCACTACAAGCCTCAGGAGGCTCTTGGGGTAGTAGGAGGTTAAGGTTCCCACTTTTTCTGGACAATCAGCACTTGATGTCAGCCCTGCATGACGGCTGCCTTTACCCCCAGAACAAGTGTCTGGTACTCATTTCTGTTAGAGGCTGAATTGACCCCAGGGCCATAGTGCTGCCAGAAGGTTTGGGTCAGTTTAAAAATCCAGACCCCACCAGGACTTGAACCCTTGACCTTCCGGCTTGTAGCGCAGTGCCTTAACCACTATGCTATGGCGTGCCCCAGTGCTCTAATTATTTAACCTATTAGGATTCTGATTTAAAATAGAGAAAAATACAAATAAATCGGAAGCCTAATAGCTTAAATTATATAGAACCAGAGATATTGGGTTGAAATCCTGATTTACGCATATATTTGCAAAGATAGAAGCAAAGGTTTCAAGCATTTGGCACGAGGGAATTACAACGTATATAAGAGAAAAATTTGCATCTAGATCGCAACTCGCCTCGGTAGCTCAGTTGGTAGAGCACTTGGCCCGGAAAGCCAAGGGTCCCGGGTTCGAGTCTTGGTCTAGATGAAAATTTTTCTCTTCAAATATAATATATTTTTCTCTTCAAATTAAATTTGCTAATGTTCATTTTAAGATATATATGTAGATTGCTTAAAAATGAAATACGTTAGGGAAAAACGGAAATTACAAGAAACAAAGTTTGTAAACATTTTTTCAAGTTTTATAGAGTTAGAAATTTGTACTTTTAAAATTTTAAACCACTGCCATTACTCTTATCATACAATATATATTAGGAATTTTTTAGAATGTTCTAATATTCATATAAGAATATGTAAAGCAGTTTGGAAATCATTTTTTAAACATTAGTATTCAGGAAATATCTAGAAAGAATGTTAATGTTACTAGGATCAATTTTAAAGAGAAAAATATCTGCCTTAACCAGGATTTGAACACAAGACCTCAAGCTCTACATGCTGGTACTCTACCCATTTGAGCTATTTTGGCAACTCCTTGCTCAGCACAAATTTCTCTCTCTCTGTGCCCCAGTAGAAGTAAAACTTCTTTTACAATACAATTGGTTTGCTTCTAAATCAAGAAAACATTATGATAGAATTTTTATACTCTGTTATAAGATCATTATGATAGTAATATTTAAATTAATATAATAGTATTTAAAAAATAATGTGTCACATTCAGTACCAGGCACTGAGCAGGGCATTTAAACCCACAGGCCAGCCATTTAAATACCCCAGCTACCCTTTTCGTTTCACTTCAGAAAATGGACCATTATTCACAAACTATTAGTCCTAGAAAATTCAAATTTTGTACATACCTAAAGGAGATATCCTAATAGTATTTGATGGTGAATTAACTTGGGTGATTGACATCACATGGTATCGGCGTATCAATCTCAGGAAGTGGAAGTTCATCTTCACTTTCACTTTGTGAATCTTCTAATTCAGGAATCAGTTCATCACCTGTATCACCATTATACAAAATATTCACTAATTCTTCTTCAGTGACATATTTTTCTTTCGCCATGGTTTCACTCCCGCACAAACAACAGCGCTATAACGAGAAACATATATGACAGCATTGGAGCCTGGAGTCAAGTTTGGGTGAACGAATTCCATGTGTTGTTTGTTTTAAAAATAAAAGGGGATTCACCAAGGTTAAACGTGTCAAACGGGAATGGAAAATGTACATTTACATGCCATCTGTGATCTCCAAGACATACTAAGCCAACACAATATTTAGGCGTCGAATATAAACGAGGTTTGTTCGCGCCCGCTCTTAAACGAGTTAACTGACCGACGGCCACATACACGATAGTCTCTTTAAACGCCTTAACTGGTTTATGGTACTGAATGTGTTAATTAAATAAAAATGAAACTAAGTTTTATTTTTATTCAATTAATAAATATGGATTTTCATCAAGTAAACACCAACTCAATTGATTAATTATAATATACATGAATCTAATTTTGTTTAGTTGTTTCTTGACTCACGTCATACTTCTTAATTCTCTCGCAGACTCGAGTTTCTTCACTGCATTTGTGACATTCTCAGTGCTGTATTACATTCACAACTGATGTCCAACGGCCTCCTCTCCTGCAGACTGACCTCCGTGCCATCTGATGGCTGACCGACAAACTTCCAAATCAATCTCCTCTCCTTATCACCAGGTATTTCAAAATTCATAATTGTGTTTTTATTCTTGCATATGTAATTTTTTTCCCCAAATTGTGAGCTCCTTTGGTTTTTCCAATTGTTTAAGTAATTTCGTTTTGGTTTCTATTCTATGTTTTTCTGACCAGGCATGTGAAGATTGTGAAAGGATATACATAGGAAAAACAAAAAGGAATTTAAATACAAGATTAAAGGAACACCTCAGAAATGTTAAAAATGGAGAAACAGAAAAATCTGCAATAGCTGCACATGCCTGGTCAGAAAAACATAGAATAGAAACCAAAACAAAATTACTTAAACAATTGGAAAAACTGAAGGAACTCACAATTTGGGAAAAAATTTACATATGCAAGAATAAAAACACAACTATGAATTTTGAAATACCCGGTGATAAGGAGAGGGGATTGATTTGAAAGTTCATCGGTCAGCCATCAGATGGCGCGGAGGTCAGTCTGCAGGAGAGGAGGCCGTTGGACATCAGTTGTGAACGTAATAAAGCATTGAGAATGTCACAAATGCATTGAAGAAACTCGAGTCTGCGAGAGAGTTAAGAAGTGTGAGGTGAGTCAAGAAACAACTAAACAGAATTAAAATAAACCTCATAGTGTTATTTCCTACCTACACAACTTAATACATGAATCTAGTCATTTATAAAAATATAAGGGAAGTTTCAAATTAAGTTCCCTAATAGTGATGGACATTACACAATAATTATTTATATTCTAGTAAAAAGGTTTTGAGGAAATACTTTACAACATGTGATGTGAAAAATTAGTTTGAGTTTTAATCATACGCCATGCGCATGTGCCTACAAATGCAAAGTGGTTTACACTACGGAATAATGGAATGTAGCCAACATATACACAATATTTAACAAATCTAAAAACTAATCTAATGTAAGTTATGCACTCTAACCTGTGAAAGAATACAATGCCCAAAAATGAATAATCCGATTCCGATTGAGGGTCTTTCCACTTTTCAGCGGTTGCCCTTTTACCAGCCGGCTGCTGGCCCTTCACATCCACATATGTCAATCACAGAGGTAGATGATCAACAGCCAGTGTAGGGGTGACATGTGGTTAGCATGTCAAGTCCCCCAGCCGTTATAGCTGGTTCCTCAACCTGGAGCCGCTACTTATTGTAGCTACCCAATTGCCTCACGATGCTGGTGGGCACCGGTACCATACTGGCCGAAATACCACGAGAAAATTTCTTCCCCCATGGCGACTCAAACCAGCACAAGTCCCGTAGCTCTGCGCCAAGGCTTCCTACCTGAAATTCTGAAGTATATCTGTACAGTTAATTAGTACATACTCTATGTTGGTTACACTGGAATAAAGTCTTTGTTGTTGCATAGAATATTTGTTAAAATCAATATGACTGCCATGCAATCATGATACATGTGTAGTTAACCCATTCACTTCAGGTTTATATGTTCAATGCATTTTCCCAGAAACCGGATTTAAGTTACCGTAAATTATATTTTCCAATTTCAGACATTCAAAACAAACAAACGATAACCATAAGGTAGAATTTTTTATCACTCACCTCATATTGTTCTTCTTATTTGACTATAAACTAGTTTCGGAACATAGTTTCTTTTCCATCCTCAGTATCGTCACGACCGTAGTTCTGTCGTCTTGAAGAGCTGTCCTTTGCTCTTTCCATTGGCTGACTGAAAAACCTCGAAATCAGGTCATTCTCACCGGGAATTTCAAAGTTCATCAATTTCTTCTTTTCATCAATTTTTTTCATTTTTATTGAAAACGAAAACAAATCAGGAATTTATAAGATCAAATGCAGTGGTTGTGACAAAATTTATATTGGAAAAACGAAAAGAAATTTGAAAACAAGGGTGAAAGAACATCTTAGAAACATCAAAAATGGAGAAGTGGAAAAGTCAGCAGTAGCTGCTCATGCTTGGTCTGAAAAACATTTAATTGAATCAAAAGCCAGTCTAATTAAACAAATAGACAAACAAAAGGAACTCACGGTTTGGGAAAAGATCTACATTCAGAAAAACAAAAGAAAACTTATGAACTTCGAAATGCCCGCAAATTTTGAACTGATCCAGAGGTTCATTGGTCCACCAAGAGAGGGAAGAAGAAGAGGTTCTTCCGATCGGCATAACACCAGTCGCCAACAAAGTTCTGATGATGAGACAGTTATAGTCTCGAAATCGCGATCAACTTAGAAAATATAGATGAGGAGAGGTAAGAAACATTTAATTTCACCATAAATTAAACATCATAGTGATTAATTCCTATAAAAGTTAAATTAAATGAGTGTACCTTGACTTCTGGGTTGAAGGCCATTCAACTGCCGACGAGTCTACCTCATCTTTTGAGGCGAATGGGTTAAATATCATAGAAAAATATATTAATATTTAATTTTAGGAAGTTATATTTTGAGGTTATTTTAATTATATTATTTTTGGTCTGGACATCTTACCTCAATATTAATGTTGATTTGTTCTTGGACATGTTTCAAAACAATTCTGTTTTATCGTCAGCTTTCCCAGACTGGTTTTATTTATGTTGCATTATGTTGCACCACCTGGATGTCGATGTCAGCTCCATCCTGTGGTTGGCCAAAGAACCTCCAAACAAGGTCACCCTCCATCCGAATATCAAAATTCATAACTCTGTTTCTGTTCTTCTGAATATAAATTTTTTCCCAAATAGTCAGCTCTTTTGTATTTTCTAACTGTTTTAATAATTTAGTGTCTGAATTTATATTATGTTTTTCAGACCAAACATGAGCAGCAACTGCAGATTTTTCAATTTCTCCATTTTTAATATTTCTTATGTGTTCTTTGGTTCTAATTTTTAGGTTTCTTTTTGTTTTCCCTATATATATCTTTTCACAACCCATGCATTCAATTTGATATATTCCTGACTTTTTATTTTTATCAGTTTTTTCATTTTTGTTGGTTTTTATTAGTTAATGAAAAAACTGATAAAAATAAGAAGTCAGGAATATATCAAATTGAATGCATGGGTTGTGAAAAGATATATATAGGGAAAACAAAAAGAAACCTAAAAATTAGAACCAAAGAACACATAAGAAATATTAAAAATGGAGAAATTGAAAAATCTGCAGTTGCTGCTCATGTTTGGTCTGAAAAACATAATATAAATTCAGACACTAAATTATTAAAACAGTTAGAAAATACAAAAGAGCTGACTATTTGGGAAAAAATTTATATTCAGAAGAACAGAAACAGAGTTATGAATTTTGATATTCGGATGGAGGGTGACCTTGTTTGGAGGTTCTTTGGCCAACCACAGGATGGAGCTGACATCGACATCCAGGTGGTGCAACATAATGCAACATAAATAAAACCAGTCTGGGAAAGCTGACGATAAAACAGAATTGTTTTGAAACATGTCCAAGAACAAATCAACATTAATATTGAGGTAAGATGTCCAGACCAAAAATAATATAATAGAAAAATATATTGAAATAACCATTAGAAAAAATGTAAAAATCATTGTAAATGGTGGGAAATAATTTGAAAAATGATACACTAAGAATAAAATTTGACAGAAGTTTATGAAGGAATTAAAAAAGTTGCATCACAAGTTGTAAAGTTTAGCCAGTTTTGAAAACTGATAACTTTTTAGACAAAAAAAACAGAGAACACTTTCAATTCTAACAGAAAAAAAATTGGATGAAACTGGTAGCCAATTTTAGTTGTTTATGTAGTCATGTGAGTTAATTTTGATGTTGGCATTTGTATTTGTATGACTGCTACATATGACTGCAGTTGAGCTCGCGCTGGAAGTTGACTGCATTAATGAGTCTTCCTGCCTCCTATTACAATGCTGAGGTTTAAAAAATTCATCTGTATATACTGTATTGGCCCAAATATAAGCTGCACCTGAGGGGGGGAAGGAGAAAAGAAATTGAGTGCAGAGAAATTTTTACCTTTAGTTTCTCTGAATTTTTCAGTTTATCCTCCGAGGCGATCCAGCATCGCACATTAGATCATCCAAACTAAACTTTTTGCTGGCTTCTCTTAATACTTCTAGCATAACGAATAACTGCTAATTTTGTTGTTATTATTAATTTAACATTTCTCAATGAAAGATAAATTAAATTTGAAGAGAAAAATTTTCGCCCAGACCGGGACTCGAACCCGGGACCCTTGGCTTTCCGGGCCAAGTGCTCTACCAACTGAGCTACCGAGGCGAGTTACGATCTAGACGCAAATTTTTCTCTTATATACGTTGTAATTCCCTATCGCCAAATGCTTTTGAAACCATTGTTTCTATCTTTGCAAATGGCGGCTTCTTAGTTAAGAAGACATTTATTGGAATGATGTTGAGTGATTCCGGGTTCTGTGGCCGTGGTCCATAGTTGGTGTTGATACCAGACGTTTCGCCCTCAACTGCGGAGGGCATCTTCAGTGGCGAGTGCTTCTAGGCGTGTTTCCTGGTCGGAAGCTCTACTTAGAGTGAACGCTGCGGGTGTTGTATTGATACTAGTGGTGGGAGCAGGGTGAGCGGGCGTGGCTCTTGCTGATTGGCTAATGGTCGTCTCCTTGTTGTCCCTAGTGTTGATGCATTTATTTTCTAGTGTACGGTACCAGGCCTTAGACAGTTTAATACCTTCCTCTTTTCTGTTAATATTTTCCTTATGCTTGTGTATTTCTATAGCCTCTCGATATAATCTAGGGAAATAATAGGAAGTTGTGGCTAAAACTTGTGTATCATCGAATAGAATCTGGTGTCCATTCATAATGGCATGTTCTGCTACAGCCGATTTATCCATTTCTCCTTGTCTGCAGTTTCTTTTGTGTTTCTGATAAACGGGTGGCTATACTTCTTTTTGTGGTCCCTATGTATGGTTTACCACACGAACAAGGAAGTCGATATACGCCGCAAGTGGAGAGAGGTGGCCGAGGATCCTTAGCTGAGCGAAGGCAGTCTTCTATTTTTCTTGTAGGTCTGTAAACTGTTTTTATGTTGTATTTTCGTAGGAGTTTTCCGATACGATCTGTGACTCTTTGTACATATGGTAAGTAGGCTATGCTGGTTGAGGGTGTGTTATCCATTCTGACGTGCTGTCTTCGTGGATGTATGGTTTGTCTTATTTCCTTGGATGTGTAGCCATTTTTCTGGAAACAATTGAACAGATGGTGTTGTTCTTGTTTAAGGTGTTGTGGTTGGCATAACTTAGTCGCTCTGTCGAACAGTGTCTTAATGACACCTCGCTTTTGTCTTGGATGGTGGTTAGAGTCTTTGTGCAGATATCGGTCTGTGTGTGTAGGTTTTCTGTAAACTGTATGTTGAATTTCCCCATTGCCAGTCCTTATTATTTGAACATCCAGGAAAGGAAGTCTTCCATTATCTTCTTTTTCCATAGTGAACTGTATTTTGTTGTGTCTGCTGTTAAGGTGTTGAAGGAAACGTTCCAATTCTTCACTGCCATGTCTCCATACTACGAATGTGTCATCAACATAGCGAAACCAATGTTCTGGAGACTTGGGAGCTGTTTTTAGTGCTTCTGTTTCGAATTTCTCCATGAAAAAATTCGCTACTACTGGGCTTAGAGGACTGCCCATGGCTACTCCGTCGGTCTGTTCATAGTAGCTGTTGTTCCATTGGAAGTAAGTAGTAGTTAGTACATGCCTGAATAAATTGGATATTTCTTCTGTGAAAATCTGTCTAATGTAGTCCATGGTCTCATTTACTGGCACCATGGTGAAAAGGGAAACCACATCGAAGCTAACCAGTATATCTTGAGATGTTACGTTTATATTCCGTAGTCTCTCAATGAAATGTGTCGAGTCTCTGATGTAGCTGTCCGTTTTTCCAAGGAGTGGTTTCAGAAGTCCTGTAAGATGCTTTGCCAGTAAGTAGGTCGGAGAACCGATGGCACTGACAATTGGAATTCCACTCCGGCCAATTGTCAGTGCCATCGGTTCTCCGACCTACTTACTGGCAAAGCATCTTACAGGACTTCTGAAACCACTCCTTGGAAAAACGGACAGCTACATCAGAGACTCGACACATTTCATTGAGAGACTACGGAATATAAACGTAACATCTCAAGATATACTGGTTAGCTTCGATGTGGTTTCCCTTTTCACCATGGTGCCAGTAAATGAGACCATGGACTACATTAGACAGATTTTCACAGAAGAAATATCCAATTTATTCAGGCATGTACTAACTACTACTTACTTCCAATGGAACAACAGCTACTATGAACAGACCGACGGAGTAGCCATGGGCAGTCCTCTAAGCCCAGTAGTAGCGAATTTTTTCATGGAGAAATTCGAAACAGAAGCACTAAAAACAGCTCCCAAGTCTCCAGAACATTGGTTTCGCTATGTTGATGACACATTCGTAGTATGGAGACATGGCAGTGAAGAATTGGAACGTTTCCTTCAACACCTTAACAGCAGACACAACAAAATACAGTTCACTATGGAAAAAGAAGATAATGGAAGACTTCCTTTCCTGGATGTTCAAATAATAAGGACTGGCAATGGGGAAATTCAACATACAGTTTACAGAAAAACCTACACACACAGACCGATATCTGCACAAAGACTCTAACCACCATCCAAGACAAAAGCGAGGTGTCATTAAGACACTGTTCGACAGAGCGACTAAGTTATGCCAACCACAACACCTTAAACAAGAACAACACCATCTGTTCAATTGTTTCCAGAAAAATGGCTACACATCCAAGGAAATAAGACAAACCATACATCCACGAAGACAGCACGTCAGAATGGATAACACACCCTCAACCAGCATAGCCTACTTACCATATGTACAAAGAGTCACAGATCGTATCGGAAAACTCCTACGAAAATACAACATAAAAACAGTTTACAGACCTACAAGAAAAATAGAAGACTGCCTTCGCTCAGCTAAGGATCCTCGGCCACCTCTCTCCACTTGCGGCGTATATCGACTTCCTTGTTCGTGTGGTAAACCATACATAGGGACCACAAAAAGAAGTATAGCCACCCGTTTATCAGAACACAAAAGAAACTGCAGACAAGGAGAAATGGATAAATCGGCTGTAGCAGAACATGCCATTATGAATGGACACCAGATTCTATTCGATGATACACAAGTTTTAGCCACAACTTCCTATTATTTCCCTAGATTATATCGAGAGGCTATAGAAATACACAAGCATAAGGAAAATATTAACAGAAAAGAGGAAGGTATTAAACTGTCTAAGGCCTGGTACCGTACACTAGAAAATAAATGCATCAACACTAGGGACAACAAGGAGACGACCATTAGCCAATCAGCAAGAGCCACGCCCGCTCACCCTGCTCCCACCACTAGTATCAATACAACACCCGCAGCGTTCACTCTAAGTAGAGCTTCCGACCAGGAAACACGCCTAGAAGCACTCGCCACTGAAGATGCCCTCTGCAGTTGAGGGCGAAACGTCTGGTATCAACACCAACTATGGACCACGGCCACAGAACCCGGAATCACTCAACATCATGATTACCGGCCGTGAAAGCCTGCATTCAACATTTATTGGAAATTTAACATTACTTTAAAAGCCAGTAAGGCCTCTAAGCATTTGGCGATAGGGAATTACAACGTATATAAGAGAAAAATTTGCGTCTAGATCGTAACTCGCCTCGGTAGCTCAGTTGGTAGAGCACTTGGCCCGGAAAGCCAAGGGTCCCGGGTTCGAGTCCCGGTCTAGGCGAAAATTTTTCTCTTCAAACTGCTAATTTTGTTTAGTTGTTTCTTGACTCACCTCATACTTCTTAACTCCCTTGCATATCTAGATTTCGTCACTGTATTTGTGAAATTCTCAATGCTGTTCACATTCACAACTGACGTCCAATGGTCTCCTCTCCTGCAGACTGACCTCCGTGCCATCTGATGGCTGACCGACGAACTTCCAAATCAATCCCCTCTCCTTATCACCGGGTATTTCAAAATTCATAGTTGTGTTTTTATTCTTGCATATGTAAATTTTTTCCCAAATTGTGAGTTCCTTCGGTTTTTCCAATTGTTTAAGTAAATTTGTTTTGGTTTCTATTCTATGTTTTTCTGACCAGGCATGTGCAGCTATTGCAGATTTTTCTGTTTCTCCATTTTTAACATTTCTGAGGTGTTCCTTTAATCTTGTATTGCTGAATAACTACTAGTTTGAAACTAGTATCATCCATCCATAGTAATTCTGCCCAAGGGCAGGTCCTTCACTGCAATCCCAGCATTTTCATGCTATGCTTGCAGCTTTACTAGGGAATTGTAGGTGTGGTAGCTTTCCGTTGCTCTCCACACTGGTGAAGGATGATGATAATGATAAGGATGATGATGGCCATATAATTTCGGGGACCGTTTGGACCTTAAAGTTTTCCTAACATTTGCCTTACAGATGAGGAAAAACCCCGATATAAACCTCACCCAGAAAAACTGCCCCGACCGGGAATCAAACCCGGGCCCACTGCGTGACAAGGCAGCACGATACCTCGAGACCACAGCGGTAATTGCGCCAAATTCCCAAACTTGTTGAAGCTTTTCTTTCAATGTTTTCATTCATTGTTGAAGAATAAATTTAACATAGTAAGTACATATTACCCTATTCAAAGTTTTATTACATTGGCACCGATAAATAAATTTAGCCTTGGTAACTTATTAATAACCAATAAGAAAATGAACACCCCAGATAGTAAAAAATCTGGAATTTATCAAATTGATTGTGGAGTTTGCAATAAAGTATACATAGGAAAAACAAAAAGAAATTTGGACACTCGCACAAAGGAACACTTTAGAAATATTAAAAATGGTGAAATTGAAAAATCAGCTATTGCAGCACATAGTTTGTTGGAAGGTCATAAAATTGAAAAAGAAGCTAAACTTCTAAAACATTTGGAAAAACCTTTGGATTTGACAGTTTGGGAGAAAATATTTATTCAGAAGAACAAATTTAAATCCATGAATTTCGACATTCCGGATGAACGTGACCTCATCTCAAAGTTCATCAAATCAATACCAGATGGCAACGATATCTTGAAGTTCATCAAATCAACACCAGATGGCAACGTTATAGAGGGAGATTCCAACGAATATCCGGTAGTCATAATGGCGGTTGAAAATGAATGACAAGATCATTTGAAAACTATAGTTACCGTGTTTAATAAATCATGATATATGAGGTAAGATGTAAAAATGACTCATTAATTTACATATTACCCTAACTGATTCAATCTGTCCTATCATACAAAAGAGCACGGGTATCGTAATACAAAGACTGGTACATTGTTGCATCTTATACTATAAGACTGCTGGCAATTCCAAACATGAGCACATGGCATTGTTGCTCCATTTCAAAATTAGAAAATTAGCAATGTGCTCTATATTTCAAGTTTCTATTACATGTGAAAATTCATCGGCTGTGCAAATAAGCAACACCTTTAATTTTCGTGTATGAAATTTGAAAAATGAAGATGGTTTATATTCGGGCCAATATGGTAAATGTGATGAATACGGTTTCAAAACTCATTCATTCCACTTTTTTAAAAAATGTATTAAAATCCATTGGACTGTAGCAGAACTAATTACTTCCTTGTGTTTTTACTGTTTATAAATCAGGTGCTGTTTCAAAACTATTTTCTTCCCTGTTATATTCTATTATATTTGAAGCTTATGAATTGGTTTCAAAACTAATTTCTTCCAATATTAAAATGGTGGTCAGTTAGTGACAGGTTTAAAAATTGAATAATTACCTCGAAAACAGATCTAACCCACAAACTAAAAATTGTTGGGAAAACTAAACAAATGCATAATTCATAGTTAAATATGGGAAATAACATTATGAGGTTCTTAATTCGTAAATTAATTAGTCATTTTTTAACATCTTATCTCATATTTTATATTTCTTCAAACATGGGAAGTAGTTTTCAAGAGAAGGATCTCTCCCATTTTCAACCGACATTATGACTACCAAATTTTCGTTGGAATTGTTGGAATCTCCATCAATAATGTTGCCATCTGGTGTTGATTTGACAAACGTGACCTCATCTCTAAGTTCATCAAATCAACACCAGATGGCAACGTTATTGCTGGAGATTCCAACGAAAATCCGGTAGTCATAATGTCAGTTGAAAATGGGAGAGATCTTTCTCTCGAAAACTAGTTCCCGTGTTTGAAGAAACATAAAATATGAGGTAAGATGTTAAAAAATGACTCATTAATTTATGAAATGCATAATGTTCATTTTGAGGCTATTACCTTTATTGTATCATATACATTTTTATCTCTCGTTCCATTGGAAACATATACAGCAAATTTGAATGATAAATAACATACTACTAACTGAATATTAATAATTTAGTACAGAATTGAGTGGAAAAATGATCTATCTTTATAGAATAGAAAAATGATGTAACCAATATTTAACTAAAAATGCTACGATAAGAAATAGAAAATACATATTGAACACTAATTCAGTTAGAAAAATTTCTAACTGAATCAGTATTCAATATTTATTTTCCATTTAGGATCATATCTATGAATGCATTAGACCATTCTCTGCTGAGAAAGTTGCATCCAAAGACGTTTTGCATACTCAAAAGTCTGTTCATGCAATAATAATTGTCAAAATTTGTAAGCTACCTGGCGAGGTGACTTTGCAGAGAACGAATCGTGAGCAACTTAATGGGAACCGATGGCGTACCTTGCTGCTTTATCCAAGATGTCGGACCTTGAAGACTTCGATCATGTTTTCGGTATACGTGGAGAAGAGGAATTTGATAGAGTCTACCAAAGAATTCAACTGGAAGAACAGGAGAATCGGCGTAATATCACGCAATGCAGACATCGTCGTATACTGTTTTATTTGCGGGGTGCAAGCGGAAATGCGTTCCTCTAGCAGATGAAAATAACGGAAGTGGTTTTATCGCTGAGAATTCTGTGTAATCTCTTGCCAATATTACGAAAAAAAACCACTTTCATGCATGACCAGTCGGCGACTCGCTAATTTAAACTTTGCACGTTCTCACGGAAAACTCAGCTCACCAGAGACTAATGTATTTGCATGCGGCCTTTAATGTTATTTTATTACATTCTTTGTGTCTTTCTTATTTTCGCTTAATTTCTCTAAGATTCTGATAAAATTCACAGAATTGCAGTGGAATGAATTTGCACATGTGCAATAATTGTTTTTCTGCATTACTATTCATGATTTGATTAATTGCTTCCACAATTTTGTTACAGATTGATCACTATTCTCTTGAAATCCATCTTTTAAAAAGAAGTAAAACAAGTCTGGAAGATAGCAGGGATAGTTTTACATGCACCATGCCATGATATTCTCCGGATATATCACTAATCCACTGAAAATTGAACTTTTGAATTTTTCATAAATTAATGAGTCATTTTTTACATCTTACTTAATATTTTATGTTTCTTTAAACACGTTAACTAGTTTTCAAGAGAAGCCTTTATAAAGTAGTGTTAAATTCCCAATAAATGTCTTCTTAACTAAGAAGCTGTCATTTGCAAAGATAGAAGCAAAGGTTTCAAAGCATTTGGCACGAGGGAATTACAATGTATATAATAGGACAATTTGCATCTAGATCGCAACTCACCTCGGTAGCTCAGTTGGTAGAGCATTTGGCCCGGCAATCCAAAGGTCCCGGATTCGAGTCTCGGTCTAGGCAAAAATTTTTCTCTTCAAATATAAGTGATCTATAAGTTTTTTATTCATCTCAAAATTGCTTAGCCTGGAATGAATGAGTTTTAGTATTGGATGAGACCCTTAGAATCCAAGGGCTGCAAGTGATAAATTATTTGTAGTTAAGTGTAGATTTTAGTAGTTAAAGCACTAATCTGAGTGGCCAATGGATACAAATAAAAATCTGTCTGGTGCTGAAATCTAGTGACTGAAAAGAAAACTGCTAAAACAAGCACGTATGGAGTGCCTCAACTTTGAACATCATTTACTCAAAACTGATCTTTAGTTACTTATGCCCCTTGGCTTCTAAGAGTCTCATATATAATGTACTTACATACAAAAAAAAAAATACACACATATGTACTTTCTCTGCTTTTTTTACATCCTTTTTTAATGGAAAGTTTCATTTATAGGCCTATATGTGGTATGGCAATAAAAAAACAGATTGAAGCTTTATTGAAAAAAAAATCAATGAAAATGTTATTCCCTTCAATGTATGCCTTCACCAATTCCTTCATAGTCTCATGTGACATTGGAAGCAATGCTAGAGGTCATCCAGTGTTACGCTATTTGAGAGTTCCATCATTTTTCCTTACTCTACATCCACAAACTTTAACCTACGAGGGTGAATCAAATGTAAACCGGAATTATTGTTTACAATTCTATTGAATTAACAAAAAAATACGAAACCACACCTCATTTTTCTACATAGTCTCCTGCATTTCCAACACACTTTTGCCATGGAGTTGACAACTTTTTGATGCTGTCCTTGAAGAATGAGCGATGACGTGTAGTCAGCCAGTTGCGCACGAACTCCTCTACCGCTGCATTGTCACCAAACCGCCTTCCTCCCAGGTCTTCTTTCAGTGGCCCAAACAAATGGTAGTCACAGGGTGACAAATCTTGACTGTAAGAAGGATGTTTCAGAGGTGTCCAATGCTTTTCGTCAATGTCCAATGCATTTTTTTGCTCCTGGCTGAGGAGCTGAGGAACCAACTTGGCAGACAATTTTCGGAATTTGAGTTCATCACTGATGATTGCTTGAACACTTCCGAAGCTTATTCCAACATGTGAAGCAATTTCAGAAATTGTTACGCGCCGATCCTCCTCAATAAGGTCCTGTACAGCACGAATGTTGTCTGCAGTGATGCTTGTTCGTTGCCATCTTTGGTGGGGCTCATTTTCCACTGAATCCCTACCCGCTAATTTTTTTTGCGCCAATCATACACCTGCGTCTTCGAAAGGGTTGCTTCCCCGAACTGTGTATGGAGCATTCTCAAAATTTCAGAAAGTTTAGTGCCTTCTTTCGCCAAAAACTTAACAATAATGCGTTGCGCAACAGATGTGTGTATCTCTTGCACGCTCATGGCATACTGAAGCAAGCGGCCGCACTTCCGAGTGCGACACATCAAGATCCCTACTCCAGACACCCCCACCAACTTCCCCTCCAAAACGTAACCTTTGCAGTTTGCTACCAGAGCCTCCAGATACAAATTCCGGTTCATATTTGATCCACCCTCGTATTTTCTTTGAATGGAAATTTACTTTTTGGAAAGAGAAAGATTTTCTAGTAAATATGGTGGATGTTCTATCACTGGAATATTGTTTTTCACCAAATATGTCTTCACAATTCATTAAAGCTTTATTTCACGAAAAAGCTTTTCATCATAGGCAATTTTGTAAAGAAGTTATGCAAGGAAGAAACTGAAATATAGTCTTGGGGTTTTTGCAAAAAAATGTCAATTTTTTTTAAATATGAAAAACTGCAAGTAAACAATCTAGAATGTTTGTCCAAAAATCTCTAATGAAAAAAATAATTTCAAAATATAGAATTTTAACATTGAGTTTTCCAAGGCTGTAGCCTTGGTGTTTTTTGCAAAAATATGTCAAAATTCTTGAAATTTCAAAAACTGGAAAAATAGAATCTAGAATGTGTCCTTGATTTCTAATGCAAAATATCCGACCAAATTCCCAAATTTCATAAATTGAGTTTTCCAAGGCTTACAGTCATGGTGTTTTTCCAAAAAAATATCACAATTTTGGAAATTTCAAAAACAGCAAAAATCCAATCTAGAAGGTATGTCCGGGTCTTCTATTACAAAAATCCGGCATAAATCCAAAATTTGAAAATTGAGTTTTCCAAGGCTTTGTTTGTTTTTGCAAAAATATCTAAATTTTTTAAAATTATAAAAACTGCAAAAATACAATCTAGAGTGTGTGTCCGGGATTCCTAATGCAAGAAATCCGGTGTAAACCCAAACTTACAAAACTGAGTCTTCCAAGGCTATATATAGTCTTCGCGTTTTTCCAAAAAACGTCAACATTTTCGAAATTTCAAGAACTGCAAAAATACAATGTAGAGGGTGTGTCCGGGATTTACAATGCAAAAAATCCAGAATTTCAAATCTGAGTTTTCCAAGGCTACAGTCTCGGTGTTTCCAAAAAATTGACAATATTTTCAACATTTCAATAACTGCAAAATACAATCTAGAGTGTGTGCCAGGGATTTGTAATGCAAAAGATCATTTCAAAATAAAAAAAAAATTGAAATTTTTTATATTATTTGCAAAATGTTATCATTTCAAAAACTGCAAAAATCCAATCTTAGAGGGCGTTTCCGGGTCTTCTAATACAAAAAATCCAGTCTAGATCCAAAATTGGAAAATTTAGTTTGTGTTTTTGAAAAAGTGTCTAAATTTTTGAAATTTCAAAAACTGCAAAAATACAATCTAGAGAGTGTGTTAGGGATTTCTAATGCAAAACTAAAGTCAAAATCGAAAATATCAAAATTGACTTTTCGAAGGCTACAGTCTTGCTGTTTTTTTCCAAAAAGTGTCAATTTTTTTTTAAATTTCAGAAACTACAAAAATACACTACAGAGGGTTTTGACCATGATTTCTAATGCAAAAAGTCAAGTCTAAATTCAAAATTGAGTTTTCCATGGCTATAGTCTTACTGTTTTTCCGAAAAAAAATTCAATTTTTTTTCAATTTCAAAAATTGTAAAAATCCAATCAGGAGGTATCCGCGATTTGTAATGAAAAAATCCGGTCAAAATCCAAAATTTCAAATTCGAGTTTTCCAAGGCTATAGCCTTGCTGATTTAAAAAATATGTCAAAATTATCGGAATTTCAAACATTGCAACTACATAGTGATTCAGAAATATGGCTATACGTTTGATCGCATTTTGTGACGAACATATTATTATTAAAGGAAACATGATGTTATCATTGGAAGGGGAATCCTTCAAATTACAACAATAAAACAAAACAAATCACTGCTCACGTACAGCTTGGCGGGTTGATTTTTGTGGTCTAGCGTCGAATGCCTCCACAATTCTCTTCGTTGTTTCTGCATCCGTGCTAATGCGAGGCCTTCCAGGAGCTTTGATTTTCTGCATCCTTCCCGTTTCCTGCAGTCGTTTTCTCCACTTCCCCACAGTCGACGGCTGCAATGCTACGTTAAACTCACGTCTTGCAGCCTCACGACCATTAATTAGCATACGTTATTGCCCATGCAGCAATTGTAATTTGCTGTTGCATATTCAATGCCATTTTGACTAATGACGTAAGTTCTACACGGTTTTGTTTTATTCCATTGTTGTAATTTGAATAATTGCCTTTCCAACGGTAATTTCATATTTACTGTAACGGTAATATTTTCATCACACAACGCGATCAAACGTATATCCATATTTATGATTCACCCCGTATACAATGTAGAGATGTGTCTGGGATTTTTAACGCAAGAAATGCCGTCAAAATCCAAAATTATAAATTGAGTTTTATAAGTTATAGTCTCGGTGATTTTGCAAAGAATTTCAAAATATTCGAAATTTCAAAACTGCAAATATACAAACTATTGTGTGTGTACAAGATTACTAATGCAAAAAGTCCGGTCAAAATTAAATATTTTAACATTGATTTTTCCAAGACAATAGTCTTGCTGTTTTTCCAAAAAGTGTCAAATTTTTTTAAATTTCATAAACTGCAAAAATACAATCTAGAGGGTTTGTCTGGGATTTCAAATGAAAAAAATCTAGTCTAAATTCAAAATTGAGTCTTACAAGGCGTTTTTTCCAAAAAATGTCAAAATTTTCGAAATGTAAAAAACTGCATAAATAAAATCTAGAGGTGTGTCCGGAGTTTCAAATGCAAAAAAATCAGGTCAAAATCCAACATTTCAAATCTGAGTTTTCCAAGGTGTTTTCTAAACAATTAACAATATTTTAAAAAAATTCAAAACTAAAATCTAGAGGATGTATCTGGGATTTCCAATGCAAAAAATCCGGTCTATATCCAAAATTTTAAAATTGAATTCTCCAACTGCAATTATATAATCTATAGTGTTTGTCCGGAAATTTCTAATGCAAGAAATCGTTTGAAAATAAGAAATTTTAACATTGAGTTTTCTATGACTATAGCCTTGGTGTTTTTTTTGCAAAAAAGTCAAAATTCTTGAAATTTAAAAAACTGGAAAATAGAATCTATAGTGTGTGTCCAGGATTTCTAATGGAAAATATCCGGCCAAATTAGAAAATTAAAAAAATTGAGTTTTCCAAGGCTTACAGTCTTGGTGTTTTTCCGAAAAAAAATATCAACATTTTTGAAATTTCAAAAATACAATGTAGAGGGTGTGTCCCGTGATTCCTAAATAAAAATTTCAAATCTGAATTTTCAAGGGCTATAGTGTTGTGTTCCAAAAAATTGACAATATATACAACCTTTCAAAAATACAATCTAGAGGGTGTGTCTGGGATTTCTAAAAAAAAAAACCGGTCTAAATGAAACATTTTAAAATTGAGTCTTGCAAAAAAAGTCTGATTTTTTAAATTTCAAAAACTGCCAAAATACAATCTAGAGCGTTTGTCCGGGATTTCTAATGCAAGAAATACGGTGTAAAACCAAAATTACAAAATTGAGTTTTCCAAGGCTTTAACCTATGTGTTTTAACAAAATTTTCGAAATTTCAAAAACTGCGAAAATATAATCTAGAGCGTGTGTCCGGGATCCCTAATGCAAAAAATCTGGTCTAAATAAAAAAAATTCAAAATTGAGTTTTGCAAGGCTATAAGTCTTCGCGTTTTTTCATAAAATGTCAATATTTTCGAAATTTCAAAAACTGCAAAATACAATCTAGAGGGTGTGTCCGGTATATCTAATGCAAACTATTCGGGCCAAATCCAGAATTTCAATTCTGAGTTTTCCAAGGCTATAATCTCGTTGTTTCCAAAAAAATTGACAATAGTTTCAAAACTGCAAAAATACATTCTAGAGTGTTTGCCCGGGATTTGTAATGCAAAAAAATCATTTCAAAATAAAAAAAATAACATTTCGCAAAAGAATATAAACATTTTCGAAATCTCAGAAACTGCAGAAATCCAATCTAGAGTGTGTTTCCGGGTCTTCTAATGCAAAAAATCCGGTCTTTATTTGTTTTCAAAGGCTTAATTTTTGTGTTTTTGAAAAAGTGTCTAAATGTTTGAAATTTCAAAAACTGCAAAAATACAATCTAGAGAGTGTGTTTGGGATTTCTAATGCAAAACTCCGGTCAAAATCCAAAATTTCAATTTTGACTTTTCCAAGACTATAGTCTTGCTGTTTGTCCAAAAAGTGTCAACATTTTTAACATTTCATAAACTGCAAAAACACAATCTAGAGGGTGTGTCCGGGGTTTCTAATGCAAAAAATCATGACAAAAATCCAAAATTTCAAATATGAGTTTTCCAAAGCTCTAGATTTGGTGCTTTCCAAAATATTAACAATATTTCTTAATTAAAATAAATCGAAAATATAGTCTAGAGGGTGTCCGGGATTTCTAAAGCAAAAAAATCCGGTCCAAATCCAAAACTTTAAAATTGATTTCCCAAGGCTGTAGTCTCGGTGTTTTTGCAAAAAATGTCAAAACTTTTTAAATATGACAAACTGCAGGTGCTTATCCGGAAATTTCTAATGTAAAAAAATTTCAAAATCAAACATTTTAATATTGAGTTTTCCAAGGCCTTGGTGTTTTTTGCAAAAATATGTCAGAATTCTTAAAATTTCAAATGCAAAATATCCGGACAAATTCCAAAATTTCATAAATTGAGTTTTCCAAAGCTTACAATCTTGGTGTTTTTGCAAGAAAAATCAGAAATATGGAAATTTCAAAAATTGCAAAAATCCAATCTAGAGGGTGTGACCCCGATTTATAATGCAAAAAATCCCGACCAAGTCTAAAATTTGAAAATCGAGTTATTTATATTTGATATTTTCCAAAAAAATGAAAAAAATTATAAATTTTGAAAACTGCAAAAATACAATGTAGAGGGTGTGTCCGCGCTTCATAGTGCAAAAAATTCAGTCTAAGTCTAAAATTTGAAAATCGAGTTATTTTTACCTAGTCTTTGATATTTTCCAAAAAAATGACAAAATTTAGAAACTTTGAAAACTGCAAAAATATAATCTAGATGGTGTGTCCCCGATTTATAATGCAAAAAATCCGGTCTAAGTCGAAAAATTTAAAATCGAGTTATTCATATTCCAAGGATATTGTCATTGATATATTCCAAAAAATGACAAAATTTTAGAAATTTTGAAAACTGCAAACATGCAATCTAGAGGGTGTGTCCGCGATTTATAATGCAAAACATCCGTTCTTAGTCGAACATTTGAAAATCCAGTTATTCATATTCCAAGGTTATAGTGTTTGATATTTTCCAAAAATGACAAAATTTTAGAAATTTTGAAAACTGAAAAAATACAATCTAGAGGGAGTGTCTGCGATTTATAATGCAAAAAATCCGGTCTAAGTTGAAAATCTGAACATCGAGTTATATTTTTCCAAAAAATGACACAGTTTTAGAAATTTTGAAAAATGCAAAAATACAATCTAGAGGATGTGTCTGCGATTTATAATCCAAAAAATGCGGTCTAAGTTGAAATTTTGAAAATCGAGTTTTTTTTTCAGAGGCTATAACCTTGGATTTTTTCTCAGAAATTACATAATTTCAAAAATATCGAAAACTGCAAAAATACAATCTAGAGGGCTAGTCAGAGATTTATAATGCAAAAAATCCAGTTAAAATCAAAATTTTGAAAATCGAGTTATTTTTTTCCAAGGCTATAAACCTGGGATTTCTTCTCAAAAATTACATAATTTCAAAAATATCGAAAACTGCAAAAATACAATCTAGAGGGCTAGTCACAGATTTATAATGCAAAAAATCCGGTTAAAATCAAAATTTTCAAAATCGAGTTATTTTTTCCAAGGCTATAACCTTGGATTTTTTCTCAAAAATTACATAATTTCAAAAATATCGAAAACTGCAAAAATACAATCTAGAGGGCTAGTCAGAGATTTATAATGCAAAAAATCCGGTTAAAATCAAAATTTTGAAAATCGAGTTATTTTTTTCCAAGGCTATAACCTTGGATTTTTTTCCCAATATAACATAATTTCAAAAATATCGAAAACTGCAAAAATACAATCTAGAGGGCTAGTCAGAGATTTATAATGCAAAAAATCCGGTTAAAATCAAAATTTTGAAAATCGAGTTATTTTTTTCCGAGGCTATAACCTTGGATTTTTTCTCAGAAATTACATAATTTCAAATATATCAAAAACTGCAAAAATACAATCTAGAGGGCTAGTCAGAGATTTATAATGCAAAAAATCCGGGTAATATCAAAATTTTGAAAATCGAGTTATTTCTTTCTCAAAAATTACATAATTTCAAAAATATCCAAAACTGCAAAAATACAATCTAGAGGGTTAGTCAGAGATTTATAATGCAAAACATCCGGTTGAAATAAAAATTTTGAAAATCGAGTTATTTTTTTCCGAGGCTATAACCTTGGATTTTTTCTCAGAAATTACATAATATCAAAAATATCGAAAACTGCAAAAATACAATCTAGAGGGCTTAGTCAGAGACTTATAATGCAAAAAATCTGGTTAAAATCAAAATTTTTAAAATCAAGTTATTTTTTTCCAAGGCTATAACCTTGGATTTTTTCTCAAAAATTACATAATTTCAAAAGTATCGAAAACTGCAAAAATGCAATCTAGAGGGCTAGTCAGATATTTAAAATGCAAAAAATCCGGTTAAAATCAAAATTGGATTTTTTCTAAAAAATTACGTAATCTCAAAAATATCGAAAACTACAAAAATACAATCTAGAGGGCTAGTCAGAGATTTATAATGCAAAAAATCCGGTTAGAATAAAAATTTTGAAAATCGAGTTATTTTTTCCAAGGCTATAAACGTGGATTTTTTTCTCAAAAATTACATAATTTCAAAAATATCGAAAACTGCAAAAATACAATCTAGACGGCTAGTCAGAGATTTATAATGCAAAAAATCCGGTTAAAATCAAAATTTTCAAAATCGAGTTATTTTTTTCCATGGCTATGCCTTTGGATTTTTTCCCAATATGACATAATTTCAAAAATATCGAAAACTGCAAAAATACAATCTAGAGGGCTAGTCAGATATTTAAAATGCAAAAAATCCGGTTAAAATCAAAATTGGATTTTTTCTAAAAAATTACGTAATTTCAAAAATATCGAAAACTACAAAAATACAATCTAGAGGGCTAGTCAGAGATTTATAATGCAAAAAATCCGGTTGAAATCAAAATTTTGAAAGTTGAGTTATTTTTTTTCTCAAAAATTACATGATTTCAAAAATATCGAAAACTGCAAAAATACAATCTAGAGGGCTAGTCAGAGATTTATAATGCAAAAAATCCGGTTAAAATCAAAATTTTGAAAATCGAGTTATTTTTTTCCAAGGCTATAACCTTGGATTTTTCTAAAAAATTACATAATTTCAAAAATATCGAAAACTGCAAAAATACAATCTAGAGGGCTAGTCAGAGATTTATAATGCAAAAAATCCGGTTAAAATGAAAATTTTGGAAATCGAGTTATTTTTTTCCAAGGCTATAACCTTGGATTGTTTTCCCAATATGACATAATTTCAAAAATATCGAAAACTGCAAAAATACAATTTAGAGTGCTAGTCAGAGATTTATAATGCAAAAAATCCGGTTAAAATCAAAATTTTGAAAATCGAGTTATTTTTTTCAGAGACCTTGGATTTTTTTCTCAGAAATTACATAATTTCAAAAATATCGAAAACTGCAAAAATACAATCTAGAGGGCTAGTCAGAGATTTATAATTCAAAAAATCCGGTTGAAATCAAAATTTTGAAAATCGAGTTATTTTTTCCAAGGCTATAACCTTGGATTTTTTCTAAAAAATTACATAATTTCAAAAATATCGAAAACTGCAAAAATACAATCTAGAGGGCTAGTCAGAGATTTATAAAGCAAAAAATCCGGTTGAAATCAAAATTTTGAAAATCGAGTTATTTTTTTCCAAGGCTATAACCTAGGATTTTTTTCCCAATATAACATAATTTCAAAAAATATCGAAAAGTGCAAATATACAATCTAGAGGGCTAGTCAGAGATTTATAATGCAAAAGATCCGGTTAATATCAAAATTTTGATAATCGAGTTATTTTTTTCCGAGGCTATAACCTTGGATTTTTTCTCAGAAATTACATAATTTCAAAAATATCAAAAACTGCAAAAATACAATCTAGAGGGCTTAGTCAGAGATTTATAATGCAAAAAATCTGGTTAAAATCAAAATTTTTAAAATCAAGTTATTTTTTTCCAAGGCTATAACCTTGGATTTTTTCTCAAAAATTACATAATTTCAAAAATATCGAAAACTGCAAAAATGCAATCTAGGGGGGCTAGTCAGATATTTAAAATGCAAAAAAAATCCGGTTAAAATCAAAATTGGATTTTTTCTAAAAATTACGTAATCTCAAAAATATCGAAAAATACAAAAATACAATCTAGAGGGACTAGTCAGAATTTATATATGGCAAAAAATCCGGTTAGAATAAAAATTTTGAAAATCGAGTTTTTTTTTCCAAGGGCTATAAACGTGGATTTTTTTTCTTCACAAAATTACATAATTTCAAAAATATCGAAAACTGCAAAATAACAATCTTAGACGGCTAGTCAGAGATTTATAATGCAAAAAATCCGGTTAAAATCAAAATTTTTCAAAATCGAGTTATTTTTTTTCCATGGCTATGCCTTTGGATTTTTTCCCAATATGACATAATTTCAAAAATATCGAAAACTGCAAAAAATACAATCTAGAGGGCTAGTCAGATATTTAAAATGCAAAAAAATCCGGTTAAAATCAAAATTGGTTTTTTTCTAAAAATTACGTAATTTCAAAAAATATCGAAAACTACAAAAATACAATCTAGAGGGCTAGTCAGAGATTTATAATGCAAAAAATCCGGTTGAAATCAAAATTTTGAAAGTCGAGTTATTTTTTTCTCAAAAATTACATGATTTCAAAAATATCGAAAACTGCAAAAATACAATCTAGAGGGCTAGTCAGAGATTTATAATGCAAAGAATCCGGTTAAAATCAAAATTTTGAAAATCGAGTTATTTTTTTCCAAGGCTATAACCTTGGATTTTTCTAAAAAATTACATAATTTCAAAAATATCGAAAACTAAAAAAATACAATCTAGAGGGCTAGTCAGAGATTTATAATGCAAAAAATCCGGTTAAAATGAAAATTTTGGAAATCGAGTTATTTTTTTCCAAGGCTATAACCTTGGATTGTTTTCCCAATATGACATAATTTCAAAAATATCGAAAACTGCAAAAATACAATCTAGAGTGCTAGTCAGAGATTTATAATGCAAAAAATCCGGTTAAAATCAAAATTTTGAAAATCGAGTTATTTTTTTCAGAGACCTTGGATTTTTTTCTCAGAAATTACATAATTTCAAAAATATCGAAAACTGCAAAAATACAATCTAGAGGGCTAGTCAGAGATTTATAATTCAAAAAATCCGGTTGAAATCAAAATTTTGAAAATCGAGTTATTTTTTTCCAAGGCTATAACCTTGGAATTTTTTTCTAAAAAATTACATAATTTCAAAAATATCGAAAACTGCAAAAATACAATCTAGAGGGCTAGTCAGAGATTTATAATGCAAAAAATCCGGTTGAAATCAAAATTTTGAAAATCGATTTATTTTTTTCCAAGGCTATAACCTAGGATTTTTTTCCCAATATAACATAATTTCAAAAAATATCGAAAAGTGCAAAAATACAATCTAGAGGGCTAGTCAGAGATTTATAATGCAAAAAATCCGGTTAAAATCAAAATTTTGATAATCGAGTTATTTTTTTCCGAGGCTATAACCTTGGATTTTTTCTCAGAAATTACATAATTTCAAAAATATCAAAAACTGCAAAAATACAATCTAGAGGGCTAGTCAGAGATTTATAATGCAAAAAATCCGGTTAAAATCAAAATTTTGAAAATCAAGTTATTTTTTTCCAAGGCTATAACCTAGGATTTTTTTCCCAATATGACGTAATTTCAAAAATATCGAAAACTGCAAGAATACAATCTAGAGGGCTAGTCAGAGATTTATAATGCAAAAAATCCGGTTAAAATCAAAATTTTGAAAATCGAGTTATTTTTTTCCAAGGCTATATATAACCTTGGATTTTTTTCCCAATATGACATAATTTCAAAAATATCGAAAACTGCAAAAATACAATCTAGAGGGCTAGTCAGAGATTTATAATTCAAAAAAATCCTGTTAAAATAAAAAAATTTGAAAAACTCGAGTTATTTGTTTTCTCAAAAATTACAATAATTTTCAAAATCATCGAAAACTGCAAAAATACATCTATAGGGCTAGTCAATATTTAAATAATGCAAAAAATCCGGTTAAAATCAAAATTTTGGAAAATCGAGTTAATTTTTTTTTCCATGGCTGATAATAACCTTGGATTTTTTTTAAAAAAAAATTACGGGATTCTCAAAAAATATCGAAAACTGCAAAAAATACAATCTAGAGGGCTAGTCATAGATTTTTTCTGCAAAAAATTCCGGTTAAAATCAAAAAATCAAAATTTTGAAAATCGAGTTATTTTTTTCCATGGATTTTTTTTCTAACCAATTACATAAGTTCAAAAATTATCGAAAACTGCAAAAATAACAATTTAGAGAGGCTTAGTCAAGATATTTATAATGCACAAGGTCCGTTTAAAATAAAAAATTTAAATCGAAGTTATTTTTTTTCCTTGGATTTTTTTTCCTCAACTATGACATAATTCATCAAAAATATCGAAAACTTGCAAAAATACAATCTAGAGGGCTAGTCAAGAGTTTATAATGCAAAAAATGAGTCCGTTTAAAATCAAATATTTGAAAGATCGAGTTATTTTTTCCAAAAATTACATAATTTCAAAAATATCGAAAACTGCAAAAATACCGATCTAGAGGGGCTAGTCAGAGATTTTATAGATGCAAAAAATCCCGGTTTGAAAAATCAAATTTTGAACAAATCGAGTATATGTTTTCCAAGGCTATAACCTGATTTTTTTTTTACCAATTAATAACAAAGTTGCACAAAAATATCGAAAACTGACAAAAATCCAATCTAGAGCACTAGTTCAGAGATTTGTAAATTGCAAATGGTCCGGTTAAAATAAAACATTTGAAAATC